>JALMQS010000232.1:0-238701 GCA_024734495.1 Forficula auricularia
AAAAAGAAAAACAATAACATTTCATATTCATAACCTAACTTTATTTGTAAATTAACCAGAAAATTGGTTGGTTAGTTTATAAACCAGCCAATTTTGTGTTACTAGAAGTTATGGTTTTCATATTAGCCAGACTGCATTGGATAGTTTATAAACTAACCCATTATTTTGGTTTCTCAATAATTTCAAGTAAATTAGCCAAGACTCTTGGTTAGTTTGCAAACTAGCTGTTATTTTAGTGGAAATTGCGTGTTCTATCAAAATAGCCAATGATTTGGTTAGTTTATAAACTATCCAAATTTGCATATTAGCCGTAACATATACCTACATTTATTTAAATATCTTTTAAATATCGGGTTGAAACTAAGCATTTTCAAATAAAACTAAATAAAAAAATATATTCCGAGACGGCAAAAAATAGCTAAAAATCTTTGGAAAGATTAATATTGAAAATTCAAAATAGAACCGAATGTGTTTAAAAAGTTTGGGTCCGTTTTCTTTTGAACGAAGATCGCCCCTGAACGGTAGGTCTCCATATATACAATATTTCTGGCTGAGTGCCTATAGGAAAGCTACCAATCGTCGAGGGGAAATTTTTGTAAGGTCTACTACCTTGATCTTGTTCGTAAATCAAATAAAAAGTTGTTGAGAATTTAGAATTTAATAAAATATTCACAGTAATGGATATTTTATGCAGAATAATATAAATAAAAGAATTCAAACGTTTTCTTTTGTTTAAGAGAAATAATAAAAATTAATTTTAAAAATGTTTTTTTTTTTTAATTTCTATTATTTTCTCAGCGTTGTTCGATGGTGCTGAAATTTGAAGAGTTTCGACTAATTTACTTTCTTTATATATGCCTATATATATATATTTTTAATAAGATCAAATCAATAAAAATCAATTGGATTGTTTTAAATTAAAAATGACATTATTTTTTATTTATTTATAAAACCTCGAAATTTTACACCATCGGAAGTCTATTAATTTAATGTGCTAATAAAGATTTTGACATTAATTATTGTAATTTGTTTAAAAATGCGCATTCCTCTCATAAGTTATATCTTTAATCCTTTAACTTTTATTATACCTATATAACTCGATGACAAGATTATTAATTTAATGATGGTTCAATTTAAAAATGTAAATATTTTTATTAAATTATTATCCGAGTTGTTACACTCAGCACTAGTGCTGGTAAACTTTTACCTAACCTGATATTTCACTTTTCTTTTCTAAGGGTTAGGCTATTATTATTATTATTATTGTTATTATTTAAAATTAATCTTAAGACGATCGATAGCCTTTTTGTTTTTGTAGCAACCCAAGAAAATATCGTTAACATCTCTAAATGAATTTTATATTTTTTGAAATATCAAGGAGGTAGTAGACAGAACTCAATGGAATTCAGTGATAAGATTTCAATGTTGGGCGTCACTCTGGGGTCTGACCTTTCTTGGAATGACCATATCTCAATCGATGCTAAAGCTGCTGCATGCAAGCTTGGTCTCCTATTTAGGTCTAGACGCTATTTTACGCACAGCCAACTTCTTACATTGAATAAAGCTCAAATTCGTTCCTGTCTCGAATATGCCTATCATCTGTGGAGAGGGGCCTCCAAGCATTCTCTTGCCACACTGGATGCAATTCAGAAGCGAACAATTGAACTAATAGGAGACCCGGCCTCTACTAACTCACTAGACTCCCTAGCCCTCCAAAGAACCGTTTCTGACCTTTCCTTTTACTATAGATTTATCATGGTGTTTGTTCAGTCGAGCTGAAATCAATTATCCCCCCTAAAGCCCTCTTTACGAGAAACACGCTGTTTTCGAACGCTCAGCACCCTTTCGCTGTCGAATTGGATAAAAATCGAACCAGCGCTTTCGCCAACTCTATCCCTATGACCACCAGAGCCTGGAACTCGCTCCCAGCTACCGTCTTCCCCGCAACTTATAATCTTCAGTTGTTTAAGACCCGCATCCCCAGATACCTTCGTCTCCTACCCAGCCCATAAAATCGCCTCTTCTTCTTTTCACGATGGAGGGACCAACCCAGGCCTTTAGGGGATGCACCTCTTTGGAGAAACTCCTTCTCTCATCATTAAAAAAATCTATCAGATCATTCTGATACGGCCTTGGATCGGTTAACAAATCAAGTACTTACTGATCACACAAATTAAATTTATATATATATATACAGATCGGTAGCGTGGGTGGTGCGAGCGGTGCCCCGACACCAGGCGCGGAATGATAAAGGTTCCGAGCGATAAAGGCGCCGAACGATAAAAGCTGCGAACAATAGAGATGCCGTTTGAACCTTTAAAAAAATTTAAGTAATGCATTTAAATTTGTATAATTCTATAAATTTTCCAAAAATATTTCAAAGATGATTTTTCGGTTGAGCCTAGTACTCAATCAGTAGTCACACACATGAGAATACAATTTTGTTACATTTTAGATTCCTTTTTGAGAATATTTAAGTGTATGTATGTTGAGTGAGTGGTTTGGTTAAAGTGTAAAAGTAATATATTCATAATTGTATAAAAATATATATCTACATATATTTCAAGTAAATATCATTCAATTTATTTTAAATAATTTAATTACTTATAAACTTACAATGTATCATTATAAAGAAAAAAGAATATTGTGTCGTTTAATATATTTTCTAATTTGTTTGTATGTAATTTCAAATTAGTTAAAAGTAAATTTGGACAAAAGTAGCATAATTAAACAAAAGGTTTATATATTATCCAAAGTTTAATGTGATTATTAATCAACGGCCTTTACATGTTGAAAGCATCCAATTATATTAAAAATAGGTAAATTCTTGTGTGATGGGTTCTAAGAAATAAATGTATGTACCCTTCGCTCATGGTCCTCGTATACACGCATTGTAGGCACAGAGAATTAACAAAATTGTATTCAAATTGAAAATTGTAAGATAATAATTTTATATAAATAAATTGAGATTATTATAATATTTTTATAATTTTTTATCTAAGACAATAATATAGTAAATAGTATATTAGTGTTACAATGACTATTATCTAAATTCAAAGCAAAACATGGTGCATCTTTTTTTATCTCTCTTATTAAATATTAATGTTAAAAATAATAACTATAAATTAATAGTTGTTGTCTAAAAGTATTTCACTCTTTATAAGAAATGCTAGCTGATGCAGGTGCTTTGCCCGGGTTTTTTTAATATTATAGTCAAAAAGATTTATAAAAAAAATTTCTATCATTAAAAATTAGAACATTTTATCTAAAGTTTCATTTTTCAAAAACTTTAGTTTTTAAATTATTTTATGAAAGGACCTAAGGTTCGATTTAACATATCAATTTTTGTACATTTTTGGTGCAACTTCTTCTTGTATCAATATCATTATAAAAAAATCAATTTAGAAATTTAATCATTTTAATTTTTACCCCCCCCCCCCCCCACACACACACAACACATACCATTATAGGACCCCTGTAAAAATACTTATTAAAATTAGAGTCTACCTCCCCACTAAATTTAAACTTTCTTCTTTTTGTGAACTTTAAAATAAAATAATTTGAATTTCTTTGCTTAACCCTATCTACCAATTTTAAGTAGCTAGTATTTGTACCATTAGTAGGGCTCGGATTTATAGGCACTAAAAATCTTTAAAATAGGTAGGCAACTAAACTAAAGTGACCACATTTTCATTGAGACAAAGCGGGACAAATGGGATTAAATGAGAATTATAATTTAGTTATGAAAGCAGACCAATAATTCAAAAAAATATTATATTTTATTGTATACATTCATATACTTGTCTATAAATATACAAAAATGTATTTATTATTAATTATTGGTAACTATAAAAATATTTGTAAAAAACAATAATTTGAACATTATGATTTTTAATTAATTTAAATTTTTTATTTAAAAAAAAATTATGATTTTCTTTCACGGTCATATTTTTGATCCGAGTGAATTCTTTGCAATAGATTCGGATCATTTATTAAAATGTCGTGAAATTTCTCACATGAATTGGTAAAATTATATTTTACGATTAATATAGATTTTAAAGTTATAATGTTCAACTGCGTTTTTTCAGTTGTCCATATTTTATTGATACTAGAAAAAACACGTTCTGTTGCTGCATTTGTTCCTGGTAAAGAGAAGACTTATTCTACAATTTTCAAAATATTTTGATAAGGAATATTATTCTGTTTAAAATGAAGGAATAACTCTGTCCATTTTTGTATGTTTCCACATTTGCAGACAAACAACATTTAATTTTTTCATCAGTAACGTATCTTTTTACCAATGACACATCATCAAAAAGATCATTTTCAAAAATATTATTTTTCGGAAAATGGTTAGTCATATATTCAAAAGATTTTTCCACATATTCCCATAAAATCTTCTTTTTTAATGTCACCCAATGAAAATTTTTAATATCCTCGAATTGAACTGTCCATTCTTCAAGATATTCCGAGCAAATATTAGAAAAATTTCTGCGCTGTCCGCACTTATCTGCATTAAACAAGACATAACGACAATGATCGAACATCACCGAGTAAATCTAACTCGCCTAATTTAGTTTACTCTGCATGAATTTTATGTGCTTTTTTTATTTATCTATTTTTTATTTCACTATAATAATTAATAAATAATAGGTAAAATATACAGTACATTTAAAATAAGAAAAGAAGATATTTTCTAAAAAGCGGGACATTTTTAAAAATCGGCGGGACTGTCCCGCCAAAATCGGGACGTGTGGTCACATTAAACTAAACACTAAAAATAACTAAAATAGGTACTTATAAAGGCATTTTAAGTAAAAATAGGCACTTTAAAAGGCATTTTAAGTTCAAAGAGGCACTTGAAAATAAAATAAAAATATTGAGTCTTAAGCGATCTGTCAGTAATACCAAAAAAATTTCATCATTATTTTCTGCAGGCCACAGGATACCTGTAGGTACAGTGTACAAGTACAGGGTGGGGCATAAAGATCTCCCACATTTTGAAGAGGTATAGAAAAATGAAAAAATTTACCCCAAGCCCTTTCGACCAAACTATGTAGGTATAGAAAATTTCGTTGAGTTTGTTTGAAAGGGCTAGAATTTTCATTTTTGACCGTCCCCCCTATTTTGGGTGCTTAGTTTTTGCATTTATAGCCTTTTGTGGGCCTACAGAATATGTATACAAAATTTGGTTGAGCTTAGTTGAAAAAGCAAGAATTTTCATTTTTGACCCCCCCCCCCCCCACCTCTTTTTTTTGTCTGGTATAATGTTTAAAACATATTAAAAAAAAATTATGTTCTTTTCAAAAATATATTTTGTTTTTTTCCTAGTTAATTTTTTTTCATTTTTTATACCTCTTCAAAATGTGGGAGATCTTTATGCCCCACCCTGTATAATGCAAATTCCAATTAAAAAAAGGACAAAACATAATATTTTTAGGAGACAAGAAAATTGAAACTTAAATAATACTTTGGGAATTGCTCTAGCAATTGTTGAACTATTTGTTGCTTTAAGTTCGGAAAAAACTATCAAATATGGTCCACTTTTCGATTTTTGGATGTCCTAGTCGACCCTGCCGCGGCCTAGCGGCTCGATAAATATTTTTTTCGGAATATTTTCTTAATAATTCAAAAAAAACTTTTAAATTTAGAAAATGTATAGAGCGTAAAAAATGGAAACTGCCAATTTTAGTTCAAATAGGCACTAAAAAAGGCATTTAGAGATGAAATAGGCACTATCACCCAGTATAGGGCAAAATAGGCATTATAGGCACTAACAAATGCCTCTTATTTTATTTGGAATTTTATGAAACTCATAGATATCATATTGTCATAAATTTTAAGTCATAAATAAAAAAAAGGCAAATAGGGCGAAATCCGAGCCCTATCCAATAGTTACACTAAAGTTTTTCATTTGTAATCTTTAAAGAATTTGGTGTCGGTTCTAGTTGAAACATTTTAATAGATAATAAGTAAAAATATATTTTTCTAGGTGGGTTTCACAAATAAAACAAACATATATTTGTTTTATTTGTGAAACCCACCTAGAAAATATATTTTTACTTATTATCTTTTTCATTTGTGGAACAGAAACTTCTTATATTGGTTTATTAATAAATAAATTATTCGGAGCCGATACCATCATTAGAATCATGTAATATCTTCCGTAATATTTGATTTTTCAGGCTCCCTTAATTGCGAAAGATCTTATTTAAGTAAAAATGAGCAAAAGAAATGGTACACGAATGCAGAAATGGAAGAATTGAAATGGAGAAAAACAGTTCTTTTGTTTTTTCTTTGTTTTCCAAAAAAATTTAAACAACTTTATCTCGACCCCCTCCAAGCGAGGTCCCCCACCGGAGGGGGCTTTCCCCTTCCTCGAACAGCTGATTTCTATATATATATTAGACACATGGGAGTCTTAAGATACAACAAACAGCCAAGTGACACACACTCTGTTTTTACTTTACTGACATTTTGTCAAGAATCATTTCTTAAATGAATAACGTCGGCTTTTGTGATTATCTGATTTATTTTAGTTATCACGATTATACAAAGATTTAAATGAATCTTTTATATATTTTTATTCCTCTTTAAGTTAATTTTATTATTATAATAAAGTGTAAATTTTACTAATTTATCAACACCCCCTTTAATGGAGTGTTGTCCAAATCAAACTAAAAAAATTATCCATTTTAAGTGACCAAGAAGGATTTTTCGCCAATTTAAACATCGACCACATCCCTCATCATGAAAACGTAAGTAAATTTAAAGAAATTTCTTAATAGAGTACACACTAATTAGTTATTAATTTAAACCATATTAGATTCGAAGAATTTATTTTTTAAAGCACAAGTTGTAGAACTATGCTTTATATATCCCTTGAAAATGTGTATGTAATTTGCGTGTCCATTTAGAGATAGATAATTCTATAGATAGTAGATAGTTATAGTAAACAGTTAAAGAAAATAAACTAGTTATATGTACATTTCATTTTATATTTAGAACACATATATTAGATATCGATAATTTTATTATTTTATGAAAAGGGAAAAAACAAATAAACCAAGTGCTAGTCAGACCGCTTACTGAAGGTTCCGTACTCATAAGTTCTAAAATACGCGAAATATCAAATTTATTCTCAATTGTCGTTGATAAGAAGATAATAAAGAAATTTTTGGAATTTTATCATAATTTTAAGTTAAGTAATTTCTAAATGCCGACAGGTATCAAAATCACCTAAAAATTGCCATTTTGGCCTCTTTCACACAGTATTTAAAAAAATTAATAATAAATTAAATTAAATTAGGGAACGAAGAAAAGATTTTTATATTATAGAAAAAAGGATCAGCCGGGATTCGAACCGGGATCTTCGCATGTGCGCTGCGACGCCTTCCCAGGTAACACACAATATCCTCAGAATATTCTAAGAAGATTTAAATGTCCTTAGAATATCCTTAGAATATTCTTAGGATATTGTGGTTACCTGGGTTTATAGTATAAGAGCGAGCCTTAGCTCTTATCCTCTCGCCCACTGATCTCCGAACCCGAATAATAAATTTTTTAAAAATTAATCATAATTCTACTTAAAAAGATCTTTATAGGGATACCTCACACTCCTTGATAATAGTATGTTTTATTTTTGACCCCTAAAAAAATTCGACTCTCCCAAAATAACCATTCGGTTAAAATTTTAAATTATTTTTAAATTGAAAAGTTTTTTTTTAGTCACAAACTAATAAAAGACAATAATTTTAGTTAATTATTATTATTTATTTTATTGACAGTTTCGGTCACCACTGGTTGACCATCTTCAGTAGTACTACCAATGAAACATTTCGTCAATTATTTTTTTAAACAATTACATAATATAACAAATATAAAAGTTTGAATTTATACATACAATTTCGTTCAAGATCTGGAAATTGTCACTTTGTATAGGTACATAAAACCTTTCAATTTAAAAATAATTTAAAAATCAAGTCACTTAAGTTTTGGAAGAATTTTAAAATAAAATTTTAATAATATTATTTTATTTCGAGGATAATTAATACATATATAACTTGCACATATCAATTTTGTATCTTATCTAGCTTACGAGCTACAGTATTTAACAAACAGACAGACATTGTAGTGACACTAATATAGTCCCGTTTTACTTTTAAACGGAGCCCTAAAAATAACTAAAATAATTTAAAAAAACCCTATAAAATTATTAAAACTTTAATGAATAATTAATGATTTGTTTGCGCTTGTTTATCTTAACATTGTTCACTATAATGTCCTAGAAACATGTTTAAGGTCTCACGAAGTACTATAGCAATCCCCATTTTGAGAAACTCTGCTTTCAGGTTATAAGCTCATTATCATTCGAAGAAATTATCTTATAACAAAGGAATAAATATTGAATAAAATAAATTAATTAAAAAATTTAAATATTACTTTAAAACTTAGTCACAATTTATTTATAAACAGTCAATTCAAAAATTAGTTTCTTGGTATGCGAGAGAAGGGAATTTTTCAGAAAAGTTTTATTTATATATATATTTCTAAAATATATCAAGTTCAATTACTTTAGCTTTCATACTTCAATGATATTCTGGTTCTTTTTTTGCTTAAGATTTTGAATGTAAGCTGTAAACAGGGGTGTAGTGGGGCCTGAACGCCTGAATCCCGTCCTGGTACTTTTTTTTCAAACCGAAATGTGTTTAATTTCTTTTTTAAATCTTGGAAAGATTATCTTTTTCTATAAAACTAAAGATTTGAGCATCTTTTATTTGAAAATAGTTGGAATGTTTTTCAAAAAATCATCAGGGTTAAAACTAACCAATGTTTAGTAAAAGAGAAAGAATTTAATTTTTAGGACAAATTCTAAGATTTTTGTAGAAATATTATTAAATTGCGATATCAGAGGGATTCATCCCCTCAGGAGTCGAACCTCAGAGCCCGGAAAGCATGTTAGTTCTCAGGTTCGACTCCTGAGGTGATAAATCACTTCGATATCGCAATTTAATAATATTTCTACTAAAATCTTAGAATTTGTCCTAAAAATTAAATTCTTTCTCTATTATCTTTTTTGTATTAGGTAATTTTATGTAAAAAATTCCTTTTTTCTAAATTTATATTGAATTAATCTTTTATCTCATATAAGAAAAAATTATCTCTACCTATTAATCATTTATTTAAAAAATATATTAGATTTTTGAAGATTTTTCAAATTTAAATTCATTGAAATTATTATTTCCGATTATTTTTTAGTCTATAAATCAGTATAAAATCAAAATATGCAACATCGATAAATTCATTAACTCATTATACTATAGATAAATAATTATTCAATAGTTATGACAATAATTGTATAAGGAGTATTTAAATCATTATTTATTGTTCAGTTCCATAATCAGTATAAGATATAACAAATCAAAGGAAAAACAATTAAACTCCGTGTTAAATCATACGGCCAATTGGTCGTATGATTTAACACGGAGTTTAAAATTGTTTCCTTTTTTTTCTTCTGATTTGTTATTAGCCCAGTGAATAGAGGATCCAGAAAGTGGTTCAGATTGCATTAATTTCGGGAAAAGATTTATTTTTAGGATCGTTTGGTATGGTGTGGGTATGCCAAATCTAAGTTTACGACCTCGAAAGTGTGGGGGACAACTTTTAGTGGCCGAAAAACCTCGAAATTTTCGGACTTTTTCCAGTTTTTCGCTTATAACTCGAAAATGGTCCATATTTTGTAAATAACCTTCCTATATTAAAGAGGACAAAATTTTATGTCGATTAAAAAAAAGAAATGCAAAATGGTGGTCCAGTAGTTCGACTTTTAATGGGGTTCCAAAAAGCGGATCACTTTTGAATACCTATCCCATATTCGATTATTTCCCATTTTGACCATGAAGCAGCACGTTTTCGACAAAAACCACTCTGATTAAACTAGACTAGATTAAATTTGTAACACGGGGGTCGGGTTAGGCTAGGTGGTAGCGTGTCAGTCTGCTAACCAAGAGGACCCGGGTTCGAATCTGACTTGAGGCATCCGGCTTAAATTTGACCCCGTGGTAGAGACAAATTATAAAAATATAATAAATAGTATCGTAAATTGGCTTATGGCTAGAAAGGCCGAAAAGTAAAAAAATTAAAAAAAATTTGCTACACCATACCAAACGATCCTAGAAAAAAATCTTTTCCCGCAATTAATGTAAGTTGAAACCCCCCTATTTACTGGGCTATATATCGAGTATTTTAATATTATTTTGACATCGATTATAAATGAAAAAATTTTCAAAAAGCTTCTGGTCCTTAAATTTTTTTTTCCAGCATTTATATTAAATATTTCAAGCTTGAATAAAAATTTTGATGATCAAATAGAATATTGTAAAACGTAAATGAAATAAAATAAATTAAATCCTAAAGCTTCAAGTGCTAGACTGGATATCAATTTGAATTTAAGAATTTTTCAAATTCAATTAATAGCTTGTTTATTAAAAAGTCCTGAGACTAATACTATTTATCACTGCATTCCAGAGATTGTAAATTGTTGTTGATAGCATGCATATAATATTTGCAGACGCCTACTGTATTTGATCCGATTCGTACTCTGATTTCTCATTGTCTCATTACTATCACAATGACTTCAAATCACATTCGTTTGACGATTCCAAAATTAAAGGCCCGATTGTCGTGTGACTGTGTGAGTGAATAAGAATATACTAACAAAAAGATCTACTTACTTTAGGTAGTTTTAGTTTTTGTTTTTTTTTTTTATAATGATATTGATACAAGAAGAAGTTGCACCAAGAAGGTACAACCTCTGAAATCCGTGGTGGACCCTTGTAACGTGAAGATAAGGGGAGATTTAGGGATTGGGTAGCAGTCGAAGGTATCTGTGGATGCTGGTCTTGAAAGATTGAAGGTTATAAGTAGCTGGAAAGACGGTCGGGGAAAGAGAGTTCAGTCTCTAGATGTCATAGGGATAAATGAATTGGCGAATGCGTTTGTTCGATTAGTATCTAGTTTAAGCGCGTAGGGGTGTTGAATTTTAGAAAATCGTGTATTTCGCGCAAATGAAGCCTTTGGTGGGATTATCGATTTTATTTCGTCAGAACAAAAGCCATGGTAATATCTATAAAAAAGGGAAAGGGCGGAGACAGATCTACGATGGGCTAGGGAGTCGAGAGTGTCAGTTAATGTAGGATCGCCTATCAGTCTGATAGCTCGCCTCTGAATGGTAAAATTATTAAACTACTGTTAAAATTATTTACCCTTTTTGCTAAATCTTCATCAAGTCAAAGTGGCTTTTTTCAAGTCTTGACTATTTTACAATGAATTCTACAGCTGAAATTTATTCTTATTTTGATTAAGACTTGAATTTAAGGAGTTGATTTTTCAAACAATCTACATTGGAAAGTGAGTTCTAAAATTTAAAGATAGCTCAGTTATCTTAGGAGGTCTCCGTGTTTCCCGTCTTAAAAAATATAATCAGATTTGATAAATATTAATCACAAATTAAAATATAATAAGTATAATAATAAAAGGAAGGTGAATCATCAAATAAATTTGTGAATATTTCCGCTTCATTTACTATAAATGAATTTATTTTTTTATTCGTTATCATTAATTTGTAAGGCATAATGATTAATTTTTATTATCGCTTTTCAATAAATAAAATAAAAAAAATAATGGAAAAATATGTCTTTAGTAATTTTTTATTAGCGAAAAATAACTAACAAAGAAATAATTACCTTAAGTAATTGACGAAATTTGAAGTCAAAATAATAATTGTATTTACCATATATTACTCAGAGCAATTAAGCTATGATTCAACCCAGTGAATTGCAACTTTTACCATATAGTTAAATTTTGATAAACATAATAGTGATAAGTAATTCCACATTTGAAAGAAAAAATTTAAATCCGTTAAAATTATGTTAAAAATTCGCTTTGTCTATAAAAAATATCTAAATTTATAATTTTTTTTTTATCTATTTATTTAAATTTTATTTCTCTACAATTTATCTATTAAAATTTATATTAATTAAAGGAGGCAATAAGAGGGTGTCTTCTGCTGGAAAAAAGTTATTTTTCCGGCAGAAGACATACTCTTTATTGTCTTTAATTTATAAAAATTCTGCTACTCTCGGCAAAAAGAAACTTTCAATTTAATATAAAATATATTGTAATATTGTTGTTTTAAAATAAGTAGTTATTAAAATTTATATTTTTATGATTGAATTTATTGAAGTGTTAACTTTTATTGAAATCGCATCCATAATTAAGTATAACTTATTTATTGAAACAACAATAAAAAATACACTATATAGTATATACTATAACTTCAAAGTTAGATCGCTTAATTTGCGATCGTTTTTAAATATGAGCACTCTCTCCGATTTTAGATTTTTTTATAATAATAGTGTTACAAGAATAAGTTGCAGCTAAAAGGCACAACCTCTGAAGACCGGGGTGGACCTTTGCATTGTAAAATGAAGAAGAGATCAGGGACTGGATCGAAGTTGAAAGTATCTGAAAATCCAGATTTACACGAAATATTTCGAGCTACTTTCGGGCCCCCCATAACTCAAAAACTATTATACCTACACACTTGAAATTTTGCATGCCTAATAAGGCCCACTAGAACACCTAGAATCCCAAATTTTATGAATAAATCTATTATAGTTCTTGAGTTATTTATTAAGCTCTGAAAAGTGCCATTTTTAACACTAACTTACTCACTCCCTGACTGACATATCAAAAACCTAAAGTACTTCCGCTAATCCTAGAATGCTGAAATGTGTCTTACTGGTAGAGTTTGGGCTACAATTAAAGGAAAAAATCGAAAAAGTGAAACTACACCTTTTTCAGGACCTAAAATGAAGGAATGAAATTTATTATAGTCTTAATTAGCATATAGTGAAAATACAATCAAGTTAGAATGCTGAAATTGGTCATACCGGTAAAGCTTGGAACATTAATAAAGGAGAAAATTGAAAAACCGAAACTTTTCCTTCTTCGGGTTCCGAAATGAAGGGGTGAAATTTATGAAAAACCGACCGGGTTTTTAACACATATTATGAGAAATATTTAATAATTATTAATATAAATATTTAAATGTAATTATTTAGATAAATTAAAAGATAAAGTCTTTCAAAAATTAATGATATCTGTCCAAAAACATAAATGTGAAAAAGGGGCCAAGTTCAGTACAAACGGCTTCGCCGACAAAAGGGTTGAGATCTTAACGAATACCAAGTTCTATAGCAGTTGCTTAAATCATAGCTATAGAGATTTACAACGTTCTTTCAATTGATTTAAAAGGAAATTTGTTATGTTCTTTGATATTAAATTTAACTTGGCAAGTTTTATATACAACTAAATTGTTTGTAGTATAAAATAGAACTAGCAAAGCTTGTATTAAATATCATCACGTTAAACGTAATTTATTGACTGCATATTATAACTTGCCAAGTTATAAATTTAATATCAAAGAACGTAACAAATTTTCTTTTAAATCAATTGAAGAACGTTGTACATCCCTATAGCTATGATTTAAGCAACTGCTATGGAACTTGGTACCCGTTTATATCTTAACTGTTTTGTCGGCGAAGCCGTTTGTACCGATCTGCCCCTTTTTCACATTTATATTTTTGGACAGATCTAATTTAATCGATAAGGAATGTTTGAAAATCGTTTATTTTGAGCAAATGAATGAAATGATTTTTTTTATTTAATAATCTAGCCACGTTTTATTAACTGACTCGTGAGTTTAAATATGACCTAATGAACCTTGTATACTTGTATTTCAATATACGTACCTACTATTCAAGGCTCACTTATGTAAATAAAAAAAAATAATGAATTAGATTTTAATGCCACATATAATTCGATTCTCTCCTATCGTGAGTAAAATACATCCCAATTATTATTAAATGGAACGAGAATTCTTGTATTTGTTTCCTTGGACAACTGTTATTGTTTTGAACTATATGGATTCCAGTTGTTATTATTTTACTGGGCTGACCCCCGTGATAGATTGATTGTTAAATGATCCAATCATCATAATGCTTTGTCTGATGCAAAAGGGTTATTCGTTATTGGAACAAACAGGATTGAAATGGTCCTGAAATATTTTTCAGTTGCGAGCGTGTTCCAATCTTTCTTTAGCGTTCTGTGCACGTGACTGTTGCGTGGTCACCGCGTGCTCCCTCCCCTCTTACCCCTCTCTCCCCTCTCTCTTCCGTAAACTTCTTCCTTAGTTTACTTTTTCCTTTCCAATGCACTTACTCGTAAACAAACATACGCCTTTCCTTTAACCATGGCTTTTGTTTCTTCGCCACACTCAGCCTATGACCCTAAGCGAATCCCGATGAATCATAGACATATTTATCTTTCAAAGACAAATAATAATAGATTAATTTTGTTTTGATCATTATTACATTTCAAAATTACTTTAGAACAAATGAAATTTTCAAGATTCCGTTGAATAGTAAAACGGTACGCAATTTAAGGTCGATACACTATCTGTCTGTCCGTTTGTCAGAACGCTATAGTTCATAAAATCTTATTATATTATTAAATGAGCAATTCTCGTATATATCGATACACTTTGTCTGTCTGTCCGTTTGTCAGAGCGCTGTACTTCATAAAATCTTATTATTATATTATTAAATGTGCAATTCTTGTATATATCGATACACTATCTGTCTATCTGTCCGTTTGTCAGAGCGCTGTAGTTCATAAAATCTTATTATTATATTATTAAATGCAATTCTTTTGTATATATCGATACACTATCTGTCTATCTGTCCGTTTGTCAGAGCGCTGTAGTTCATAAAATCTTATTATTTTATTATTAAATGAGCAATTCTTGTATATATCGATACACTATCTGCCTATCTGTCCGTTTCGTCGAGCGCTGTAGTTCATAAAATCTGATTATTTTATTATTAAATGAGTAACTCTTGTCATATATCGATACATCTATCTGCCTCATTCGTGTCCGTTTGTCAGACGCTGTAGTTCATAAAATCTTATTATTTTATTATTAAATGAGCAATTCTTGTATATATCGATACACTATCTGCCTATCTGTCCGTTTGTCAGAGCGCTGTAGTTCATAAAATCTTATTATTTTATTATTAAATGAGCAATTCTTGTATATATCGATACACTATTCAGTCTCATCTGTCCGTTTGATCAGAGCGCTGTAGTTCAAAATCTTATTATTTTATTATTAAATGAGCAATTCTTGTATATATCGATACACTATCTGCCTATTTGTCCGTTTGTCAGAACGCTGTAGTTCATAAAATCTTATTATATTATTAAATGAGCAATTCTTGTATATATATAGAATCGGTTTCTCTAACGATTTCGCTAAAAATTGGTGTACTTATCAAGTCTCTTGAATTTTATTAGTCGTGTATTAATTTTAATCTGATTGAAATAAAGGAAGGGGGTGTAAATTAGTCATGTCGTTAAATAAATATTTTAATCGTTCATATCGTCGCCTTAGAGTGTAAACCTGCTAAATCCATGTTTTATCATATTTGACATATTAATACCGTTTGAAAGAAAAAGAGATGCAGCATCGTCCAAGTAAAACTGCTACTTAAAATTACTATCGTAAGTTGTAGTAAAAAAATGTGAAAAATAGTTTCTTTCCATAACTACAATATTAAATTTTCTTTGTCTTTTCTCTTCCCTAAAAAAAATTCCTTTTTGTGAGTTGGCAGGTTTACACTCTAAGGCGACGATATCTCGTCTTCGGTAAGTCGCAGATCCTTGAAATTTCAAACTTAAGCTATTTAGAGGCGAAAAGTTACCGAGCATCGCTCTGTGCTCCATGCACTAAATATATAATACAGTAAGTCTTCGAATTACGCGATTAATTGGTTCCGAAGGTTTTCGCGTTAGTCGAAAAATCATTACGAGGAGAATACAAAATTTAGCATTTTGAGAAAAATATATGTTTTAGTTTCAAAGGATAGGTGAAAGTAAAATAGATCTATATATAAACACTCAAGAGAATATTATTTAGTGCACATATTTATTCGACATATTGCACATAACAGAATCTACATAAGTACATGCATACACTGAAAGAACAATTTGTTTATAATAAATATATTGATAGATTTGAGAATTTTTAATGAGCTCTTATTTATTCCAAAGATATTTTATTAATAATCAAGATGATATCGAACTATTCCAAATATATATAATAAAATAAGATACGGTGGGTTTCACAAAAAGAAATAAAACAAAATTGAGTTTTGAATTCGATATATTTCGGGGGTTAGTTAGAAAGAAATATATCGTTAGTTAGAAATATATCGAATTCAAAACTCAATTTTGTTTTATTTCTTTTTTGTGAAACCTACCTCGTATCTTAGTTTTATTATTATATTAAAATGTTTACACCTAGAACCAACACCGAACTCTTTAAAAGTTACATTCCAAATATGACCAAATTTTAGGAATTTAATCCAAATATATTATATACGTGAGTGATCTATTTTATTCTATTAGACATCTCTTAATATCTCATGAATGTCTCTGTTTACTTCATGTGAAACCTCTAATTATATCTAAGCTGAATGTTTTTTTTTATCATAAAACGACTTTAGATTTTCTGCAAATAGTGATATATTTAATAATTATAGACATCTAAAAAAAATTTTGTTTAAATTATTAATTGTTTTTTTTTTTTTTTTTTTTTAATTTAAAACCCACTATAAGATGATAAGAAATATTTATTCGACATATTGCACATTAACATAGGTATATAAAATTAGATTACCAAATTTTTATCTAATTAATTCAACCAAATGAATAATTAAAATAAATATTTATATAATCCATTTGAATTTGAATATAGATTCTACATCAAATGAATATATCTTATCTTCTAGTCAAATACATATATTTATTATAAATAAAAAATATTCAAGTTTATATAATTTCTGTCCTAATTAAGTACGTATTATTTCATTTAAATACCCAACTATTAAATTTAACTATTCCACTATTTTACTCAAATAACAATATTTTCATAATTTACTTATTGGTGCTTGGTTCTATATAGCGGCATCTTAACTATTAATATATCTAGAGTTGCTTCAAAAATATGAGAATACTTCCCAGGTAACCACAATATCCTAAGAATATTCTAAGCGATATTCTAAGGACATTTAAATCTTCTTAGAATATTCTGAGGATATTGTGTGTTACCTAAGTTAAAATACGTATAAATTTATTCATATTGGACAGAGATCGATTTCGCCATAATTAACTTCACCATCTATTCATATCAAATATAATTTCTTAACTGTAAATATATCGTTTTTTTCAGTGTACAGTAGAGCGTCGATAATCCGGATTAATTGTGACCGGACCCTGTCCAGATTATCAAAATGTCCGGATTTTCGAAAAGAACCAAAAAATGTCGTTTGAGTTCATAACAAAAAGAAATCTTGCTAAAACCGTTAAAAATTCACTTTAGTGGTTAAATAATTGGAGGAGATAAATAAAACCATTAATTAATATGAACTTATAATGTATTTTAATGAATTAATATATATACAACATGCATATTATGTAATGTAAATATGTACACATACATATGTAGTTACAGAATACTGTACAGTTTATACATTGTCAGTATTCTTAAATTAAAAAAATCTGTTATTGATTTTTGAACTGCAGTAGTGAGGTTCGCTTTTTTGCGGCCAAGTCTTTTTTGTTTCGACAAATATGTATGTACTATATGTATTCCCTTTAATTTTTTTTTCACCGGAATTGAATCCGGATTTTTGACGTCCGGATTATCGACGCTCTACTGTAATTATATTTATGGACGAACTACTTCAAGTATCGGTCCAGTGTTAATTGTCTTTTAGCCCTTTTCTTTTCTTCATAAATTAAAGTGCAGCATGCACTATCATTTAATTATTCACTGCTTTTGTAACTTTCCTAGATAATTCAGGATCAGGGTCTTGAGTTTCGAGGCCAGCTTATCCATCCCGGATCATATTTAAATATTTACACATATCTTCGCAGTTTCAAATTGCTTGCATTGCTCACTTAATTCCTCTGCTTTTTTTTAAATCGCGTAAGTCGAGTTTAGTCGAAATTATGGAAATTCATTTTTTCCAAAATGAAAAATCGTATTAAAATTTTAATTAAGAGAATGGAATTTTTTGTGGGAATGGAATATTTTAAATTTCATTCCCTTTAATATGACAGTGGGAGGGAGCCTCTAAGAGGCTTTTTTAGGCGATTTTTATACATGTCGCAGTTCGGAAAAGATTTAACTTAAAATAATAAAAAACGTCATAAATTTATTTTCTCTTTATCATCAACAAATAACAAATAATTTGATATCTCAAGTATTTTGAAAGATAAAAGGTACGGAACCCTTGGTATAAGGCTGACTTGCGAGTAAATAATACTCTCAATACAATCAGTACATCATATTAGCCTTGGCCTTTTTCGCTTTTGAGATTCTGAAAATTTAATTTTTTTCAAAAAAAAACTTCACATTTTAATTATTGAACTGGAATTTATAAATTTTTTCGCGCAACTCCAAATCAGTCTTCAAATTAAATTACACGCCACCACGAAGGACATTTTTACTATCGTTGTTTAAGTTATTTCTATACAGCCTAGAGTTTCTTATTGATGACTTTCTATATTCTAAATGTTGGAAATCATAAATTTTATAAAAATTTTGGTATAAATTTTTTCCATCGTGTAAACTCGATATATGGCTAAATGGGCATTTAGTTCCCCAGGCCAAAAGAGGGTAGGAAAAAAACGATATAAAATAAAGCTCGCTTGAAAATTATATCTTACCTTACATGATTTCTTAATATCTTGGCGAAAGCCACGATAGGTGTGAACATCTCTTTGAAATTTATAGATTTAATAATTGCATATAATATCCTTCTCCAATGTTTTGTAGCGTTAGTTAACCGAGAATATAAAAGTAAACAAACATATTCTTAGGGGGGAAATTGTTATATACCCGTCCCTTAACGAGAGTGGCTGATTTTCGTTAATATAGTGATATTTTTATGTAGTGTAAACACTTAGTTCTATAAATATGTCAGAAGATAATAATCCCTTGAGATTCATAATATTTAATTTTGTCTCACTTCATCTTAAGAATTGTTTATGAAGATAAGGCGAGTATGATTTATCGTTTATTTTTTTCAATAATATTGTTAAAAAATCCTACTTATGAAAAGTATTTAAATCCGAATGATCTGAAACTTTCCGAAAATGCTTATAATAAACCAAAAATGTCTTTGAAATTTTCGCCCCCTTCTTTAAGTAGATTTTTTTTTTTTTTTTTTAATGCAATCGAATGCAAGAAGGGGTGCACCAGTAAAGATGCAGCCCCTATGGATCTCGAAAGACCCTTGCATTACCGAAGAGAAGAGAAAGTTGATTAAGTGAGAGGGTGTAGACGTAGGTGTCTATGCACTCCGGTTTTGAAGGTTTGAAGATTATAGGTGCTGGGAAAGATAGAGGCTGGGAGAGAGTTCCAGTTCCTTGAAGTCATGGGGATATATGTATTGGCGAATGAAGTGGTCCGGCACTTTTCTAGTTTGACCGCGAGAGAGTGTTGGGAGTCGGCAAAACGTGTGCTGCGTGCAAAGCATGCTTTGCGGGGAATTATTGATTTTATCTCATCAGAGCACCTGCCGTGATAGTATCTATAGAAAAGGAAAGGGCAGAGACATCTCTTCGATGAGCCAGCGAGTCGAGGGAGTCGGTGAGGGTAGAATCGTCAATTAGCCTGACGGCTCGTTTCTGAATTGCATCCAGGGTAGCAAGAGAGTATTTTGAGGCCCCTCTCCACAGATGAGAGCCGTATTCGAGACAGGGGCGGATCTGGGCTTTGTAGATGGTGAGAAGTTGTGGGGGTTTGTAAAATCGCTTGGACCTGAATAAGAAGCCAATCTTCCTTGCTGCAGATTTCGCCACAGAGGAGATGTGTTCATTCCAAGACAGGTCAGATGCGACAGAGACGCCAAGCATGGATAGGCTGTCACACATTTTTAGGGTATTCGAATCGAAGTGAATATCAGGGAAATCTTTATTTTCTCGCCTAGAAATTAGACAATATTGAGTCTTGTTTGAATTGATTGAAACTTTTCCATCCGGCCCGCAACTACTACAGAATTAATTCACAAATTTTCACTAAATTAGATATTAATGCCATATAATAGCGTATTATTAATAGATTTCCATATAATTTCTATTAAATATGATATAATATCCGGCCCTCCCATAGTTTTCAATGTGGCCCTATCTCTTAAAAGTTTGGGGAACCCTGATCTAGAGCATTTCTACCAAGTTTCAGCTCACTTGGATTTAAGTACTGTCAGCGACTTTATTCTATAAAAATAATTGAATTAAGCCCGCTGTACATGAGGCTTTTTTCTCTACCTGTTTTTAGGATGGGAGCCCTGGTTGGCAATTTGGAAGCCTTTCGAGATCGAAATGACGTCACTGCTGGCTGTCTTTGTTTGATTTAAAAGATAGGACGTATTCTATTTTCCGGCTTGGTCCTGGGATGCTTTTGAGTGGAAGCAAGCAGACAACAAATTATTAAAACAAGTCTCGTGTGCAGCGGCCTTTAGTTTCTTTGATTTTAGAGCTAACTCAAAAATGAATACAATTTTGAAATTTAGAGAAATCAACTACAGACTGAACAGAAATTATATGAAAAAGACAACAAAACATTCCAAGAAAAATGGGACTGAAAATTTTTTCACTACTATTCAAAATTGTAAAAATAATTACTATAAGGCAGGAAAATGCTCTACCTATTGATAATTATGAACTTGAAAGTAGCCAATATCTAAAATTTTATTTACAAGCTTTGGATATTATAATAATTATAAATCACAATAAATAATATCTCTCTTATTTAATCTTGAGTGGGAGAATAGATATGATTATTTATTTTTTCATATTAAAGATAATCACATTTAAAAATGAGGACAAACAATGATTAATATTATCTATTCGAATAATACACATTCTTATCATTCTCAATGAAGGCATGGATAATTAGTAAATAATATAAATAATAATTTCAACACAAAATTAAGTTTATTTATAAAACTGATTAAATTGGTGCCGCCCTGTCTAGAGAGCAGGCTTGGATTAAATATAATATATAAAATCTTTGTTTCGAACTCTATCAAGCTAAAGATATTTATATAACTGGTGAATTTTAATCTTGAATTTAATTTTAAATATTATTTTCTAGTAATAGAAAATATGCATTAATATTTACGGGTGGTTTACGATGTCTATAGAAATCAATTTGAGTTTGGTATGCAAGTCTTCATTTACCCTAATGACATCTTAATACCTGTTTTTTGTGTTAAATTTCAAATTAAGAATAGATAGTATGTACCTATATGTATAGAAGTCATAAAGCAGACTCAAATTTGTAATTCTAGAGACTCATTCAATTTTCATTCGGAATGAACGGTTGCCTATCTGTTAGGCTTTGCCTAGCATGTTATATAATATACTATATTATAGCCCATGTGGTCAGGTTCAAAAGACGATAGGACCACAATTCTATTCCTAGATAAATAAATAATCGTGTTTTTAACTATCTAGAATAAAACAACATATATTACCAGCTGCGATGAACAAATATGCTGGTTTATTGATCTCAACAGCCTTTCACTCAAGAGTTGCGCAAATAAAAATTTGGTGGACTCATTCTGGAATGACTCAATATTGAATTTTGAGTGGCTTTGGTTGGGTCGTTTTATTAATTGAGCCGATGCATTAATTTTTGCTATCGCCAGTCTGTGGTCGCTTCCTATGTCGGCTCTTCTGAATGCTCGTACATCCAGTATTTGTTTTGGGCGATCGGGGATCACATAGTCAATAGATTGTTGTCATCTGCTATTTCTCCATGTAAAGTTATGGTTCCATTTATGTTGGAAAAGGGTTTTATTGATTCTAATTTGATTCATGGCACACAGATTAATAGATCTCCGTTTTCATTAACTACATTCTCGTTAAATTGTTGCTTGATCCCAGGTACGATGGAGTTACCAATTCTATCTTTAAAATCATCCATTATTATTACAGAAGTACATTTAGGAATAGGACTTAGTACAGTTTGAAGAAGCTCATAAAAACTCTCCCTTTGTTCTTTTGGTTTTGAGATATCAGGAACAAATGCTCAGAATATACCATGTAGCGTGTGGAAACTTCAGGCTCACTTGAAGTATTCGCTCATCTATGAATTCGATATTATCTATATTGTTCATGTACTTTTCATTCATTAACAATCCCACATCGACATTGAGCTCTTTCATCTTTTTGTTTCCCATAGTAAGCCATAAAATAGTTACCGATTTTGAATGTCCCTGTACCTTTTTTCTTGATTTCTGATAGGGTGCAAAAGTCTATTTTGAAATTATTCATTTCTGTAATGATCTCAATGTCCGTCCCGTTCCAGGAGGTGATGTTCCAACTTGCAAATCTTAAGATATTTTAGCCATTTTCCTTGCAGGTTTCGTCAAATTTATAGATCCGTATATATATATATATATATATATATATATATATATATATATATATATATATATATATATATTTATGGTTTCGTCAAATATATATATGGTATATGTTTATTTGCATCAAGCAGAGGACAATCTCAGTGATTTCTCTTTATGAATAAACAACTCTTCTACTCTCTGCAAAACAAAATCTTTCAATTAGAGAATTAAATTGTTTTTATACTAAAAAATTTTACTAAAATATAAAATCTTAATTATTTATTATTTATTATATTTTTTATTATTTTCCATTTATTAGTGAATAAAAATGTATACTATAAATTTGCTTCTCATTTTCTTCCTGTAATAATAAAATATTTTATTTTATGAATTGGATGTACATATAAATAGCAAGAGAGTACGGTCAAGTTCCATTAGCAAGTTTATCATGTTTTTAAACAAATCTGGTTATGAAACTAATCAGCTTAGTAAAATGTTATTATCGATTATTTAGACTAAGATAACATAAATTTTAATTGGTATTTTATATATTTAAATATACCCTAAACAAGAATGGTAAAAATGGTGGTTTAACTCTATCGCACATAAATAATAAATTGCAAAATCAATTTATTTATAATATGAGGTCTAAAATTGAATGAGGTTACACGTAAAACATGTAGTATTGTGCTTGGGATTCCATTTGTTCGTTCTCTTAATTCGAATGGTCTGGCTTCAGAATATCTTTTTATGTCCTTCACTGAATCCACTCTTTTTCATTACTTGACTTTCAAATTTCGATCAAGTTATTTAAGTTTATATCGGCTCTGTATCTTGTTTTTCTATTTTTTTTTTTTTTTTGTTTCTCTATATAGCGATATAAAATCTGTTGAAAACTTCCTTAGCGTGATCACTTAGATAACTACATTAATGAATTATTTATTTCTAATTTTTCTTCATTAATTTTTCCTTTTATCGTAACCTTCAATTTTAAAATTTCATAATTAATGGTTCAATAATTATAATATTATAAATTCATAATATTTTTTTCAAATAATAATAAATTATAATATCAATTCAGAATTTTACAAAAGAGTTTAAAAAAATCCTTAGACTAAACTTATATAGGAATCATTTAATCATATATTAGTTACGGAACCCTCGATATTCGAGCCCGGCTCGCATTTGTTGGCTTATTTAAAGTTTATTTTGATTTAAAATAACGATATGGGAGAGTTCCAAAGTGGCCATTTTTAAAATGGCTTAACTTAAAATTTCGAAAAGAATTCTACAAATTCAGACCTCTTCAACGACAAATAAGAACGAATTTGAAATCTCAAGTATTTTGAGATTATAAAGTACAGAACCCACGGTATCTTGTCCGACTTGCATTTGGACTTTTTGGGAATCTTGAAACAGAAAGATCTGTAAAAAAAAATTCCACCAGAATATAAACTCTGTTTTTTATATTTGATATTAATTTTTGAAATAAAATGCCAAGAGTTAATATTAGTAAACCAATTCTTTGTTTACAATCATTAGAGCTGGCAAAATTCCATAGCCACAAGGTCGTGTTAGGCGAACACTTCTCTTCTCACTTCTTCCTGTAGAAAATGAACATTTAGAACGCATTTTATTTATTTAGGTTGAATTATTTTTAAGATGGGGTCAGGTTGGCCGAGTATGTAGCGTCGCCGCTTTCCAGAGAGGGCACTCGAGTTAAAGTTTACACATTTAACAGGCTATAATCGTCTATTTCCTACACATATACAAAAATAACACAAAGGGCGAAAATTAATTATAATAAAAAAAAAAAAAATACGTAAAAACTATTCTCAAGAAAAAATGAAATTAAAATACAAAACAATATTAAAATTGACAAGTGATGGAAAGGCAGCCCAAGTATAGTGAAAAAAATTATATTGGATATTCATTTTTTTAATCACTCAAAAACCAACGTTTCTGAGGATTTTCCCTCCTTCTTCGGGGTTTAAAAGGGGTCATTGAGAGGTAAATATAAGATATTTAATTCCTCCTTCTCTGCACGAAATTTGTCCTTTTTCTCAAAAAAAAAATCAATTTTTTTAAAAATTCTATTAATGACTTTGTTGAGAAAGGACAAATTTCGTGCATTGCTAAAGGAGAGAAGGGAGAAATAAATATCTTATATTTTTCTGTCAATGACCCCTTTTAAACCCTGAAGAAGGAGGGAAAATCGTCCGAAACGTTGATTTGTGCGTGAAGAATAAAATAAATATCCAATAAATCAATTTTATTTGAGATAATTTTTAATTTTTGACTTTCCATCACTATTGAATTAAAATTTTTACTAGTCCCTCTCTCCCGAAGAGAAAATTTCTTCTACAATATGAAAAAATGTTATATTGAAACCTTAATGGTCCTTTTAATACTTTAAAAGTTTTTTCCAAGTTGAAAATAGGAAATTAAGTCACGTTTCTTCGTCCGTTTTAAGTTTTTTTTTACAAAGTTGATGCTCGTTTCTATCAACATATAAAATAAAGAGCCAACTTCGTGTGCTTAAAGGAAAATTTGAACAATTTTCTATGTACTTAAATCTTCCCTTGAAAAAAAACTTTCATTTCAATATTTTAAAATTAATTTTAGAAAAATTTTCACTCCAAAATGATTGTTGACTAATGATCAAACTTTTTTATGATTTTGTAATTGCATAATAGAAAGTTAAGTTGTTGTTTCGCGACAATACTAGCAAAAAGTTAATGCTAGAGTATATAGAACAGACAATAAGGATTCATAATTCATAAGCCCAAAACTTTGTGCCGTTTATGTACCACTACTAGCCAATCCCGTGCTCGTTTGACAAATCTGGCAACATTGTCCGAGCTTGTATATATTTTATCATAGAAATTTCAGATAAAGTACATTATAAAGGGAGATTTATAAAACAAAAAGTTCTTAATAAGCGATTGAAAGCTGTTGCGACAATGGCTGAAGTGAAAAAACGTCAAAAAAGTACTAAAATTAACCCACTTTTTAGGTTAAATAAATGCGTTGTTGCCAGCTTGTTTTTAGTGTACATTTTTCATTATACATTTTTCATTATTTATTAATTATTATCTCAGAAACTGTCTTGTAACTATAATTAAAATTTTCTTAAAAAATGTATTGGTTATTGTTTAATGTTGGTTTAGTTTTTTATAACAATGGTAAGAAGAGTTTCTTAATTATAATTATATATATACTGTGTGTAAACTTTCCGATATCCCGTATAGTGCAATGTATAAGAGTCTGAAAAACTCTATATTGAGCTATTGTGTTGAGATTAAGTGAATTCAACACTAATAATAATGCAAATAAAATGTGAATTGATTTTAGTATACGTTGATGATTCGTGTTTTCTTTCGAAAAATGAACACAATAATATAAAAAATAAGATAAACTCTAGAAAATTTTTCCCTTTTCCCAAGATGAGTTCCGACCAGAAAGGAATCTTCGAGATCAAAAATTGATAGGGCCTAAATACGTTAATTATATGTTTAAAATATGAATTTTTTTATTTTATTTTTATTTTATTTGTTCTTTATTTTCAGAGGCAGTAATGTTGCACTACCGGCTGAGAGCAAAGCCTTAGTTGATTCAAACGGAAACACCAATATAGTAGTTGTAGAAAATGGAACACTCTCTGGAAAACAAGCCAGAGGAAGTTCGTTAAAACAGGTAGATATACAATATATGTTCTTCTAATCATAATATCGACAGATGTTATTGAAACTTTTTTTATGTTCAGAACAAGTTCATTTATCGGTAAAGGTTTTAAAATATAAAATTTGAATTTAGTATAAAATTAAATATTTAAATAGTTTTAATTTCAAAAATTAACAATAATAAGTCCAAAGCGGATGAGATGTAATTTTTTCTTTTAGCAAAAAAATTTGATTTATTAAGTTCTCAATTTTCTCCTCTATAATTAGAATAATTCAAAGTTATAATAAGTTTTCCCCCAAAATCTATCAATATTTTCAAAAATTTGTATCCATAAACCTAACAATGGATTCCAGTAGAGTTTTATACACTGATTATCATATACAATTTCCCGATTTTTTACAACAGGTCAGGGTTTTGAGATATTATCGACAAAACGACGAAAAAGCCGTAATAAGCATGGATACCAAAATTCAGATCTTTACCGATTAATGTTTTTTTTTTTTCTAATTTAACTGGACTATAATATTAATATATAAAAGCAACGTATTTCTTTATTAGCTCAGTATAGATCCAAAAAGTGGTTCAGCTTACATTAATTGCGGGAAAAGATTTTTTCTGGGATCGTTTGGTATGGTGTGGGTATGCCAAATTTAAGTTTGCGGCCTCGAAAGTGTGGGGGACAACATTTGGTGCCAGAAAAACCTCGAAATTTTCAGACTTTTTCCAGTTTTTCGCTTATTACTCGAAAACGGTCTATATTTTGTAAATAACCGTCCTATAGTAAATTAAAGAGGACAAAATTTCAAGTCGATTAAAAAAAATTGGTCTAGTAGTTCGATTTTTTATGGGATCCAAAAAACAGCCCCCTGGATCACTTTTGAATATCCCAAAAACTCGCACTATTTCGATTTTTCCCCATTTTACCACGAAGGAGCACGTTTTCAAAGACCATTCTATACATTTTTAAACTAGATTATATTTTCTATAATTCAAACAAAGTTTCATCTTAAATGGATAATAGTAACCAGTGCCGCAATGAGGTTGAAGTTATGAAAAACTGCAATTTTTTGCAAAAAATCGCAGTTTTTCCTTCATAAAATGAAAACCACTCATCCTAGAAACTTGATTTCTATCTCATTCTCTAGGAGATTTTGTTGACTTGAAAACTCTTAGGTGAGGTGATTTTACGGTATTTCTGTCATCTTCAGGGGTCGATTACCCCTAAAAACGAAAGAAGAGAGAATTTGACTTTCACCCCTGCTGATCACACTACAGTATGGGATATGTTATTTAGGTTTTGAAATCAGCTTCCAAAATGGTCAGTAGCTATTTGACTATAATGTGAATGAAGCAAGAAATTAATATTAGAATTAAAAGAGAGGATGTATACTATAATATGTAGAAGAGAAATAATTTAGGCTTGCACAAACACACACTAATAGTAGAACATGGCTTAATATCTTAGAAGCTTACCTTCGAATTTCCATCGTTTTATTTGATAAATTTTATAAAATTTCACTTCACATTATTAAACAGTTAGGAAAATTCAAAAGTTAAACTTTTAAAAGATTATCTATCGAAAAATCGACTGTAAAATTAAGCCAATTTGCATTAAAATGTGGGGGCGGTATTAATGGAGGAGGCTTAGAATATAAAATAATTCAACTCGGACGCCTCGAATTGTTGAATTCAAACAATGGGTGATAATCTAATAGGCTGTGTAGGCAAGGAGTCTCTACCGTTCAAAGAATATATTGTTCAAACAATGCAAAAATTCAAATTTAAAATATGATTTCGAGATCAATAAATCTATATATATAAAATTAAGGTTTTGTCTGTACATTGGTCCAAATCACGCCAAATTTTGGTTGCACACGTTTCAAGTAAAGTTATGAACGAAAACACCCTCAACAAAATTCCTGTCTGTATGTCTGTTTCAGTGGTTTCCGCGAAAAGTTGCTCACGATTCACGTCAAAACGGCTGAAGGGATTATTTATGAAATTTCATATTTGTATCAGAGGTCTTCTAACTTACGTTTTTAGCTATATAACGTTTTGATATTTTGACCCCAAAAGGGGTTTGGGGGGTACTGAATGAAAATTATCAAATAACTCTTAAACTATTAACTCTACGGGAAATTTTATTATGAGCAAAGTTGTAGGGGATGTGATTTCTGACAACTTTTGTTTAAAAAAATTCCCCCAAAAAAGAGGAGGGAGAAAAATATATAAATTCTTGCCCTTGGAGCAAACTCAACCAAATTTTGTATACATAATCTGTAGGCCTCTAGAGAGCTAGAAATGCAAAAACTAACCACCCAAAATGGGGGGGGTCAAAAAATGAAAATTCTTGCTCTTGGACCAAACTCAACCAAATTTTATATACATAATCTGTGGGCCTCTAGAGAGCTAGAAATGCAAAAACTAACCACCCAAAATGGGGGGGCGTCCCCAAAGGAGTCAAAAATGAAAATTCTTGCTCTTTGACCAAACTCAACCAAATTTTGTACACATAATCTGTGGGCCTCTAGAGAGCTAGAAATGCAAAAACTAACCACCCAAAATGGGGGGGGGTCAAAAAATGAAAATTCTTGCCCTTGGAGCAAACTCAACCAAATTTTGTATACATAATCTGAGGGACTCTAGAAAGCTAGAAATGCAAAAACTAACTACCCAAAATGGGGGGGGGGGGTCAAAAAATGAAAATTCTTGCTCTTGGACCAAACTCAACCAAATTTAGTATACATAATCTGTGGGTCACTAGAAGGCTAGAAATGCAAAAACTGGGTGTGGGGGTGGGTTAGGGCATGGGATGCGCGGAGTGGAATGGCAGTGGAGTGAGGGAGTATGGCGTAGTAGGGGGGGGGGTTCAGGTGAGGGTCCAGTGGCGTAGTGGGGTGGTACGGGGTGGGGGTCCGAGGTGGGGGTGCAGGTTAGAGTGTTGGAGTGGTGGTGTGGGGTGGGCGTTGGGGTGCTGGGTGGGTTTCGTGGAGTGTGGTGGGTTGGAGTGGGGGGTGAGGTTGGGGTTCGTGGGTTGGGGCCCGGGGTGGGTGGGGTGAGGGTTGGGGTGGGGGGGGGGGGGGTGAAGTTTGGGTTCTGCGGTATGGGGGCGGGAGTTGGGCACGGGTTCATGGTGCGGGGGTAGGGGTGCTGGGTGGGTCGGGGGGAGTGTAGTGTGAGGGTGGGATTCGTGGGTTGGGGGTCCAGGGGGCGTGCCCCGGCTAGTAAGAGGACCGCCGAAGGCGAAGCGCTTGCAGCTAGTATATAATAATATTAAGATTCATCTGTAGCCGGGTTTTTTCTAAATATAATATTAAGATTCATCTGTAGCCGGGTTTTTTCTTAAAGCTTTTTCCCGGCAAAAACCTCATATTTAATAATAAATGTAAATAAAACTAACAAAATAAAAAAAACTTATTGTAAAATTCAAATTAAGGAAAAAATATATTATATAAAAAAAATCTACTGGCATCCATTTGATGGCCCTTTTCTTTTTTCAATTGTAAATAATTTAAATTGAAAGTTTTTGCCGAAGTAGCAGAATTTTTATATATTGAAGGAGACAATAAAAGAGTGTGTCTTCTGCTGGAATTATAAATTTTATTTATTTATAACGATCGTTATAAATAAATAAAATTTATAATTCCAGCAGAAGACATACATTTTATTGTCTCCTTCAGTAAATAATTTTAAATTGCTATATAGCCCAGTATAAGTATAGAGGATCAAAAAAGTGGTTTGGCTTACATTAATTTCGGGAAAATATTTTTTTCGTTTGGTATGGTGTGGGTATGCCAAATATAAGTTCGCGTCCTTGAAATTGTGAAGGGCAACTTTTGGTGGCCGAAAAATCTCGAGTTTTTCGGATTTTTTCCAGTTTTTTCGCTTATAACTCGAAAATAGTTAATATTTTATAAAAACCATCCTATAGTAAATTAAAGAGGACATTTTGTCTTCTTTAATTTATTATAGAACGGTTATTTACAAAATATAGACCGTTTTCGAGCTATAACCGAGAAAAACTGGAAAAAGTCCGAAAATTTCGAGGTTTTTCGGCCACCAAAAGTTATCCACCCACTTTCGAGGTCGCAAACTTAGATTTGGCATACCCACACCATACCAAACGATATTAGAAAAAAAATATTTTCCCGCAATTAATGTTAGCTGAAACCCCCCTAATACTATGCATTATATATCATCCTTTTAACTATGGTAACTAGTATTCAAGTCGAGAGTTTTTTCAAAATTTTCCCATTAAAATTTAAAAAAATGATTAAAATAAAAAAAAAAGAACATTGTTGTAAATATGGACATGGGTAGGGAGTATTTATTGCTCGATGCTCAAATAATTGTAAAATAAAAAATAAATATGTAAATTTTAATTTGGAAATAAAAACATTTTATTAAAAAAAACTAGTAGAACAACCCCAGAACTAAGTTCTGGCTACGCCACTGAATAAGTATACATATACTATATGTATGTGAAAAATTACATATACTTAAATATTTTATTAATTTGAGACTATAGTTTGGAAAGCCCCATCTTAATTTTCAACATAATACTTTTTTATGAAAATGATGAGAGAAGGAGTTACACCAAAAATGTGCAACCCCTAAAGGCCTGGGTTGGCCCCTCCATCGTGAAAAGAAGAAGAAAGAAATTTATGGGCTGGGCGGGGGTCGAAGATATCTGTGGATACGGGTCTTAAATAGCTGAAAGTTATAAGTCGCGGGAAAGATGGTGGCAGGGTGCGAGTTCCAGTCTCAAGAGGTCATAGGGATAAAAGAGTTGGCGAAAACGCTTGTTCGATTTTTATCCAATTTGAACTAATCCCATAATTCAGCGCTTCTCAAATTATGATCCCCGGACAACAATTGCTACTCGGGGTCTGCTCTTAGGGTCCTTCAAAAAAAAAAAAAAAAAAATCAAATAGAAGAAAAAATAAAATTCAAATGAATTGCGTATCACACTATAGATGAAAATCTCAGTTTCAAAATTACGCATGTCTTTCATTTTATCTCCCATTGCTGACATTTTATCAAATTTATTACCTTGTTCGCCTACCGACTGACTACCCACTCTACTCTCAGCTACTAAAGAGGGATTTAAAGCACGATGACAATGGTGATTTTTCGTCATCTTTTCACCAGAATACTAGTTGTATACTGGTATTAAAATATGCTTAAAAATGATAAATTTGATTTCGAATAGAATAAGAGTGAGGGTATCGTCAAACTGTTCTTCTTTATTCAAAAAAGTTTCAGAAACGCTATAATTATTAATAGAATTCAATTTTAACTAAAAAACCGCATTGTATATTTGTATTAATAATTAATTGAAGTTAAAGTCAAAGTATTTCGAACTATATAATCTCAAATTGAAGAATCTTTGCAATTATTACCAAATATAATAATTACCAAGTTTAATTTATCTGAGAGTCATAAACTAAATTTACATTAGAAGTACGAATTTTTCATTTTAATAAATAGGCATTACATTCACCGATTGACTAGAGAAGACCCTCATGGGTTTCAAGGACTCTAAAAGATGAGGCTTCTGAGCGCTTTCTGGAATTCAAGGATTTCTAGTCTTTATAAGTACCTTGGAATTTTCTATGATAAGGAGGGGTAAGAAAAATCAACGTGAAAATAATGTTTGGGCTCATTATTTTCGCTATTTTAAGCGTTTTCAAAAAGAAGAAGCCTCCATCTCAAGCAGCCTAGTGTGAGGTGTTTTTCTTAATTGTAAGCGTTAGCCAGGCAGGCCTTGGCGCTCGCGGCATGGGCCCTATTTTTGGTTAAAGTTATTTAATTTTTTTTTTGTTTTCTACTTTTAGGTTATTGCTTCTTTTATAGCAAATATTGGGCCTATAAATACAGGACTAGTATTTGGATTTTCGGCTGTTGCTCTTCCTCAATTATCAAGTCCGGATTCTTCAATTCAAATCAATGAAGAACAAGCATCACTAATTGGTATTTTCTTTGATTATTTATTTTTAATAGTTTTATTTTTGAAATAATACAATATTTAATTATTTATTAACCACTTTCTTTTTAAACTATTTTAGCTAGTTTATCTTCGGCTACAACCCCAATTGGTTGTATCTTAGGAGGATATCTCATGGACATGCTTGGAAGAAAAAGAACGCTCATTTTAACTGAAATTCCATTATTATTAGGGTGGATTTTGATATCTTGTGCCTCCGATGTGTCTCTTATTTATATCGGAAGATTATTAGTTGGTTTGGGATCTGGAATGATTGGTGCCCCAGCCAGAGTCTACACTTGCGAAGGTAAATAAATTCAAAAAAGATCAGTATTATTGAATTATCTTATTCATCAGTGAATAATACCTGAAACGAGATGTTCTTAATATAAAATTTTAATTAACTAAAAATATAAAGTTAAACTGAAAAACAGTCTAAAATTAAACGCGTTATAAATATAAAAATAGTAAATCAACGGTTAAGGAATATTCATTTTACTTTCAACCGAATCAGAAATAAACTTATTTAGCTATTTTCTAAACATTTTAAAACTAGTATAGGTACATATTAATTATTTTTTGCAAAAGTTTATGAATATTCTTATATCATTATTTTAAAATGAATTAAATTTATAAAAATTGAGCCTATTCTACTTTAAGACATATTTTCTGGAATAGGTGCCTCACATATCATAATAAAAAATATTTTTATTTTCAACCCCTCTAAAAATTCAACCATCCCCAAAATAATAATTTGATTAAAATTTTAATATGATTTTTGATTTCGGTGAAAATTAATAGATATAACTTGTAAATTTCAAGTTTGTTCTTATTTAGTTTACGAGCTACAATGCTCTGATAAGACGGACGAACATCCGTAACTATGTATATACTAATAGCGTTTCACATTTGAAAGGAACTCTAAAAAACATAATTTTAAATATTTATTTGCATATTAAAGTCATATTCATCTATGATTTAAAACAATTTAGACATCACAAATAGTTGTCTCAGTTTCCTTTTTGGATTTCGGTCTTCTTCTCATTTGTTCTTCGTGTCCCCTTTCTCCCCTCTTTACTCGTCTTTTGGGATTTATTAATGTAATAGTACAGAGAAAAAAATTTGCGCTGTTGATTGATTTCTAAATTTTTTGAAAATAAATCAAATTTTTACCTATATTTGTCAATATGTTTGTTTTTGTTGTTGGTTGGGAAATCTACTTTGCGATTTGACATTCTGGTTCGTAAAATTTTCCATCTCAATCTCTGAAAATAGATTAAATTGACTTTGTCTAAATGATAGAATCAATATGATTGCCTCAATGTCGTTAGTTTACATCGAACAAGAATTTTAGGCTCTCTGACACTTTCACACTATTGCAAGATATTTAAATGTTTAAAACAAACAGGGAACATTAATTTTTCATTCATCATGAGATAAAATATTAAATTTTACTAATTAAATCAAATTCGGTAAAATTTTGATGATCCGCATGGGCGTAGTTAGGGGGGAAACAAGGGGGCAGTCCCCCCCCTACAAAACCCATTGCCCCCTTAGAAAAATCGACAGTATTGAAGAAATATACTGTTTCACTGTATCACTTATGTATTTCTCATTAAATTATTTCGTTATGTCCAAAATTTGTCAATTCTAATAGGATTACCGAAATTGAAACCTTGTGGTGGCTAATCAGCTGGCCGGCTGCTCCCTAGGAAACCTCCCTAACTACTCCAATGATGATCCATCTCGGAACAATGTCCGATTTACAAGATGGCCAATCCGCCCCTGCTACGAATATTTATTTATATATATTAATAATTCTTGCAATATTTTTATTTAAAAATATTTCAAGCTTAAATGAATATTAAGTTAAATACTCTACTTTTCTTTTCAGTAACTCAGCCCCACCTGCGTGGAATGCTTTCTGCACTTGCTGGAGTTGCTATGTCTCTAGGAGTTCTTATTGAATATGCTCTTGGATCTGCTTTACCATGGCATATTATGGCAGGAATTAATACTGTGATACCTATCGCAGGACTTATCTTAATGAGCTTAATGCCTGAATCACCTAATTGGTTGCTCTCTCGATCTCGAAATGACGAAGCTAAAGAAGCATTAACAAAATTCAGGTAATTAGATAATAAAGAGTTTGAATATAATATAATTAATAATTTGATAACTTCTCATTACTAAATTTGTGTAATTAAATTCTTCTTTTTAATATTCTACTTGATATCATTTTTCAGGGGCGGAAACTATAATGTTGATAAGGAGATAAACGAAATGATTGCATTTCGGGAAAAACATAACGTTAAACGACTAGAAGGTTTAAAAGAAACAATTTGCGCCCTTACTCATCCAAGTGCTTTGAAACCGTTTTTTATTTTAGTTATTTATTTTGCCATATATCAATTTTCTGGCGTAAATACAATAACTTTTTATGCGGTGGATATTTTCCAAGTAATTCTTTTAATATTTTCTTTAAATATAAGTCGAAGTAAAATGCTAAAAATTATTGTTTTTATCAGGATTCTGGAACGCAAATGAATAAATATCTTGCTACTGTGATATTAGGTATAGTTCGATTTTTCTCAACGATTGCGGCATGTATAGCTCTAAGAAGATGTGGGAGGCGACCCCTTACATTTATCTCAAGTAAATACCTTAACATTTTCAAATTTATTTTATAGAATAATAATTTTCTTAAATAAATTAATAATTAATCAAAGAAATTGAAATTAATATAAATATTTTTATTTATTTATTTTGTTCCTCATTAGATTATTAATGTATGTTTCTATTTTAAAGGTATTGGATGTGGTTTATCAATGCTTGGACTCGGGTTTTATTTATTCTACAAACAACAATGTTTATTAAATAATGAAGTTCCTCAACAAACTTGGATTCCTGTTGCATGTATTTTCAGTTTTATAATTGCATGCACAATGGGATTCTTAGTTGTTCCATGGGTAATGATTGGTGAAGTCTATCCACTTCAGGTTAGTACACAACACTAAATGAAGTATAATAAGAAATCAATCGAACTATTCGGTAGGTCCGGGGGCACTAATATTGAATTCATTCAATTTTTTTTTATTTATTTATTTTACTCATTATGATTAAAAATGTCCGAAACGCGGAGAAAACCCCCCAATTCCAACCATGATTTTCTGTATGTGTGTTTGTCTGCAAGGATTCCAATAGCTTCTATAACTAGGGTGTCCATATTTTCCCAGGACACAACCGGGACATACGACCAAAAAAAAATGACAAAAACTATTAGATTCTTTCATTATATGGTATATTTCAGTCGTTATTGCAATAATATATAATATAACAAGAAATAATTATGACTAATAGATCGAAGAAAAATATAGACATCTTCAGTGAGGGAAATTACATTCAATGATTCTAAACATGTCGATACCTCATACGATTCCGGCACTTTTTTTTAATGAAATTGATGAGAGAAGAAGTTACACCAAAGAGGTGCATCCCCTACAGGCTTGGGTTGGCCCCACAATCGTGAAAAGAAGAAGGGATTTTATGGGCTTGATAGGAGTCGAAGATATCTGTGGATGCGGGTCTTAAACAGCTCAAGGTTATAAGTTGCGGGGAAGACGGAAGCTGGAAGCGAGTTCCAGTCTCTGGAGGTCATAGGGATAAAAGAGTAGGCAAAAGCGCTGATTCAATTTTTATCCAATTTGACAGCGAAAGGGTGCTGAACATTCAAAAACCGCTTGTTTCCCGCAGAGGGCTTTACTTCTAACAAAATCCATTGGAGAAACGAAAATTGGTTCAATGGTTCAATCCATCTGGGAAAGACAATCTTCTCTTTCAATTAAACTTAAACCGAGACAATTAAGTGTCCTGAAAGAATTTTTCGGGACACCGGGAGCAGAAAGTTAAAACCAGAACAATTCAGGGAAAACGGGGACATCTGGACATCCTATCTATAAATCATGAAGGAAATGTCATATAAATTCCGTTCTGAGCCAAAATATTTGTATTTCTAATAAGGGAAACTGATTAGATTTTAGATTACACCTTCCTCTTCAAAACAGTAGAAAACACATTTTTTTAAATGATTCTATTGAGATTCCAAATGTGTTTTACTTATATAATGTAACATGTGTTTTTTCAATTTCGCTGTATTAAATAATCAAATTATTAATTTTAAAACCCACTAAGAGTTTATTACAAATAATTGATAGGTATATTCAAATTATTCAAGAAATCGAATTTATGCCCAGTTAACTAAATTAGAAAATGCATTTTTATTAGTTTATTATAGGTATTTATATTTGTTTTATTACTAGACCTCTAAGCAGAGAATTTATCAGGTCTTGAAAAAGTTTTAATTTACTCTAAATAGAATAATTAAATATCTACCCTTTAAAAAAGTTGTTCTCGCTACATTTGAAAACGACTCCAGGAAAATGGTCTGAAAAGTTCTTGGTTGAATGTGTTTATTTGCTATACCTCTCTATTACATCAAAGTTGGTCTAAACCAAAAAAAACATAGATAATGATGTTAAAAATTAAAATATAGGTATATAAATATTCAAAATATTTTCCACATTTATGTTAAAGTCACTATCTCTTCTAAATAATTCGAAAAACTCTTACTTCATAACGATGGTCCGAAAATAATTGATAATTAGCCTAATATTTAATTTATAATTTCAGGTCCGTGGGATCATTGGAGGATTTACAACATGTTCAGCTCATCTTTTCGTCTTTATTGTAGTTAAAACTTATCCTTTTTTTCTACATACAATTACAAATTATGGAACATTCATTCTTTATGGGTGTATTTCGCTCACTGGCACAATATTCTTTTACATATGTTTGCCAGAAACAAAAGGAAAATCCCTACAAGAAATTGAAGATTATTTTTGTGGTCGAAACAACTCTCTTAAGACTGGAACTTTTAAGTCAAAACATACCCCGATTCTCTTAGAACCAAACAAAAAAAATGGAATACTACCTTAAGTTATTTATATAGTATTTTTTTAAATTAATATTTTTATATAAATATATGTATATTTTAACATTAAACAGTATTAAATAAATAATTTTATACTATAAAATCTATATTAAATATTTTTTTCTTAATTATAGCTGAATTTTCTTAAACCTCAACAATTCATAAGAATAATTTTTCTTTTTTGAAATAAATAAAGAATACGAAGAAGTACCTACTAATCAAGAAAAGATATAAAGAAATATTTTTTATTTAAAAATAGTTTGCTAAGAATTTATTGACTAGAGCTAGTCCAATTTATTTGAATATCTTTAAACAAAAGTTGTCAGAAATGACATCCTCTACAACTTTGCTTCTAACAGAATTTGCTTCGAGTTAATAGTTTAGGAGTTATTTGATAAAGTCCATTAGTGCCCCCAACCCCCTTTTGGGGTCAAAATATCAAAATGTTCTATAGCTAACATTTTAAGTTAGAAGATATCTGATCTAAATACGAAATTTCATAAAAATTTTATGCCGATTGTGAGCAAAATTTCCGCGGACAGACAGAAAACAAACAGGAAATTTGTTGAGGTGGTTTTCTTTCATAACTTTGCTTGAAACGTGTACATCCAAAATTTGAGGCGATTTGGAGCAATGTACAGACAACAATTTATTCTCTCGAGATAAAGGGGGTCAGGTTGGTCGAGTGGATATAAAGTACATGCCTTCTAATCAAGCTAGCGCGGAATCAAACCTGAATCGCTGTATTCCGACTTTAATCTGATCCCTACATAATTAAGAAAATAATCTCAACCAAAACATTCTGTGAAAAAACGGCAAATTCGAAAAAGTAGTGAAATCTAGTGTGTAGCAAAGTTAAATTCGCCAAGAAATATTAAGTTGAGAGATCTACTATTTTCTCAACTTAATTATTCTTTAAATGAGGTCAGCCAAATTCTTAAATTAGGTCCAAAGTTCACATATCAAGAAAATTTTAGAATAAAAAGAGATTGGTATGATTCAATTTCTGACCGACACAGAATTTATAATTGAAACCTACATTAAAGATGATAAAGAGAAGAAGCACCTCAAAAATCACACGGTTAATGTCATGACAAATCATATCAATAAAAACTCTTCGAAAACTAACAGACATGACTATATTGGGAATGCCATAAAAACAACCAAAAAATTTATTAAAAACAACAAAGACAAAATAGTGATTCTTGACTCAGATAAGTCCAACTGTACGGTAGTCATGAATAAAGATGAATACAATGAAAAGATGCAAAACATTTTGCAAGATCAATTGACTTATGAAATCGTAAATAAAAACCCTTTAAAAAAAAGTAGAAAAAACTTTAAATGATACACTTAAAAAAATAAAAACAAAAAATAATATAACGAATAATGAGTATAACTTTCTGAAATCAAATAATTCCAAAATTCCTAAAATGTATGGGCTTATAAAATTACATAAAGTAGAAAAAAATTTAAGACCAATAGTATCAAATATGGACAGCCCGGTCAACAATCTTGGGAAGTACTTAAATGATATTTTAAAAAATCTAATTAATTATCAAAATAGAATAAAGAATTCATATCAATTCGTTGAACTTATTAAGACCATTAAGGTTAATAACGATGAAAATATGTACTCATTAGATGTTAACAACCTCTTCCCCTCGATACCTCTAGATCTTGTTATAAATATAATATTAAATAAATGGCAACTGATTGAAACTTTTACTAATTTAGAATATGATGAATTCTCTACGTGTCTTAATATTTGTCTATATAACAATTATTTTACCTATAACAACATTATATATAAACAAAAACAAGGTCTCCCTATGGGTTTAAACTTGAGCCCTACTATAGCTGATATATTATTGATGGATGATATTTATGAAAAAATCTTAAGCAAACATAATGCTAAGATGTATCTACAATACGTAGATGACTCTTTTCTCCTATGCAAGAAAGATATAGCTGACAACATATTAAGCTCAATCAATATGTACCATAACAATATCAAGTTTAGTATAGAGAATGAAAATAATAACACAATAAATTTCTTAGACCTCAAAATCACAAGAGACAACAATGGTACTCTGAAAACAGATATATATAATAAGCCAACAAAATCAGCGAGGATGATTAATTTTAGGTCTAAACATCCATTGCAGCAAAAATTGTGTATCATAAAAAATGAGATACACAGAATAATAGAATTGTCCGATAAACAATTTCATCAAAAAAATTTAGATAGCCTGATAGAAAGATCTAATAAGAATGGATATCCAAAAAAATTAATCACAACCATTATCAGAAAATATAAGAACAAGAACAATAATTATAACAAACAAAACCCAGATCTTGTGCCACAAACAAAGAGAGGGTCAATTATACATATAGAAGGATTAGCTCAAAAAAATTCAAGCAATGTTTAAAAAATATAATATTGACATTGCAATGAGACCGAAAAAACCATTGTTGAGCATATACAATAACAAGGATAGAGAACGTGAAGAGGATAGATCCAATATCATCTATAGGATTCAATGCTCATCTTGCAAGGACTTGGAAGATAAAACAAGAGTGTACTATGGAGAAAGTTGCCGCCCTTTATGTGTTCGTTTAAAAGAACACACTTCATCGGTTGTTAAAAGAAATTTGGTCAGTGCATTGGCCGTACATGCAGTTGACAATGGGCATTTGATGAATTTCGAAGATGCAAAAATAGTGGACAGTGAGAGAGTCGCATGGAAAAGAAAATACAAGGAGGGTATTTATATACAAATGGACATCAACAACGCCATAAATTACAAGCTTGATGTATTAAAAATATCCACTCTCTACACTTGTCTATTTGACAAAATCAACCAGATTTAGTCCTGAAATATGTAAATATTGACCAACTTTTAATTATTTATATAAATTTTATATCAAATGACCAGCTTTTAATTGTATGTGTGGATTTTATATCAATTGACTAACTTTAATTATGTATATAAATTTTATACCAAATGACTAACTTTTAATTGTATATATGGATTTTTTATATCAATTGACTAACTTTAATTATGTATATAGATTTTATATCGGTTGGTAGGCTTTTGATTATGTATATAAATTTCATATCAGGTGACCTACTTTTAATTATGTTAGAGATTTTATATCGTTTGAGCGGCTTTTGATTGTATATAGATTTCTAGACAACCAGTGAAATGAATGTATTGTGAATGTGAGTGGTGGTGTAATGGGGTGGATTTGTTGTGGATGTGAATGTTGATGTGATGAATATTGTGATAAATTTTGTATCAATTATCGATCTTTTGTGCGATATGTGGATTTATAAATAGCATGGAGTGCGTTGATCTTGAGTGGAGTGGGGAACTTTGCTTCTATATATGTAAAATGAAGGCAGGACGAAAGACAGTGTTTGAAATTGTTCAGTTGGAATAACTTGTTTTACCAGTGTAATGATTCTTAATGTAAAACGTCTGCTGGAGATAAATTTTGCGTGTTTTTGTGACTTGGGTGAGTAGTATATAATCCTCATTTCCACCCTTTAAAAATTTATTATAAATGTTAAAACAAAAAAATTAAAACATGCAATGATCTTTTCCAGTTGACGTGCACTGATGAAGAGCAGCGGTATAGCGCTCGAAACGTTGTTAAAATATCGATTACGTCTGCCCAAAATAAAGTAACAAATAGAAGTTGACTTTTATTTCAACTTTTTATTTTCCCCTTACTGGCCTCTTAGCCAATTTAATTTAAATAAAATAGGGCCACCAAACACGGTTCTTTTTAAATTTAATTATTCTTGCCAAATTTAACTTGGTTACACACTAGATTTCACTACTTTTAAATTAGCTATTTTCTCAGGTCCATATCTTAGAATCTATTTAAGCTATATTATTGAAATTTGGTACTCTTCTAAAGATGGATACATAATTATATGTGTATAATTTCAGCTCTGTATCTCAAATGGATTCCGAGCTCCAGGGGGGTCGAAATTCGCTCGAAATGGTTTGTGTAAATAGCGTACAGCGTGTACGGCCAAGCTAATGCTCGAACTTGGCCTGCGCATGCTGTGCGCTTTGATATGGCAGTCCGAAATAGACTATGTTCCCGAGGACAAAAAAATAAAGCTAAAAAAAATTACCTCCGAAAACTTTATTAAGAAAAATTCACGATTTTCAAAGATGTAATACTTTCTCCAATCCTTCAAGACGTAGCTTGACCACTATTCTCGCTTGAATCTTCTAGCCCTTCTTTTGCGAAAGTCAATTTTTCCATTTTAAAAAATATTAAGTAAATAAGCATTTTCATTTACGATGCTAGAAAATAAAAATGTAGATTTTAGATTAAATATAAATAAGATCTCAGGATTTTTCAAGAATTAATCATGTAAATTAAAAAAAAATTTATCGTAAAATTTATTTCTAGATCCGATCATTTCACAATATTATTTTAAAAAGAAGAATATGATAAAAGATTATATATTATAATAGGTAAAATTGTATAAGATTATAATTACTTTTATATTTTATTTGGCACAAATAATATCTGATCAAAATCCAGTCAAAAATATTTGAAATTAAAAAAATATATAAAATTATATAAAATAAAATTTATAAATAATTAAATTAAAATACTGTTTTTTTTTAAATACTGATCAACTAAAACAGCTTATCTCAACCATCTGTAAGCACCAAAATCCTTCTTACTAATGCAAACAATTTAAGGCTGGTTCACATGAGACATTTTCTCTTACTTGTTCGACCTACTTGCAATTTGAAGCTAGTTCAGTCAGGCTGATTTTTCGCCTGTTGGCTTCACACGGAGCTTTTTCAGAAAATTTTCAAGTTGGCCGGCTAGGTTGCGCGCGCATGTGTCAGTCCAAACAGCCGGACTATCATCTTTCAGTTTCAGCTCAGATGCAAACAAAAATGGCTGACAATATTATTATTGCAGAAATTATCAATCGCAGACGAATTTGGAAGGGATATTCTCTTTATTCATTGAAGTAAAGAGTTGAACAGTGAGAAACAAAATATCAGCTGATGTATTGTGCCAATGCCCATGTCATTCACGTGATAAAATAATGCTTTCCGATTGGCTGGCTACTGCCAGATTCAAGTAGCTAAACTTTTTTTAGAATATGCCCCATCTTTTGAATCAAGCAAGCATGCTAGTAAGACAGTCCGGAGTGACGTCATTTCGACCCCCTCTATGCCTCCAAATTGCAAGCTAATCGAACAAGTAAGTAACAAGTAGCAGAAAAAGCCCCGTGTGAACCGGCCTTTACATAATAAAATTCTTATGCTTTGTATAGTTATAAACATTTGAAGAAATTAATTGCATTAAAAAGAATCTATAGGAATATTTATTTATGTAGCAGTGGTTGCGAATAGCTGATAAATACATAAGTATTAATAATATACAAAAATGTTAAAAAATAAACATTTATAAAATATTGCTAGAAAATTGAATTTTTGAAAATACATAGTCGAAATGAATAAGTCCGATATTATTTTTTATATTTACTCTTCGATAAGTTTTTGGTTAATTAAAGAGTAAACAATAATACAATTTTAATTTCTATGAAATAAAAACACATCTATCCCAAGATTTTGTTTAATAATTTAGTTTAATTTAATAATTACTATGTAAATTATACTCGTTTAGGAAGATGCATTTGAAGATTTTTTGATTATAATAGGTGGTTTTTTGTTTTTGTTTTTTTTATATTAGTTTCTTAAATATCATAACATCTTATTCAATGGTTAAATTTAATGTACTTATAAGATCTATTTAAAATATCAGAAAGTAAAAAAAATGTTTCAACTTATTTAATCAAGAGCTGATTTTCTTGCAAATGATGTAAGTGAAGAAATTTCACTTGGATCTTGCACCAAACGGGAAAATTCTATTTCTTCACAACCGGAATATCTCTGATCTTGTTCTTGTGGTGTTGGCCATTTTTTATGAGAAGGAGCATATAATACCATTAAAGTGAATGTATATACATTCCACATGCCATAAACTCCAGTAAAAAAGGCTGATGTAAATTCCAGTTCTAAATTATCATCCCATTTCCATTTACCTTCAGAAACTTGACCTAAAAATCAAATAAAAAGTTGTTAAAGATAAATTATTTATTTGCAACGAAATTTTCTCTGGAGAGAGACTGACGGGTAGAACTTTTAATTGAAAGTAATGGAAGGCAGCCCAGGGGTAGTGAGGAAAGAAAAAATTAACACATATCCAAATAAGGTGTAATTTATTGGATTCCTTCCTCCTTTCCTTTCAAACCGACGTTTCGGAGGATTCTTCCCTCCTTCTTCAGGGTTTCAAGGGGTCAATGAAGGAAACAAATAAAATGCTTCCTTCCTCTCTCCACAGGAATGTTTAAAACTTTACTCTTCCTTAGGAGAATAATAGAAAAACAATTTTTCTTAATTAAGAAAAAGAAGGAAAAAAAATTTGTTTTTCTATGCTTCTGCTAAGGAAGAGAAAAGTTTTAAACATTGCTGTGTAGAGAGGAAGGAAGCATTTTATTTGTTTCCTTCTTTGACCCCTTGAAACCCTGAAGAAGGAGGGAAGAATCCTCCGAAACGTCGGTTTGAAAGGAAAGGAGAAGGAATCCAATAAATTACACCTTATTTGGATATGTGTTAATTAAAGATAAAAGTTAAATAAATATTATACGAAATATTCATTTACTATGAGTCAGGATTTCTAGGTCACTTGTTTCACATTAAAAATTAAAAAAATAAAAGAGATAAATTTTTTCAATATATATATATTTCGGGCTATAGATTTATTTTCAGGAAAATAGTTAACCTCTGTATTTTCCTGAAGATGGGTCTATAGCCCGAAATATATATATATTGAAAAAATTTACCTCTTTTATTTTTCTTAATTTTTAATGTGAAACAAGTGATCTAGAAATCCCAACTCATAGTAAATGGATATTTCGTATATTTATTTACTTTTATCTTTATTAAAGATGTTTCACCTTGCACCAACACCACGATCTCTATTAATTATGGGTTAATTTTTTCTTTCCTCAGTACCCCTGGGCTGCCTTCCATTACTTTCAATTATTAAGTTGTTAAAGATAAATTATTTAAATGCAGTTAAAAATATTATTATATTACCTAATATAAAACCGATGACTGTCATTGCGGCACATAATAATGTCGCTAGCATTAAAAATTTGAATCTATAAATTATGCCCTCATAATGAAGACGTCTTGCACTAGACATAGAAGGTAAAACAGTTCGTTTAGCTGATATATTGCAAAAAACTTTCCAAATCATATAAGATAAAAAGAGGAAATATACTCCAGCACAAATGCCAGCAAGAATAATAAAGGTGAGAGCTAAATTTGTTCCAATATCAGATACCCATATGGAATAAAAGGGATTTCGAAGTTGTGTTCCACGTTCTAAAAGATCAAAAGCCAAGAGAGAGATACAGCCGATGGCTACAGCCGTTAAATGCTTCCAATAACGTCGAATTCCTAATTTTTCCTGATTTTCTTGAATCATTAAGTGCTCACCGGCAAATACAAGCCAAAATGATAAAAGAGCACTATAAAAAATTCCCTGTCGAATATCGCCAACAAGTAACATGTAAGGCATATCAAACATTAAAGTTAGATATTCTAAAGGCATATTTAAAAGAGATAAGGCAAGACCAAGTGTTAAAAGCATATATTCAAGTAATACTGGAGATCTATTAAGTAAATGAACTCTTCGCCAAAACCAAACCATGATACAAATAATAATTGGAAAAAATATTGTTTTTAAAGAAACCCAAACTTTAGTAAATCCTCCGTTTTGATTAATAGTAACTAACCAAATATCTTCCACAGGTCCTAATTTTTGATTCTTATTTTTATCCATAGGCAATCGAAGATTTACCAAATAAAAGTCATGATGCAAGGAACCTAATTCAAAAAGAGGGAGAATTGAACAATTATAAAAATGCCCAGGGATTTTTTTATCTATTTCACAATCTAAAGTTCTTTCTTCTACAGAGCCAGCATAAAATTTCCAATCATCAAGAGCGTCTTCTTTATTTCTGTATCCAAGTTGTAAATCGAGTGTGAGGGGAATTTGAGAATTCATCTCAGCCTCTGGTTGATAGATAATATCAATCATCATGATTCCGATTAGATTTTGCTGCCATCGAGAATAATCTAGGATGATTCCTCCTCGAGGAATGGGAAGTTGGAAAGTAAACACAAGCGAATCTCCAATAGATCGAAGCTCCTCGTCTTGCAATTTGTCGGGTTCAAATACTTGACAGCTTCCTGGTCCTCTTGAATACACAAATTTCTTCGAATTGGAAAAGTCCAAGCACTTGGTGGCTAAAACAGTTTCAGGACTGGAAGGGGTAGGGGCAATCACCCCGCCAATTAAAAAGCAAATGAATTGACAAAACAATAAAATACTAATTAAAATAATCAATTTACGACCTGATAAATTTTCGATAATGGTTCCCGACATTATTATTGCTTTTATAAATATTATTACTAATTAAAAATATAAGATCATTTCATAAAATAAGAATTACTGTCAAATTCGAAATAAATATGTATTCCAAGGTCTCTTAATTAGTTGTTATTAAATAGGGTATAATTTTAATTTGAGACAATGAGATTCGGTTGGGTGTTGACATAAAGCCGCCTCAGTCAGGATTCATCTATAAAAAATCCATCGTATCACGTGACATTGCGTCGCTCCAAATACAAATCTCATCAGGGCGGTGAACAAGATATAGATAGATAGATAAATAGTTTTTATTGATTTTTTGTACAAGGTACACAAACAAATACATTATTATTTATATAAATCTGAATACTAATTACAATTCATTTTCATTTTAAAATTATATTTCTAATTGAATCAATCCCCCTGATAAAATTTAAGATTTTATATATAATGTTTGTATCACCAGTTTCCAAAATATAAAACATTTCTCCTCTTGATACAACCCCCAGAACTAGATCCCTACATTCTTTGTACTTCGGACTCTCGGTCAGCACGTTACAGAGGTTACGTGTCGAGGACGCCGGTCTCCTGTATTTATCTCTGTAACCTGATGTCTCGATCCTTTTGCAACGTCTCTTCCCCAGTACAACTGGTTCCACTTTTCTAATACCACCGGCATCAATTCCCCTATGTTATTCCTCTCCAGGAGTCGTTCTTCGCCTACCTCAGCAAGCATCTTCGCATGTTGACTCAGCCAGCTCCATTCGTTGTCCCTTGAGTCCAATCGTCTCAGCCTATCGCGGCAGAGCCAAAGAATACGGTCCTCCCGCATGTTTGAGATTTTCTCCCACCAGCCCAGTGCACGCTTCATAATGAATAAACTCAGATGAGGTCTGCCCGGGTCCACTCGAACAATGTAATTGGGAGTAGTTCTCGGCCACCCCAGTAGTCTCTTGAAAAATTCCATTTGTACCTTTTCTATGACTTCCATGTAGCGTAGTCCCCAGATTTCGGAACCATATAGGGCAGTGGCCATTACCACAGAGTCAAACAACTTTGTTATTCCCTCCCATGTAATTTTCTTGTTCCTCCATATCACCCCAAGCACCTTCTCCAGAGCAAGCCGACTCCTCCTGACTGAAGCCTCAGACTCGAGTCTAAACTTTCCCGAGCTCGAAAACACCACCCCAAGGTATATTTGTACTGTGGCACGAAATCTATTTTATCTGCGCCCCAGCACAGTGGACTCAATCTCCTTCCTCTTCCATGGTGAACAAGATATACATATTTGACAATTTTGACGATTTCCCCAATTCGTAAATGATCATTTTTAAGGTACTGCAATTTCATTCATCATCATCATCATCATCATCACCAGTACCTTAAAAATGATCATTTACGAATTGGGGAAAGCGTCAAAATTGTCAAATATGTATATCTTGTTCACCATTATTATTATTATTATTATTATTTTATTATTTTTTTATCATCATCATCATCACCATCACCGAGTTTAGAGTCCTAAAACTGGTTTGACACAACCACTCGCTACTACTCAACTCTATCAGTTGCCAAATCTTTTATTTCTCTAAAAGTCCCACATACCATATCTCCAATCTAGGTTTTCCCTTTTCTCTTTTCTTTCCCACTTCGCTCTCAAAGATATCCTTTAAGGCAGCGGTCGCCAAACTTTTTGACCTCACGGACCAGTTAATTCATAATTTAAATCCCGCGGACCACTAATAGGATTTTTTAAGTGTTAAATATATTTATAAAAAAAATTGTGATCAAAGAACACATAAAATGTACCTAGTTAATAAAATGAAACTATTAATAGTAACCAAGTTATGAAAGCTTTATTAATAAACCATAATAAAATAAACAAAATAAACAAAAATTATACAAACAAAACAATTAAAAGATGGTTTAAATATATCAAACTTTTAGCGTTATACATTCCTAGTGTGATGGATGTTCCTGCTTACTTGAAATAAGATTATGGATATTTGGATCCAATGTTGTTACTGCAAGACGAAGAACTGCATTCATTTCAAGCCGAGATCGGTACCGTGTTTTGATGACTGTGACAGATGAAAAGGCCTTTTCACATAAATAAGTTGTGGAGAATTGAATCAGAATTTTCATCGCCTGTTCACTAAGCAAAGGGTATTCACTTTTTATGGAAAGCCAAAACTGAGGTCTTGATAAGGATGAATGAAATTTAAATTTGAGAGTTTCGTCGGACGATAGGTCGATGAGGCTTTCTTTTAGATGCATGCTTAACTTACTATCCTGAATGTTCGCTGCAAACGGATCTATTATCCACATATTACCATGTCTGGGATCTTCATTCTTTGGGTAATAACGAGCAAAAGATTCTGTAAGTGATTCCAAGTGCTTTTTAACTAGGGTTACCACTTGCTGGTTAACATCATTCTCCTTCATGTATTCATCAAAATTAAAAAACTTGAAACATTCAGCAGCAGTACGACTTATTTCCCGCGGCGTTATTCTACGCGCAGAAAGAGTACGATTCTGCGCGACAGAGATGGAAGACCGCTCGTCCAATGGCCAGTGTGTACAGTATACGACAGAAGTTTTTATAACTTGTCACGTATTGTTATGAATTGAATCATGTTTTAATGCATCTTAAAACATAACTTAACATGATGAGTAAGTATATTCCACATTTTTCTGCGGACCAGCGAAATTTTCTCGCGGACCACCACTTTGGCAACCGCTGCTTTAAGGTAGTTGTTTCGCGACAATACTATAGCAACAAGTGTTAATGCTAGAGTAAATAGAACAGACAATAAGCAGGATTCATAATTCATAAGACTTTTTGCTGTTTATGTACGACTACTAGCCAACCCCATGTTCATTTGACAAATCTGGCAACATTGTCCGAGATTTATATTTTTATCATAGAAATGACAGATAAAATACACAGGTCGATTTATAAAACAAAAAGTTCTGATGGCTGAAGCAAAAAAACCTTAAAAAAGTACTAAAGTTAACACACCTTTTAGGTTAAATACATGCGTTGTTGCCAGCTTGTTTTTAGTGTAAATTTTTCATTATTTATTCATTATTATCTCAGAAACTGTGTTGTAACTATGAATTAAAATTTTCTTAAAAAATGTATTAGTTATTGTTTAATGTTGATTTAGTTTTTTATAACAATGGTAAGAAGAGTTTCTTAGTTATACCTAATTAAATATGTATGTAAACATTCCGATATCCCTTATAGTGCAATGTATAAGAGTCTGAAAAAATCTATGTTTGGAATTTAATATCTCAGGAACTATATTGTTCATAAATTTCGTTTTAGTAATAGTATTGAGAGTAGAAGTAGGTATTTAAATAATAATATCTGTCTAAATTTCAAAAAAATCTTAAGAAAACCCATAGGGTGAAACAACTACCTTAAGTGAAAAATCTCTAAACTATTTTTCAATTATGTATATAATGATAAATAAACAATCAAAAAACTAATAAAAATATCATTTTTCAAAGATCATTTTGTCAAAATGACCTTTTTTATTGTGATTTGTTTTCTTCATGTTGGTAATATGATTTTGATATCAAATCCATATATTTATCTTATTTTGTTCTTGACACGGGGTGTCAACTCACAAGGTTTAAGCGTAAATTGAAAGTTGATACTTCCCGACCGTTTCAAGCTGCCAAGCGCTAGTGTCGCTTCGAAACATATATGTCCTGGAACCACGTGATATTTTGCCCATTTGACACATGGGGTGTCAACTCACAAGGTTTAAGCGTAAATTGAAAGTTGATACTTCCCGACCGTTTCAAGCTGCCAAGCGCTAGTGTCGCTTCGAAACATATATGTCCTGGAACCACGTGATATTTTGCCCATTTGACATAAGAATTACCTCTAGTCAACATAAAATTTCGTTATTTTTTTAACTAAAGCATTTATTTCAAACTTATTTTTTATTATTTAGTTTTTAATTTTATTATCTATTTTCTTTTATACTCCTTTAATATATTATTTTTCTTAGCTATTAATTTTATTATAAAAAACAATTATTAAAAGTGTGAAATATTTTTTTGCTGCAATTCTCAATAGGTAAGTAGCTATATATATATATATAATTTATATTTTTATAAAATTAACTTTATATAAACTGCACTATACTTTATTCATTATTATTTTTCTTTTTATTGATACAGAGATTTATTACAAATCCAATTATGCCATCTGTTTGTTGTGTTTTATCCTGTAAATATCTACGTATATATAAAAGGAATTCTTCATATTACCCAAAAAAAACAGGTTATTTTGAAAAACAAATAATTAAAACCCATAGACAAAAAACGTTAAGGAAATTATTTTTTCAAAGCTTTTTATATTGAAATTATGAAATTGTTTTAGCTATTTGATATTTGGTGCAAACATATTGGCAGAGATGATCTCTGCACTTTACCCAAATAATTACAAAGTTTGTGATAAACATTTCGGCAAAAAATTCAAATTCGTCATGGTTCGAAATAGAACAAATTTGAAATCAGGCAGAATTCCAACTTTAAATTTACCTGGTAATAATGGAAATATATATAAAATATAAATACCTACCCTCCAATATCGAAGTTAAAAGTAATTAATTTTCTTTTAAATACCTTTACAGGAATGAGTGAAAAGAGAGCTCAAATATTAGATTTTCCGCCCACAAGCAGAGTATCTTCAAATCGATCTTCTACATCATCTGCTTCTTCTTCTTCACGACGAGCCATGCCCGTTTTGGACGTTGGCTATCATCTTTTAGCGATCGACACCTTATTTCCTGCTCTTCTGAACAATTTAAGTGAAAAGAAAGACCAAGTTTTCGCAGCCACGATATGCGCCGACGGCCTGGTCCTCGTTTGCCTTAAATCTTCCCCTTTTTTGATGTTAAGAAGCAGTTAGTTCTTTACATCAGCAGTTATCAAATTTTTAGAATTCGCGCGAAGCACTTTACACTGACATTTTTATACCCAGAACATTATTTAAAATTCTAAATTTGTAATTATTATTATAATTGTTAATTTATTAATTTTTTTTAAACGTCAAATAATCGGATTTTTTTGGAGCTGGAGATGGATATTATAAAATCAGATCATTATCTGGATAGTATTATATTATAAGTTTAATAAATCATTAATTGACAGACAGTTCATGGATTACTGTTTCGCAGACATTTTTTAAAACAGCGTCTTCAGTGCCTGATTGAGAACAAAACAGATAAATACAGATAAACATTTTGCTATAATACTACCAAGATAGTTTTCTGATTTTATAATATCCATCTCCAGTTTCAAAAAAATTCCGAAAATCAAATTATAATAAATTAAAAAATGTCATGCTATATATATATTTTAACAATAATTAATATTTTAATGTATATAATATTATAACATGTGATTGCTTTCTTGCCGCCTTCTTCTCAGTAGAGCTATTTTCGAACCGGTGCGGTGGTAGATTAATAAAAATGTATTAAATAAATAACCACTTCATCATTATTTGTATTAAATATAAAAATGTAATCATAATTTATAAATATGTATTAAATAACTAAGCACTTCATTATTATATTAAATATAAAAATGTAATCAGATATCAATATTTTAATAATAATAAGTAATAATAAAAATATTGCTTTATTCCAAACTTTCAATCTTTTATTTAATATTTACTATATTTTCATTTTTATGCTTTTATAGCTGATTTCTTTATAAAAATAGAAATTAAGACTGAAGCCATCTAGATCGGGAGTTTTTTATGAGATTATCTCATTAATAATTCCTTATCTAGATGGCTTCAGTCTTAATTTCTATTTTTATCTTTAATTATTTAGTGAAGAAAAAAATAATTTTAAATTTCCTGCCTCCATTTTAATGTGAGTGTGTGTGAGTGCCATGTGCCAAACTAGCGCCATTGGTGTTCGAGCTTGCAAACTTTGGATTGCCTGTCAGATCGTGTGAGTTGACTATCTATAGTATCTTTTATCTATGATTTGACATAAGAATTACCTCTAGTCAACATAAAATTTCGTTATTTTTTTAACTAAAGCATTTATTTCAAACTTATTTTTATTATTTAGTTTTTAATTTTATTATCTATTTTCTTTTATACTCCTTTAATATATTATTTTTCTTAGCTATTAATTTTATTATAAAAAGCAATTATTAAAAGTGTGAAATATTTTTTTGCTGCAATTCTCAATAGGTAAGTAGCTATATATATATATAATTTATATTTTTATAAAATTAACTTTATATAAACTGCACTATACTTTTATTCATTATTATTTTTCTTTTTATTGATACAGAGATTTATTACAAATCCAATTATGCCATCTGTTTGTTGTGTTTTATCCTGTAAATATCTACGTATATATAAAAGGAATTCTTCATATTACCTAAAAAAAACAGGTTATTTTGAAAAACAAATAATTAAAACCCATAGACAAAAAACGTTAAGGAAATTATTTTTCAAAGCTTTTTATATTGAAATTATGAAATTGTTTTAGCTATTTGATATTTGGTGCAAACATATTGGCAGAGATGATCTCTGCACTTTACTCAAATAATTACAAAGTTTGTGATAAACATTTCGGCAAAAAATTCAAATTCGTCATGGTTCGAAATAGAACAAATTTGAAATCAGGCAGAATTCCAACTTTAAATTTACCTGGTAATAATGGAAATATATATAAAATATAAATACCTACCCTCCAATATCGAAGTTAAAAGTAATTAATTTTCTTTTAAATACCTTTACAGGAATGAGTGAAAAGAGAGCTCAAATATTAGATTTTCCGCCCACAAGCAGAGTATCTTCAAATCGATCTTCTACATCATCTGCTTCTTCTTCTTCACGACGAGCCATGCCCGTTTTGGACGTTGGCTATCATCTTTTAGCGATCGACACCTTATTTCCTGCTCTTCTGAACAATTTAAGTGAAAAGAAAGACCAAGTTTTCGCAGCCACGATATGCGCCGACGGCCTGGTCCTCGTTTGCCTTAAATCTTCCCCTTTTTTTGATGTTAAGAAGCAGTTAGTTCTTTACATCAGCAGTTATCAAATTTTTAGAATTCGCGCGAAGCACTTTACACTGACATTTTTATACCCAGAACATTATTTAAAATTCTAAATTTGTAATTATTATTATAATTGTTAATTTATTAATTTTTTTAAACGTCAAATAATCGGATTTTTTTGGAGCTGGAGATGGATATTATAAAATCAGATCATTATCTGGATAGTATTATATTATAAGTTTAATAAATCATTAATTGACAGACAGTTCATGGATTACTGTTTCGCAGACATTTTTTAAAACAGCGTCTTCAGTGCCTGATTGAGAACAAAACAGATAAATACAGATAAACATTTTGCTATAATACTACCAAGATAGTTTTCTGATTTTATAATATCCATCTCCAGTTTCAAAAAAATTCCGAAAATCAAATTATAATAAATTAAAAAATGTCATGCTATATATATATTTTAACAATAATTAATATTTTAATGTATATAATATTATAACATGTGATTGCTTTCTTGCCGCCTTCTTCTCAGTAGAGCTATTTTCGAACCGGTGCGGTGGTAGATTAATAAAAATGTATTAAATAAATAACCACTTCATCATTATTTGTATTAAATATAAAAATGTAATCATAATTTATAAATATGTATTAAATAACTAAGCACTTCATTATTATATTAAATATAAAAATGTAATCAGATATCAATATTTTAATAATAATAAGTAATAATAAAAATATTGCTTTATTCCAAACTTTCAATCTTTTATTTAATATTTACTATATTTTCATTTTTATGCTTTTATAGCTGATTTCTTTATAAAAATAGAAATTAAGACTGAAGCCATCTAGATCGGGAGTTTTTTATGAGATTATCTCATTAATAATTCCTTATCTAGATGGCTTCAGTCTTAATTTCTATTTTTATCTTTAATTATTTAGTGAAGAAAAAAATAATTTTAAATTTCCTGCCTCCATTTTAATGTGAGTGTGTGTGAGTGCCATGTGCCAAACTAGCGCCATTGGTGTTCGAGCTTGCAAACTTTGGATTGCCTGTCAGATCGTGTGAGTTGACTATCTATAGTATCTTTTATCTATGCTTGACACTTGACAAAATTGTTCATAAGTATCATATCACTATTGATTATACAGTTAATTCATAATGCCTAAAGTAGAACCAAGGAGTGCAACTCCAATAATAGCTCTCTTCAGGGAATTCCTTTTAGGGCGTAAGCATACGACTGCTCTAAGATTCGCGGATTTTATTTCAAAACGAACACAGCCGCCTCCAAGTCTTCCTGAGGGTTCTTCTCATAAACTGTCTGCAAATTATTATTGTTCAAGAGACGGAAGAAGAGAAGTCACACCACCAATATGCTTGAATTCACAATTAAAATTAGCTGGTGAGGAAAAAGCTGCAGCATCTGAAATCTCAGCCAACATCTCCAGAAGAATTCCAGGACAACTTTATAAATGGGATTAATAATATAATTAATATAATTAAAAATAAAATATTAGCATAGAATTGTACATAATAAAGGAATAAATTAGTGTTATGTAATCATTCAAAGAATGTTTTAATTTTTTTAATATAACCTTAAAGCCTTATATTTTCCAGAAAGCTAGAAAAATATAATTTATAATGATATATTTTCTTAAATGGTAAATTTGCCCAATTTAAGAACAAAATACTATCTGGCAAGGTCAAAAGATATTATTTAATCCTTTATAAAATTGGTGGGATTCAAAAAATGTAAACCTGCTACACAGCTAGCGACTATTTCATGTGAAAAAAGACATCGATGCCAGACTAATAATAAGGTAAAGTACCCAGTAGTTGACACTTGGGAATTTTTTCCTTTTCGCTCACATTGCTCAGGCTTCGTTCACTTTATGGAAACTATTTCGCCAGTAAATAGTTGCACTAAGTATTCCTCTATCATAATTCTACAAGCATTATTTCAGGAAGGTGAATGTAAAAATATATATATTTTTTTTTCTAAAAAGGGAATCGATTCAATAGTTGACACCCATCGAAAAAAACAAACTTAGTAGTTGACACTCTTCTGGATCAGTAGTTGACATATGAAGAAAAGGCTTTAAATTGATTGGTTTTTAGGAATGTTATTTTTATTTAGCGTATGGTTTTTCTACAGAATCATAGATATTATAGTTCGGGAACCAAAATAATATTTCTAGTTTTAATCATTTTAACTGGCTCGTTGATGTGAAATAGCACAGGCTTTCATTCGTATTCGAGAATATCTATCCTTTCTGGCCACTTTCAGAGTCTGCCACACTTTTGCATTGCTGAAATGGTTGCACCCGTTTCTCACACCTTTCAATTGGGTGTTTCCCTTCAACCTTGTACTTCAAGGTGATCCTAGGAACTTTAAATTTCTTGGCTGCAGTTTTATATGGTGTCTTATGCAGTTGCACATCTTCCATGGCAGCTTCTATAGCCTCTTGCGTATAGTTCCTGAAATTTCCCTCCGTCGGAGGCATCTACGAAATAACAAAGGAACAAATCAGAAGTTGACACTCACTAATTCCAATAGTTGACACCCCGTGTCATCTATTGGTCACGATGGTTCTGGAATCTTAAGAATGTCAGGGGCTGGGTTTATGCTGATAACTGCTAAATTTAATTTAATTAAATCCGATTTATCAAATTATACAATTAGCGAGTAGTTAGTTGACACCCGGTGTCATCTACTCAATACTTAACCATTTCTAAGTTAAGTAGTTGACAGCCGGGGATAACAAAGAAATTGTATACATTTTTATATCATTTTCAATAAATTATAAATTTTAAACATTCCAAGAAGACAAATCAACCGCCACTTCACCCACAATGATAAAATAATAGACATTTCCAATACGTACATCTCAACAAAATGCTTAAGAGTTTTTATAAGAAAAACTGGAAAAATTACAACTTCACCATCTCTGCTTGTTTAAGCTGGTCACAATTACGATGTCCGGCGGGCTGATGGCTTAGTGCTTTCCACTTTTGTTTCTAGAAGGCCACACTATACAGAATGACTTTTCGAAAAAAGTGTCACCTACTGGGTACTTTACCTGTGCCGGTGTAAAAAACTAAACCCCGAGGGCGTGATTAATAGGTTTGTATCCTCAGTTGATTCATCAGACCATTTTTCTCTTCTTTTTGGACATACTTAATGAAAAAAGACACAATGCGACAATTTTCATGATACTGATATTTCTGAAGTCGAATTTAGTCCTCTAGGATTTGAACTTAATGAAGAAGAAGGGCCTTGTTCTTCATTAAGTTCAAGCGAATTAAATTCGTTATATAATATAGCTGGTTATATTATCCAAGCATTTTAAAAGTATCCAAAACGTGTCAAAAATGTTTTGATTCTGTAGGGTCGAGGGAACCTTTACGTAAATATTTTGCGAAATTGGTCAATATAAAGTGTTTTCACGAAAATACACTATTTTTTTGCTCTAAAGAAACGTTTAACTTTTTTCTTGAGATGGGGGGTGTATTTAGAAAATTCATAAATGTAATAAAAAATAAAAATGTTGATTGTAAAGAATTTTTCACTAAGAAAATAAATGAAATACCTTTTTTAGCATCAGTACCTAATTGTCACAATATGAAAGAACTTATAATTAAACGATTTATTATATTTAGATTAAAAATAAATTATAAGAAAAATAAAACCGTTGCTCAGAAATTTGCTAGTAAATCGGTTGCTGGCCATTTGTTATAAATAATAATTAGATTTAAATTTGTTTTAATAAAAGTTATAGGTTTTGTCTTTATCTTCACTTCAGCAGAAAATAATTATTTACTATTTCTCTAGTTATTCAAGTTAGTTTATAAATTTCGAACTAAAATATAAATTTAATAATTAAACAGACGTCACATCCAGGGGAGGATAGGAGGCCCGTCTCACTGAATCTTTCGGGGGCCTCTTGTCTTAAGATACACCTGCATATTATAAATGTTACCATAAAAATAGACTATATATAATTACATCAATATCTCAAATCATTAATTATTTCTTTATACTTATACTATTAACTCTGTCTGTCTTTGTAATATATTATATAGGTGATTTAAAAGTAATTTATTTATTCAAATATTTTACCTTCTTTTTTCAACTTTTACTTTTTTGTTCCTATTCTTTGCGCATCCCAAGTAAAAGTGATTGATGTCTCCAATCGTGGACATATCACAGGAACAAAAAGGATTTTCTCGAAGACCTATTCTGTGCATATGAGCTTGAACGGTTTTATTCAATCATCAAAGAAAAAGTAGAACTTCCAACTAATATGTCAATTCTTTCCTATTTAAACCACAACGACTTCAGCCGATTTATTGTTAGATATATAATTTCATTAGGAAAAATTCTTTAATTATCTTCCTTTTAATTTAACTATAATTGTGATTAATTATAAATGGTAAAATTGTAATTTAATTAAAATTTGTATTACTTATATTTATTACAATTAATATGTATTTTACGTATCGGTGACCAAAATGTTCTAACTGATCAAATAAATGCAATTAAAATTATTATTAATATATATGTATCAGTGGCGTGCGGTCCATGGATGCTGTGGATGCGGCGCATCCCTAAAAGTTCAAAACATTAAAATTATTTTCATACCATGTCATAAAAAAATCTAATGTTAAATTTGAAAAATAACCAAACATTCTATGATACCCTCCGTATTCGATGAAATTTGCAAAAAGAAGTGAGGATGAATAAAATAACATTTAAAAAATGAAGGGTTCTTTTTTAGACAGCATCCCCTGGTTGAAAATTCATCGCTCGTCACTGATATGTATATCATATTCAATGCTCTTAAATAATTAGTTCATTTAAAAATTATTTTAGTGTTCCATGTTATCTAAAATGTTGCCGACCGGTGCCCTAAGGCTTAGACCCTCTTTTATCTTCTTTATGTTCTATGCCCGCTCCGGACGTTGGCTATGGCGCCTTATTCACTGCTCTTCGGAACAATTCGAGTGAGGAAAGACCAAACCAATCTCGTTTGGTTCGGTTTCGCAGACACGAGATGGGCCGACGGCCTGGTCCTCGTCTGCCGAAAATCTTCCCCTGAATTGCCAGATATAAGATTTTATATTTTTCTAGATTCCTCATTATATGACCAAAGTATTCTAATTTCCTTTTTTTGATGTTAAGAAGAAGTTTTCTATTCTTGCTAACGCGAGGTACAACTTCATCGTTGGTCACGTGGTCCACCCAAGCTATTTTCAATAACCCCCGATCATATCTCAAATACTTCGATTTTCTTCACTATTACTCTGGTCAATGTCCAGGATTCCTTTCCGTACATTAAAACTGGGAACACATTGCACTCTACTGTTCTAGTTTTTGTAACTAGGGAAAGATCCCCACACAAGAGTCATTTTTTTATATTCGAAAAAAATTTTGGCTGATACTTTTATATAATAAGGATTTCTAAGAAATAAGGTCAATCTAAAGATAAAGCAAATAAAACGTGACTTCTGGGAGGGATATACAAAAAACGAAAGAGATTTTTATGGTCAGAAAAAAATAATTTGGGGAATGATCCGAAACCAGAAGGAAATCTTAGAATATATTTCCATTAACAATAATATAGATAAAGATAAGTGGATTGACTATTTTAGACTTCTCTATGCCGAAACAACGGAGGAACCAAGAAATTTTGAAAATAATATCCCTCAGCCAGAATTAAAAGAAATAGAAATTATAGATCAATCCAGAAATTATAAAATCGCAAAACTCAAGGCGAAGATGGTATAACTCGAGGGGTGAACCGCGACCTAATTGATCATTGTACACCTACATCCACTTCCACTTTCATTTCCAAGTAGAAGACAATAGATGAAGAGGCATTATCTAATGAATTCCAAAATAATTCCAAAGACGTGTACACCTAATTACAATCGCGGTTCACCCCTCGGTATAACTAATGAGATGATCAAATATGTTGGTCCTAAATTAGGGAAAGAAATCATCTTATTATTAAAACAAATATTCACCCTCTGTAAGATACCAGAATGTAAAACTAATATAGTTATTCCAATTTTTAAAAAGGAGAAAAGGGAAACCCCGAAAAATAGAGGTATCAACTTGCTCAATACCCATCTAAACCTCACCACGTCTATTATAGCAAACACACTCACTAAAATAATAAATCTCGAAGATGAACAGGGATTTAGACGGGGGGCGTTCTTGTATCGATGCTATATTTGCTGTGAGGCAACTAGCTGAAAAAGCCTTGAAATTTAACAAACCTGCCTTTTTCTGCTTCATTGACATTGAAAAAGCTTTTTTTTAAGATTCAACTGAAACATGTCCTATAGATTTTGGAAGATCATGGAACACCAGTGGTCCTCATTCGATTAATTCAGGAAACATATCGAAATAATTATGCAAGAATCAGAATAGAGGGGAAACTGGAGGGAATGATTCCAGTCAACTAGGGAATTCGACAAGACGATTCACTAAGCCATTTTTATTCAACCTTGTGATGAATGAATTAATAAAAGACCTAAAAAATGTCCAAGGCTACTCAATGGGAGATGAGAATGTCAATATTGTGTGCTACACAGACGACGCGGCTCTTGTTGCGGAAAGCGAAAACGACCTCCGACTTTTACATAAATTTGCACTTTCCTGCGAAAAATTCCAACTCAAAATATCTTCGAAAAAGTCGAAAACTCTCAGAATAGCTAGAGAACCAGTTAACAACTTTATAACACCATAGTGGAACAAGTGCCATCCTCAACTATCTCGGCGTTCAGATAACCAGCTCCAAAAGCGTTAGCGAGGAAGTCAGACTCCAATCTATTGAGGCGTCCAAAATGTCAGGATGCTTGAATGAAACGGTTTGGTCAAATAATTTTCTGGGAACGGAAGCAAAAGTACGCATCTATAAGACCGTTGTGCGACTAATTTTGACATATGCGGCTGAAACAAGAACAGACACCGCAAAAATGAGAGAAATATTGGAAGTTTGTGAGATGAAATCGCTACGCAGAATTGCGGGTAAAACAAGGATGGACGGGGTAAAAAATGAAGATATTAGGGAAAAGTGCAATATACAAAAAGTCAGCGTATGGGTCCAAAGGAGAAGATCAGAATGGAGTGCACGCGTTTTGCGAATGAACTAAGACCGGCTGGTGAGGAAGGTACATGACAACAACCCTACCGGGAAAAGAAGACGGGGCCGTCCAAGAAAACGATGGAAAGACGCTCTGGAATAAACAGGCTTTTAGCCTAACAATAAGAAGGATTTCTACGGCTGACTCACCTATTTTTCAGGCTCATTCATCTCTGGAGGTGATGGCATTTTCCATTTCTCTAACTAGTGAATGTTCTGTCATCTTTTTCATTTATTTAAGGTTCCTAAGTCGAGGCTTCTTTTGCCTGTTTTTCATTCTATAGACCAAACCCAAAGAGATCCATTTTTTCGATTTTATCGATATTAGTTTTTCTAAGGACCGGTTGTATGTCGCAAAGTAAATGCTTTTTACCAGTAACACAGGGTAGATGGTAAATGGAGGGACTGGGGTGGCCAATCAGATGTCAAGCACTAATAGTGCCTGGCAACTGATTGGCCATCCGAGTCCCTCCATTTACCATCTACCCTGTGTTAGTGGTAAAAAGCATTTACTTTGCGACATACAACCGGCCCTAAATATTTTATCTTCTTAACAATATCGCTATTTTCTTATCGTTAGATATTTACTAATTTTAATTAATATAAAAAAATAAAAAGTTTCGTGGAATTTATTTTCGGTGATACTTTAGAAAAATTTGAAATAGTGAAGTTAATTTTTTTTTACTTAAATATTAAATGGAAAATATATAAAAATAATAAGCAAATTTAAAAAAATTAATGTCTTAAAATATTTTACAAAATTAACAATGAATGCTTTATTTACATGATTTCACAATATTTTGATTAAAGAATCTAAATTATAATTGACTTTAAGGTATTATAGAATTTTCAAAAGATGAAATTGGTAATGTATGATGGAGTAAGACTTAACACAATTTGTTAAAATTTAGATTACCAAAGAAGTATACAAAATGATATTATCAATTTATATTGTAAAAAGTATTAATTTAAATTTTAATGTAAATATGTTTTTGTGAAAAAAAATGTATCCTTTTTTAGTATTTTATAAAATGAACCCGATTGAAATTTTATAAGCATATATTTTCTTTTTAAAATATATGGGTTCTAAAAGAAAAATATCTCTTATTATGATAAATTAATAAGCATTTTAAGTGGCCCCTGAATAAATATGAAAAATAACATTATAAATACAATTAATCAACTCTAAATTACATAGTTATATACATAAAGCCTAATTATCTTAGGCCTATATTAAATAATGATTTTTTTCAAATTAGTAACAATATTTTTCTTTTATTACGCAAATAAAATAAATACTAATGATAACTAAACTTTTACATATATTAGTATTTTCCGTGAAATATATGTGTTGATCGCTTTTATGGAGGGAGCGGATTTCTTATGAATTAAATGATGATTTGGTTGAAGAAAATTAGTGTGAAAACATACAAAGAGATAATTGTATGTTGGATTAAAATTGCACTTAGGTTCATCACTCGACACTTGGTCAGAAAAATTGTAAGAATTATGGTAGGAAAGATATTCCCAATGATACTAAAATATTCATTTTCCTTTTGAACACATTCCTTGATTTTATTCTTGCAAAGGTTTAGAATTAAATATCTACTCCCAGGCATTATTTATTATCAATTATACTATATAAACAAGAATAATAGTTTGAATAACATTATTAATAACATTATATATATATATATATATATATATATATATATATATATATATATATATATTTTAGATAAATTCGAAAATTATTTCCAAACTAACTGACTAAAAAATTAAATATGTAAATAATACTTTGGTAAATTATGATAAGTCAAAAATTAAAACTGTCATGTTTATTTTATTCACTTCGAGATTCCCTTATTAATATATATATATATATTTAAATAAAAATCTTTTATAAAAACAATCTTCAAACGTTCTTCCTTTATCACTGAAATTTTGATTTAGGAATTTAAAAAAGAAAAAAGTTGCTTTATATTCATATCATAAAGCAATGTTTTTCATTTTTGAAATTCCTAAATCAAAATTTCATTGATAAAGGGAGATATTCTCCCGAAACGTTCAGTATTTCAAAAAACCTTTGAAGATAGTTTTTATAAAAGGTTTATATTTATTTATATAAGCACGATCAATAAAAATGTTTTCAATATATATATATATGTATATATTCTATCTTCCTTGTACACGTATATATATATATATATATATATATATATATTAGGAAAGTGAAGTAGGTAAATATTAAAGTAAAACTAAACCATAAGACTAGACCTGTAAAAAACATTATAAACAATGGTAATGAATTAATAATTACGATTCACACAATGAATGTAAAAATAATATATTAAATTTTAAAACAATACATATTTAATATGTGAATAGCGAAAATATTCCAAGAAACTCTTTATTGAATAAAGAACTCTCAATTAATAAGAGGAAAATAAAAATAGATAAAATAAGATTTTTGAAGAGTTTGAATTTAAATAAAATAATAAAACCTAAAAAGACGGAATTCCAATTAGAAAAATGGAATGATGATGAAATCCTAAAATTCATTAATAGTTAAATTTTTAGAATTTAAAATTAATGTCCAATAATTAATAAATATATTTTTAACAATTTTTAAGAACAATAACATGTTTTAATTTTCAAAGATGAATATAAAATTAAAATCTCAGAAATTAACTTATATGAATAAGGAACATAAATTATATATATATTTGTATAAGAAGTTGTGAGAGTGTATATCTGTATAATGAAATATAAAGAATAAAGTAGAATTTAACTTTTTTACATTATATATATATATATATATATATATGTATATATATATATATTCATTTATATATTTTGAATAAAAATAAACCCTTCTGCTATTGGCAAAACGCAAACATAATTTATGTAAGGCATGCCTGGGAGCAGAGGATATTTTTTTTCTATCTTCCTTGTACACGGTGCTCAAACAAGTTTGCACGTCACATTTTATGTACAATCACTATATAACAAGTTTATATTATTACAATATCCATCGTATATTTTTTTTAATTTGGTGGTTGGGACGATATAAATTCTTGTAAAAATATTTGACCAAATATATTTATATACAAATTTTGGCCAAATTGGTCATCACTTGAGGAACGATTTGTAAAGCATAGGCGTCCGACACGTTTCTTTTTCTTGTTCTAATAAAAATAATAAATCCCTGAAATTCACTCTTTTAAGGCGAGGCCTTGACGGTAGCTGTAAATCATTAGAATATATTTTAATTAGAAATTATACAAATTTATTAAATTAAAAAAATTAAAAATTAAACTAGTAATAATTTTGATGTAGAACTCGCATGATGTAAATCGATCATTTATTGTAATTGAATAAAATAGCTAATTCAGAAAATATTATTGAATGTTGATTAATATAGAGAAAATTGACTAATTCATTTCCTTAACATAAGAAGCTTGGACATTAAAGCTACTAGGCCATTTCGGCGAAGATGATTTATAGACTATAAATAATTTTCTCATTACACCATGCATGATCTCAACAAAATAATAATAATCAATATTTGTATTTTTACAAGTGAAATATATCTAGTAGTATTTTTAAAATATTTATTAGGTAATGGATTATCTAAATATTATCTGACCAAAAACATAAATGTGAAAAAGGGGCCAAGTTCGGTACAAACGGTTTCGCCGACAAATGAATTGGGATCTAAACGGGTACCAAGTTCCATAGCAGTTGCTTAAATCATAGCTATAGGGATGTACAACGTTCTTCAATAGATTTAAAAGAAAATTTGTTACGTTCTTTGATATTAAATTTATAACTTGGAAAGTTTTATATCCAACTAAATTGTTTGTAGTATTAAATAGAAAAATAGCAAAGGTAAATTTTAAGCTTGTATTAAATATCATATCGTTAAACGTAAGTTATTGACTATTATAACTTGCCAAGTTTTAAATTTAATATCAAAGAACGTAACAAATTTTCTTTTAAATCAATTGAAGAAGGTACATCCCTATACCAATGATTTAAGCAACTGCTATGGAACTTGGTACCCGTTTAGATCTCAACTCTTTTGTCGGCGAAGCCTTTTGTACCGAACTTGGCCCCTTTTTCACATTTATGTTTTTGGTAAGATAACATTAATTTTTGAAAAGTTTTATCCTTTAATTTATCTAAATAATTACACTTAAACATTTATATTAATAATTATTAAATATTTCTAGTAAAATATTTGTTAAGAACCCCGGTCGGTTTTTCATAAATTTCACCCCTTCATTTCGGAGCCCCGGGGGGGAGGGGAAGTGTCTCGAAAGTAGCTTGAAATGGTTCGTGTAAATATATGGTACACATGACCGGTTCGTCGCCCATTTTTCCGAACTTGGCTGACACACTGCCGTGTGTCTAGATTCAATATTCCAAGATATAAAAACTAAATGAAAGTCTCGAAATTAGAATTGGGTCTTAATTGATATTTAATATCTGTTATACTTTGAATTTTTTTCATTAAAAAAATATATCAAATTTTTGTAAGAAGGTAAGTATCTATAAATTAATGTGAAAAATATCTCAAATAAAATTGTAAAAGATATATTGACTTTCGTGGATTCATATTTTTAAATCGTGTAAGCTATATGATTGCTTGTTGCCGGCTATGCCCTTATGGCATTGTGTTTTAAGGAAATAATATATATTATTACTTCTCGCCCCCAGCTCCCCTATGCATTACCATATATGATCCCAATGAGATGCTATCAATTAGACTAAGATTGGAATTAATATAACAATCCAACTGAATTGTTTCTAAACCGTCACCCATTTAAGGAGATATTCTTTCTTAACTTCCTATCTAAATGATGAAGTGCTTATAACATATCAAGGCTGTTTTTAATACACATAAAAGTGCCGGGTCGGTGTACTGATAATCATAGATAATGTGCCGCTTATCGAAGTCTAGCAATGCACTGTCTATCCCCCCACTTATCAAATAAATATTATTGTTGCTTTTAAATTTATTTCTAAAAATTGAACGAACTTTTAAATCATCGTTTTCCCGCCTATGATACAAAATCTAGAAATGTGCAAAAAATCCTTTTATTTCTTTAAGGAGGTCCTTTCGCTACCAATGTTAGATAAAATATATTAGATTATAGCTATAACTTAATTTTTTATAATAGTTTAAGTCTCTATCTATGCTTTGGTGAAGTTTCAATCACACATTAACGAGCAAATTTTGTAAAATAAAATTTTTTTAAATGTAAACATTTTCTCAGTCTTATGGAAAATTAAGATCTTGACACTTTCTCTTGAATTATAATAGATAAAGTTAAAAAAAAACTAAAAATTAGCTTTTTGAAACATCCCGGTTTCTTTTTTTGCAATAAAATATGATTGACCGACAAATTTACTTAGAAATCTACTTTAAAAAATCACATAAATGCTATGTTTGGATGTAAACATAGCCAGTATTAATAAAACGCATTGCCAAATCATACAATAATTAATATCAGCTGATTTGAATAAATCAAACTAACTTTTGTATTTAGTTATTTTTTTTTATATTTGTTTTTATTTCAAACATTAACGGCTTTCATACTATTTATTTTTTAATTCTATTATTTTTCATTTGTATTTTAACTTATTTTATAAAATATTAGATACTACACTTCTTTTGACTCAACTAAAGCGAAAGGACCTCCTTAAGTAGGTCAATTTAAAATTTAGAAGGCGAAAAATATTTCTAGATATAAATTAAATAAAAAAATAAAAAAAAAAATAGAATTTTTGTCATCTATTTTGAGAAAGTTATGAAATTATGGTTCGGTTGCAAGTTGTTTAAACATCTACGGCAAAGGTATCGAAATTATAATTTTTCTTTACTTCTTATTTGTTTGAGAATTTTCATTATCTGGCATTTTTAGAAAAATAAATATTTTCGTTGTAGGATAAGGTGGATCGGGGTAACTGAGTCATGATTTTACATTTCATTATTGTCATTTCGACTTCTTAAACGTTAAAATCCTAGCTAGTCCTTCATTTATGGCTGTTATGTTATTTTAGTTGCCTACTTTTACCCATACTCTATAAGATGGAAAGAGAGATAACTTGCTTTCACTTGGCAAAATATTTTTGGGTGGTAGTTGGTGAATCCAGTCACCTCGAATGACCAGGGTAATTGAACCAAACTCCTCTAATTATCCAAGTTCTTTTTTTGTTTTGACTTAACTCTTAGTCCGTCAAATACAGATAAATAAAAACAAAATTTAGAAATTTAAGCACTCATCGCTACAAGGTACCTGGTGGGAGAGAAAATGCAAGTAGGTTTGAATAAAAATTGTCATAATTGGAGTTTTAAACTAGGGAAATAGTGAAGTGATGGTCACTGATTAAATTTAGTTGCTATAGCATTTTATTTTATGTACATTTTCACTATATCTAGTATCTTTTTAAAGTTCAGGAGCGGACCCAATCGGGGAGGTAACTGGACCACCAAACTTCTAACAGGTTGTGCTTAGAAATGATTTTAACCTCTGTGAATGCAAAAATTTATTCATGAAAGAACATAAAAACAGTAGAACATACTATTTTAACCAATTTTCTACCCGTTCTGGGTTACACGTTGAATTTTTAAATAAAAATTTGACCCAAGCTTCAACGTATACACTAGCAACTAAAAAAAGCATATGGCGTTTTTTAATAATGTTGGGAAGTACTAGAATTTCTAGCGACTGTAGAATGAGCGAAATTTCAAACGGTGCGGTGTAACAGAAAAATATCCCATGGTCAAGTTGCCCCTGGGTCCAGATACTCCGACGCCCCTTAATTGAATTAAACATTTTCGTAAGAAATGATAAACTCAAATTGCACATTAATTTATTATTAACATTTTTATACTTAAAAGTTTCAATGGTATAATGGCGATTGAACAATTTGAGAATTGTCTTGCATAATATAGCAGTGATATGCCTGTTTTAGTTTCCCTAATAACCTAATCCTATTTTTTTCAAATTCTACAATTAAATTAAATTATTTCACTAGTTATTTGAAGCACAAACTTATATAAATTAGCATTCGGTTTTTTAATTAAATAATTTTTTGAAAGAATTTTAGATTATAATAGAAAGCAAAATCAATAATTTTTCATTTCCATCGAAAATTATTTTTACAAAAATAATCACCTGAGATCGATTATGATTACTGCTGAACCCTCCTCCAAGGCTTGACGACTGTAATAAATTTAAAAAATTAATTATTTACTCCAATTAGATTTCTTAAATGGTAATAAAATCAAAAATTACTTGTGAGGATGATCCCGAGGTGTTGGTAAAATCTAATTTTGGTTTTTTTCTTGGACCTATAGCCTGAAGAGCTGTTTTGTTGGCATCTCGTTGCCTTACTTCTTCCATTTCAGCTCTTTGCAACTGAAAAAAAAATGTATATATTAATAGTTTGTTTAAAAAAATTTATTTTGGAAAAAGAAATCATTATGCTTACTTAAAAAAGTACTTATATCGAAGGAGACAATAAAAGAGTGTCTCGTTATAAATAAATAAAATTTATAATTCCAGCAGAAGACACACTCTTTTATTGTCTCCTTCAATATATAAAAATTCTGCTACCCTCGGCACAAAAACTTTCAACTTAAAGTACTTATATATAAAGTTTGAATTTTTATTTAAGGTAGTTCTTTCGCGACAATCCACACAACAAGTTTTAGTCTCGTAACCACTCTATAAATATGGACGCTGTTAAAATTTTAGGTGTTTTTTAACGTGACTGTACATTTTACGCTACTACTTTCTATTTATGAATGGATCGTTTCCAAGCCATTGATCTTATATCCCCTCCACTAAAAATAATCGCCCAAATATGTTTTTTTTTTCATTTTTTATCAAAACTACGTGGTAAATAATTTCAATTTTTTTTTTTAAGTTACTCCGAATATATTATTCTAACAAATATTAGTTTTTCATCAAAATAGTGAAAGTCCTTCAATGAAAAAAAATATCATTTTCCCACCCTTTCCCAATCTACCATATGTAAAAAATTTCATTTTTAATTGCATTTATTTCATCTTTGGTGTGGTAAATCGTCTTCAAATTTTAACAGTGTGTTTATTATATGCTTATAATGACTTATATTCCAAGTTTCAAAGATTTCTTGCATTGTGAAAGAACTACCTTAAAATAAAGTGAACTGGGTAAGCGAAAATAAAATTTTGGTGTGGTAAATCGTTTTCAAATTTTAACAGTGTGTGTATTATGCTTTTAATGACTAATACTCCAAGTTTCGAAGACTTCTTGAATTTTTGCATTTGTGAAAGAACTACCTTAAATAACACATAATTAATTATAATTATTTATTAAACACTAACAAATAATACAATATAAGTACGACGTTTCGATCGACTTATTCTCCGATCGTTCTCAAGTATGAGCACCCACTCCGATTATAGGTTAACTTAGATCGAAAGGTCGTAGTTATATTGTATTATTTGTTCGTGTTTAATAAATAATTATGTGTGATTTAAATAAAAATTCAAACTTTAATCAAATTAATCACAAAAATAAAAGCTTTAACAGCTTCATTACTAATAAAAACTTATATTGCTTGATCTCATAATCATAATACACTGCAATTAAATATTTATTTCTTTAATCAAAACATTCTAGTAAAATAATAGGGGTGATTGTAGTGGTTGTAATTTCCTTAAAAACAGACAAAAATCAGTTCCTTGACATTCCACTCGTTTCCAGTGGTTGATTTGGAGATGGGTGTTGAGCGGTAGCAAGTGGGCAGGTCCCACCTAGTATAGAATTTAAATATTATAATAAACTATTCAAAATTTATTTCCTGAAACATCTGTTTATTTGTTTATAGCTTGCTTTTCTAAAGCAGCACAGAAAAAATATATATATGTTAAAAAAAATGTATATTTTCTGCATTTTTAAAATGAATAAATAAAGCTTTATGATCAAAATCTAATCAGGTCTTCATAATTAATATATTAGATCAAGCAATTTAAGGGAATTTTAAGTAAAAAAGAAAAGAAAATTTTAAAATAAAATTAGCTTACTTCTTTGGCTTTGGCTTTAAGTTTTGCTTGTTCGGGATCTTCTGATTTGGAGCGACTTTTAGCGGCTCTAAGAAGTATTTCTCTCTGTTGTTCTTCATGTTTTTTTCTTTCTACTTTATCCAACTCTTCAAGAAATTTTAACTGACCTTTAACATCTTGGGTAACTTCATATCGTGGATCCATCTAATATAAATAAAATTCAAAATTAGTTTTGTTTTCAATTTTAAATAAAAATAAATAAAAGTGCATTTATATTTTATTAAAAACAATTACTTTTATTAAATCTATTCGATGTTCTGCTATTACAGCTAATTTTTCTAAAAGGTTTTTTAATCTTTCTTGACAAGCATGAGATATTAAAGCAGCCACATCTTGCGTTGGTTCTTCTAATCCATGCTTGGCAACTGAAAAAATGTGATAAATTATTATAAAGAAAATTTTCTTATAAATTTAGGCTTCTAGAGAATTACTAATGGTAATTTAACTTTCATATTAAGAATATAGATATCGTCGCCTTAGAGTGTAAACCTTCTAAATCCATTTTTTATCATATATGACATATTAATAGCGTTCCAAAGAAAAAGAGATGCAGCATCGCCCAAGTAAAACTGCTACTTAAAATTACGATCGTAAGTTGTAGAAAAAATGTGAAAAATAGTTTCTTTCCATAAAAACAATATTAAATTTTGTTTCTCTGCCCTGAAAAATTTCCTTGTTGTGAGTTAGCAGGTTTACACTCTAAGACGACGATATGTATAATGTATATAGACTCGAGAACAAAAAAAAATCGACTCATGCTAGTTTTGCGTCTTGCAGAACAAATTTCTTTGCTATTACTTAATATTTACTTATAATAAAAATTACTTAAAAAGTGTAAAATATAAGCTTTCAAATACCACCACTTTTATAAAAATAGATTCTGTATTTCTGCCTTGGAATCTTTTTTTGAGCTCGTCGGTTCAATCAGGGCAGGCCAATCCATCCTACGTATTCCATCTTCTAAGAAGCACTGGGTGTTTGTTCGAGTGTGGCAGCGAGTATTATGATGGATCAGTATGAAATCGTAGCCGATAAATCCCGCGTACGGAAGGCCATGATCTAGGAGAATGTTTGAAACGTAACAGTCAGCGGTCATACCACCTCCTCTGTCCCATCCAGACATGAAAACAAAGTCAGTTTTCTCATCCAAGGAAAGCCCGCCCACATCATTCACGACCCAAAGCCATACGCGACTGTTTCAGCGATGGAATAGTGAGAAAATCATTCTCCAGGTCTCCTAAATACACCTCTTCTTCTGTCGCTACCATGCAAACACATTCTGCCCTCGTCAGAATGTGGCTCCATTATTCAATGTTCCAGTTGAGGTGTACTCGGGTAAATTGATTGGGTGCTTGACGGTGTCGTACCGTCAGTTTCGGACTTGTATGGTTTTGGTGTAAGGTTGGCTTCTTTCAGACTAACGTCTAACTCGCAGTTATGCCACGAACCCTTCTAAGCTCCTACTGGACGTCAACAAGAATCAAGTGGCGATTTCTAAGGGACGTTGACACAATAAATCGGTCATCCGTCTCCGAGGAGCACCGCTGTCGACCTGATCCTGTCTTCGTTTAAAGTGCCAGTCTCCCTATCTCTCTTGAATATCCTCGACACAGCAGACTGAGTAAATTTCAGTTGACGAGCGACATCACGTTGTTTGAGAGTCCCTGTTACAACAAGGCAACAATATAAGTTGCTTTAGTGGGTGTGGTATCCATTAGGTGAGGTTCCACGGGACTTGATTATCGTAGATGTGTACAAGACAGCTTCTGATTAAAAATTCATAAAATTTGTTTGTTTAAATTCGTTTTATAAACGACTATAGATTGTAATTCGATCGCACCAAAGAGATTAAATAAATTCTGTTAATTACTTAAGGCTAGGCACACACAGTCGATTTTCAGTCGACCCAACAATTTAGTTGGGATGGTTTGAAATCGTGATGAATTATCAATTTATAACCAACTCTAATTAACAAACTAAGCTCGATTTTTTTATCATAAGTGCTCATCGATCGCTTTTGATTAAATAATTAAGCTGATCTGCAGTTGTGTTGTGTATGCACCTACATTAAACTTAATATATTTATGTCCATCAACTAAACTATCGCACGACTGAAAATCGACTGTGTGTGCCTAGCCAAAAATGTCAAATTTCTTTTAAATAAAATGGAATTTTTGAATAAATTTGATACCGTTTAGATTTTACACTTTATTAGTAATTTTTATTAAAAGTAAATATTACATAATAGCAAAGAAATTTGTTCATCAAGGCACGGAAGTAGCATGAGTCGATTTTTTTGCTCGCGAGTGTCGAGTAATTAAAAATATATATAAGTATTCGGAGAAAAATGATCTAAATATAATTTGAAAAAAATAAAAAATTATTATAACAGTCATATGAATTTAAACTTATATAACACATACACTTTTGTTAAAATCATGAAAAAAAATGTAAACAACATCTCTTTAATTTATAAATGAAGAAAAAAAATTTGATAAATTTAACGTGTTTGGATGGGGATGTTTTTTTTAAATTTCTCTTTGTTTAATAGGCCTATTTTTCTATTGTATGTACTTTGGGAAGGACCAAAATGGGGCATACTTGGTTACCCAATTTTAGACTCGATAAAACATTTTTTAACAAAAAGATTTGCTATCTTTTTTTTTTGGAAGAAGTCTTTTCTCATCAAAATTAGTTAGTGACCACGTTTAATTAATTGTTCAATAGTATATGACAAGTCTCCAGCCTTTATCTGTCGACAGACCACAATGGCTTAGATACGAAGGGCTCGAGAGCGGAATTATACCGAATACAGAAATCATACTACTAGCAAAATTCTTCAAGTATATGAAGTTTTGTAGAAATTTAACTTATAGTAAATCACTTCAAACTAAAAAAATCTGCTTCTTCACAGTTGAATGAAATTCGAAACAATTTGATGTTTACTGTGGCATCAAAATCATGAAACCTGTCCTGAAAGTGATATTTTATGTTACAGTTAATTTTTAATGGGAATGAAGAAGGAAATGGTGAATGTTTTAATATAATTTTACTCAGAAGAAAAGAAATGGGCGAGCAGTTAATAGTTAGATATCTGTTTCTCGAAAAGAATGAATTTCTGTCTGAATCCTTTTAAATGTGCATAAAGATCAGTAAAAAGAGAATTTTCTACTTGAAGTTTAAAATTTAGGAAAATGCTATGTTTAGCTTCGCCGACAAGAAAAAATAGCATCCTTATGCAAGAGTATCTAAGGAACAGCCAATCCACATTTCTAGACACACGGACCATGTGTATATTTACACGAACCATTTCAAGCTACTTTTGTCCCCCCCCCCCCATGACTCAAAAACTATTAGACTTACACACTTGAAATTTCTTATATTTAATCTAAAATATACATTTTAACTTTCTTATATCGTATATATCGCTATTGAAGACATATGTATGGAGCATAGCCATGTACGGGTGTGAAACCTGGACAATTGGAAAAGCGGAGAGAAAGAGATTGGAGGCTTTCGAAATGTGGTGCTACAGAAGAATGATGAATATCAATTGGATGGATAAAATTACAAATGAAGAAGTTCTTAGAAGAATCGGAGAAAAAAGAACCTTGTGGAGGAGTCTGAGGAAGAGAAGAGGTCAGATGATGGGGCACACACTGAGACATGGGGGACTGCTTAGGGATATCTTGGAGGGGGAGGTGGGAAAGAAAAGGGAAGGGGAAGACCCAGATTAGAATATTTCAACCAAATAATTGGGGATATGGGATGCCAGACATTTAGAGAGGTCAAACAGCTGGCGGGGGACAGAGTCGAGTGGAGACGGATTGTTGCATCAAACCAGTCTTAGGACTGTATACTCGATGATGATGATGATGATATATCGTAAATGAAAATGCTTTATTTAATATTTTTTAAAATGGAAAAAAAAATTAGAAACTCAAGGTCTATTTTCTCAATGATGAGAATGCAAGAAGAGGCAATCAATACCTATAAGTCAATATTGACTTTCGCAAAGGGCTAGAAGATTCAAGCGAGAATAGTGGTGAAGCTATGTCTTGAAGAATTGGAGAAAGTATTATGTAGATTACATATTTGAAAATCGTGAATTTTTCTTAATAAAATTTTCGAAGGTAATTTTTTTTTTTTTTTTGTCCTCGGGAACAACCCATTTTTGACTGCCATATCTAGACGACAGTGTGTCAGCCAAGTTCGGAAAAACGGGCGACACACCGACCATGTGTATATTTACATGAACCATTTCAAGCTACTTTCGATCCCTCCATAACTCAAAAACTACTAGACCTACACACTTGAAATTTTGCATGCCTAATAAGGCCCACTATAACACCTAGGATCCCAAATTCCATGAATAAATCTATTATAGTTCTTGAGTTATTAAGGACTGAAAAGTGCTAACACTCACTGACTAATTCACATATCAAAAACCTACTAGAATGCTGAAATTTGGCATATAGAATAGCCAGATATTTCTATTACTGAAGTGGGTTTTAGGTTTGGATAAGTCAATAGGGAAATTAATTTTGATCAAGGAGTGGTCGGATTTATTCAAAGGGACAAAAATAATATATGTGAATGTGGATGGATCAGTTGTCAGGAAGAGATCACTTCTGCTATATGAAATAGAACATGTATATTTGGTTTTGTGTTTTAACACGAATATATTCTACATTATAACCTCTCTAATTAAAGATGTATAGAATTAAAAAATAAGCTGAAGTGTTCTGATGTGGCCATCCACTTGACTTTACCATACAACCTGGCCCCTCACTTATATTTAATATTTAATAAAATTATTTATAATCATGTAGGGGAGAGGGGTTAGTTTTTCATTTTTAGTCTTCTGGGGCCCCAGTGATTATGTATACAAAATTTGGTTGAGTTTGCTCAAAAGGCCTAGATTTTAAATTTTTACCCCCCCCCCCAATTTGGGCGGCTAGTTTTTCCATTTTTAGTCTTCTGGGGTCCCACTGATTATGTATACAAAATTTGGTTGAGTTTGGTCAAATGGCCTAGATATTAATTTTTTGACCCCCCCCCCCCATTCTGGGCGGTTAGTTTTTCCATTTTTAGTCTTCTGGGGTCCCACTGATTATGTATACAAAATTTGGTTGAGTTTGGTCAAATGGCCTAGATATTAATTTTTTGACCCAGCACCCCCATTTTGGGCGGTTAGTTTTTCCATTTTTAGTCTTCTGGGGTCCCACTGATTATGTATACAAAATTTGGTTGAGTTTGGTCAAATGGCCTAGATATTAATTTTTTGACCCAGCACCCCCATTTTGGGCGATTAGTTTTTCCATTTTTATACTTCTGGGGTCCCACTGATTATGTATACAAAATTTGGTTGAGTTTGGTCAAATGGCCTAGATTTTTAATTTTTAACCCCCCTCCATTCACCTTAATTTTGGGTCGATATGCACCAAAATCTAATCAGCTCTTAATCTCAATGGACTAAAACTACGTGTGAAATTTGGTTTCGATATTCACACTAGTTTTTGAGCTAGCTCGTCCACAAAATTTGGTAACGCACAGACTAACTAACAGACAGACTAACAGACATTTTGACAAAAAATTATTATCTCGAAAAATATAATTTTTTCGTTGTTCACTTATTAGGGCTTTTTTGTAGACCGAAATGCCATGGTTTCGCTCAATTTTTTTAATCGAAATAGTTTTTGTTTTGTTTTTTTGATGATAATGATGAGAGAAGGAGTTACACCAAAAAGGTGCAACCCCTAAAGGCCTGGGTTGGCCCCTCCATCGTGAAAAGAAGAAGAAAGAATTTTATGGGTTGGGCGGGGGGTCGAAGGTATCTGTGGATACGGGTCTTAAATAGCTGAAGGTTATAAGTCGCGGGAAAGATGGTGGCAGGGAGCGAGTTCCAGTCTCTGGAGGTCATAGGGATAAAAGAGTTGGCGAAAGCCGTTTATGAGATATTTCGAAAAAAAGAAGGAAAAAAAACACTTTTTTCATGCACGATTACAATACTTGACCATACCCTGTATGGTAAAGTAAAAATTTTATAAGTAATATGGGAATTTTTAAACATAAAGAAATCAATTGGCTTAAGGATTTTTAACTCACTTCTAAACATTTCAAATTTGATGGGCGTATTCAGGGAGTTGCCTTGGACCCCCCCCCCCCTGGCTTTTCAGGAAGTAGAAATTTAGATCAAAAATTTTGAAACATGATGACTATATTTTATATAAATTTCACCTGCTTTCCTGGGTTCTTTTTCTAAACTCTTACTAAAATTCCTCCCACCCCCTCCCAAAAAAAAACTTTTCTAGCTACGCCCTTTCAGTCAAATTATTTTTTAGTAAATATGTAAAATCAAATATACTTACCAATATATCGTATTTTTTGCTGTAAAGGACTCGAATGCAGAAAGATTTCATCTTTACATGATCTAATTTGTGTTCCGACAAATTCAGTAGATCCGAGAATTCTTTGCGATTCTTCAGCTAAATTTACTCCTCCCATGGCAGCAACATCATTGATATCATCTTCTCCACTTAAAAAAAAAACAAATTATGAAAATTACGAAATAATTAATAAAAATTAATAAAAAAATAATAATTAATAATAAGAAAATTTTTAAAATTACCTTTTTCAAACTGCAATTTAAAACTATTTGATAAATATGTATTATCAAGATAGGATTAAAAATATATTGATGAAAAAATGAGGTTGACCTCTGCTTAATGCAAATATACATATAATTTATTTGTAAGATATTTATACACTTATAAATAGGTATATGTTTATTTGCATTAAATAAAGGACAACCTCATTGATTTCTCCTTAAGAATAAATAACTCTGCTACTTTCGGCAAACTAAATATTTTCAATAAAATAAGATTGAAGTAATTTTTGGAGATGGACTGATAAGTGAATTGAGTGGATATTGATGAGTAGAGGCCACATTTCTATGCAATTTCATATTTTGTTTGGCGCCACATACGACCCAGGGGATTATCTATCCGAATCATACATCTAGGATACTGAGGGGTAAATTTTATACTGCATATTTATGCATATTTGAGTAATATTACATAAAATTGCATATTGCATATTGAATATTTGAAGAATATTGCATAAAATTGAATTTTTTGACAAATATTGCCTATTTCGCAACAAATAGATTTTTTAAAAGTAAATTTTCGGAGAAAGAATGAAAAAAAATGAAGAAATCTTTATCTAAAGTTCCTTTAAATTTGCCCCTATAAAATCTGAGGATGTGGAGCGCTCCTTTTCATCGTATAAATCAATTTTATGTGACTGTAGACATAATAACCTGAAGATAATTTAGAAGAATACTTGTAAAAATAAATTATTCACAGTTACAATCAAATTTTAATTATTTTTGAGATCCTTTGTTAATTATTTCTTTAATATTATTATTATTATTATTTTAATCACAATTAAATAAAACTACCCCCCCCCCGTATTTTTTCGATCACATTTTTTGAAACATTATTATATTTAGTATGATGATTTTATTCAAGTACACCTCTCTAACAATTCTTTGAGTTTAAAGATTTTTTAATATATTAAATATAATGAGAATTTTGTGAAAATATTTACTCAATAAAAGTACATATTTGACACTTGGTGTCTATAGCTTACTTTATCATTTTTATTTCTTTCATAGCACTCCTTCAAATATATAGCCTTTTTGTCTTCAATTTTAATTTTTTAGTGCATAAAAAAATTTATTTTGCCAATTTTTACTGCATATAGTTGCATATTACTTGCATATTTCAGCCTTTTTAACTGCATATTTTGGCAGTTTTTACTGCATAAAAATCCGTCTCTATTGATGAGGCAGTCCAAAAAAACAATATAATTCTGCTGAGAATGAAATACGATATATTATTGTTACTGCCACTGAAAGAGGAGACAGAGTGGAATGTCACATTGGATTTCCTGAGTAGAATATTTTTATTGAAAAAAAAAATGTGTACCTATATGTATTAATTATATTTAAAAAAAAAATTTGTGATGATCTTGATATTGTAATGATGGCCAAATCCCATTTTAATTGATTACAGACCCTGAAGGAGGGAATAAGCCTCCGAAACGTCGGTTTATGAATAAAAATATAGTTTAAATTTTTTGGACTGCCTCATCAATATCCACTCATTTCAATAAAATATTTAATTCTTCCCTAATACTTTTAAAGATTTAAATAAATTTATTATTAAAAACTCTTTAAAATAAATTAAAATTTTAGTTTTATAAGTATCAAATCTGAAGCAGATTCAGTGAAGTTAGAAAGTCTAAACTAATAAATAATATTTTATTTCAAATATATTATGTATATATAAAGAAAACTAATTTTTAAAAAATTATTTTATGACGAATATCATTTAGTCATCACAAAAAGAAATTACAAACCAACAACAAATTTTAAGGGATCTTAAATAAATACGTCTTTGTTTTCGCATTTATTAATTAGAGCTTAAATTCTTTATTTAATCTGAGATTTTAAAAATAAAATTTTAATGAATTGGCTAAGGGGCCAGTTATGGGAAAAAAGTTGAAATAAAAGCTAACTTTTATTTAATACTTTATTTTGGGCAGATGTAATCGATATTTTACGTTTCGAGCGCTACACCGCTGCTTTTCATCAGTCAACCAAGTCACAAAAACACTATCACAGTAATTGAAATTGTTCTGTTGAAATAGCTAGTTTACCAGTGAAATGATTCCAAATGTAAAACATCTGCTGGAGATAAATTTTGCGTGTTTTTGTGACTTGGTTGACGTGCATTGATGAAGAGGAGCGGTGTAGCGCTCGAAAGGTTGTAAAATATCGATTACGTCTGCCCAAAATAAAGTATTAAAAGTTAGCTTTTATTTCAACTTTTTTTCCCATAACTGGCCCCTTAGCCAATTCATTAAAATAAAATAGGGCCACCAAACATGGTTCTTTTTAATTATAACTAAATGATAAAATAATAATAATTAATCTGCATATTTTAAATATAAATGAAAAGAAATATTTGTTTTATAAAGCTTTGTCCTTTAATACTCTTATTGGTCGGATAAATAGTCTTAAATATTGGTTTTCTCAGATAGTAAGGAGAAACCAATATGAAAAGTAGTCATTAAGCGGAGGCCCTAACTGATTCTAAATTCTTAGCACACTTGCCTTCACTAGACCAATTTTTTGTGATAATGATTATAAGATTATATGTTATTATGGAATATTTTTGTTTAAATACTTATAAAATTTATAAATAACTACACTCATGGACAAAATTAGCGGACCTCAAAAAAAGCCTGAAAAATATGCTTATTTTATATATTGTTACCCTGAAGAAGGAGAGAATAAATCTCCGAAACGTCGGTTTAACAAATAAATGTAAAATAATAAAACCTCTATAGTCTTATTTTTTTACAACCACCGTGGACTGCTTTCATCAACATCCAATTGTATATAAATATATTTTTTTAGACATTTATTTTTTAAGTGATTTTCATCATTTTGACATTAATTAACAAATTGCAAAATTATAAAATAATCTAAAATTAAAAAGTATGTCTTATCTGAAATTAAGTGATTTAATGTTTGACTGTATTTTTTTTTCTTTATAAAAATTTTAATAATTTGTATTCCCTCCCCTGGCTCTGATAACACATATTCATTGTCGACAAATTCACTGCTGACAAATAGCGACAAACTTTCTGGGCTACGTGAGGGCAAGCTTTATCATGCATTAGAATAAATTGGTCGCCAATGTATGGTGCGGAGGGCATTTCATAATCTTCCAGAATGTCTGAAATATACCTTTCGGCATTCATTGACCCATTTTCCACGATGTGTAATTCCGTAGGTGCCCCCAAAGAAATGCCAGCCCAAACCATAACAGAGCCGCCACCGAAACCCGTCCGCGGAAGAATATTCCATTGATGGTAGGTAGCTCTGATTCCGACGTCTCCACACTCTCATCCTTCCATCGGCTGGCTTCAGACAAAATCTTGATTCGTCTGTGAACAAAACATGGATCCAATCCATCTCAGACCAATTCTCATGGTTTTTTGCAAATTGTAGACGCTTTACTCGATGACGTGTCTCTAAAAGGGGACCCTTGACCGGTCTTCGCGATAATAATCCAGCTTCGTTAAGTCTTCTTTTAACTGTCTTAACAGACACTGTCACCTGTCACTTCTTTCAGATGATTTCGGATGCCACTTCCGGTATGGGTATGATTTCTCAGAGCAGATCTAACAATAAATCTAACGTCCCTAGTGGATATAGCCCTTTTTTTAACTTGGCCTTCACGTCTCTTGTATTGTCCAATGTTGCGATATCGTTGTATAGTATATTTCGATACACCAAGCATTTCAGCCACTTCTTAGTATGTCCTTTTTGTTGTTTTTAATTAACGTAACAACTCTGGCGACCTCAACTTCGCTCAGGTTCGTCATTTTGTATTTAATGTCGAGTTTAATGTCTGACGAGCCAATTTTAATAATAAATCAACTTTGTTAAATCAATGTTTTAAAAAAAACATGTAATTCTAAGCGAATAAGCAATTTGATACAATGTACCTAATAAAGATAAATTTCATAAAATATAAATAAAATGTGAGATTTGAGGAAAAATCAATATTTATGTGACATTAAATAAAATTAAGTTTAAAAATAATAAGTAGGTTATAATGAAAGGCAGTCCAAATTATTTAATTTTTTATTCAAATTCCGAAGTTTCGAGACCTTTCTCTCCCTTCTTCAGGGTATTGAATAGTTATTGATGGGTGAGTATAACTCGGCTGTCTACTCATCCATCAATAACTATTCAATACCCTGAAAGGAGAGAAAAGGTCTCCAAAACGTCGGAATTTGAATAAAAAATTTTAATAATTTGGACTGCCTCTCATTATAGCCTACTTATTTCGCTTACCATTCCGTCTTTCTAAGAAAATAAATAAAATTTAAAAATAATATTCTAACAAATTAATAAAGAAACCAAAAGATAAGAGTCGCTTTAAATTGAATTATAGCTTTTTTTTGTTGATCCACTAATTTTGTCCATAAGTGTATAATGAAAAAGGATTTTTAAAAAAAAAAAAAGTTGACAAGATGAAAATACCTATATCCAGATGTGGAGAACTGCTTTTTCTCTTGTTTGATCGTTTTTGCGAAAATTGAAGCTGTTGTCAATTGCTTATTCTGTGTAATATTTGTAAGTTTGATATGCGTCGGATTTACAGTAGTTTTGATTTGCATGTTGCCAGGCAAATGTTTGACACTGGTAGCTCCTGCGTTGAGACCGGAAGCAGAGACGACAGCTGGCGTAAGAGGACGCACGACTTGAGTAGTTTGGCGTATATGAAGAGGAGGTGCAGGGATGGCTGTGTTAATGGATCCCACCCCGCTAGTGACAATCGAACCTGTTTGTAAAGTAGATGTTACTTTGATGCCACCAGCAGTCGATCCCACTCCTCCTATTGTTGGTGCGATTGAAGTAATTGGAGAGTGAGGTCGTATACTAGACGCTGAAACCATTCGAGGAGTAGGTGTTTGAGCTCGAACAGGCTGGAAAAAAATATTAATATTTCAATCAATGTTTAAAATATAATTATATACAGTCACGAGCAAAGAAATGGAATCACTCTCTTTTCATTAATTCAATGATATTTTGTATGTGACTTTGTAATATATATTTTCAATATTTTTTCTAAAGTTTCATTTTTCAGCATTTATTGGGCATTCTACACTATGGCCCAGCGTTGACCATGTTGACCACCAGTAAAACGAGTTAATTTGACGGTCCCTCCACACAGTGGTCCAAGAGTTGGGCCAATGTCTATGGCCTTGTGGAAACGACACCTAGCTACTGCTCACTTTCGTTGACTAACATTGGCCCTCTTTGATATATAGAAAAAACCGCTCCGAAAGCCAACCATCGGCAGCTTCAACCAATGACCAATACAAGCCAACCCTCCTCTACACATTGGCGTTAGCTTGAATTGGCTCATAGTGTAGAGGAGCCATAAAATAAATGTAGAATGATAACCTAATGGAAATATATTATATTATTATTTATATATTTGAGAATGAAAATTACAATTTAATAACTCGCAAGGAGGTGATTCCATTTCTTTGCTCGAGAGTGTAGTTTATTTTTTTTTTTTTTATTAATAGATTAAAATTTAAATCAATATATATAAAACTAAAAGATCTCTTCAAAATATATACAGGGTGATTCATCGGTCTGTCCTCTCTTTATAACTCTTTTATTTTAAGTCAGAGAGAAAAACTCTTCAAATATAATTTTTATGATATATTATTGTCTATCTACGTACCATATCGTCGCCTTAGAGAGTAAACCTGCTAACTCACAACAAGGAAATTTTACAGGGCAGAGAAAAACAAACAAAATTTAATATTGTTATGGAAAGAAACTATTTTTCACATTTTTTTTCTACAACTTACGATCGTAATTTTAAGTAGCAGTTTTACTTGTACGATGCTGCATCTCTTTATCTTTCGAACGGTATTAAAATGTCATATATGATAAAAAATTGAGTTAGCAGGTTTACACTCTAAGGCGACGATATGCATTTGTATACAGGGTGCTCCGTTTAAGTATTCTCTTAATACCTTAGATTCAATTCAGAGGCGAGCTATCAGACTGATAGGCGATCCTACATTAACTGACACTCTCGACTCCCTAGCCCATCGTAGATCTGTCTCCGCCCTTTCCCTTTTTTATAGATATTACCACGGCTTTTGTTCTGACGAAATAAAATCGATAATCCCACCAAAGGCTTCATTTGCACGAAATACACGATTTTCTAAAATTCAACACCCCTACGCGCTTAAACTAGATACTAATCGAACAAACGCATTCGCCAATTCATTTATCCCTATGACATCTAGAGACTGGAACTCTCTTCCCCCGACCGTCTTTCCAGCTAATTATAACCTTCAATCTTTCAAGACCAGCATCCACAGATACCTTCGACTGCTACCCAATCCCTAAATCTCCCCTTATCTTCATGTTACAAGGGTCCACCACGGACTACACAGAGGTTGTACCTTCTTGGTGCAACTTCTTCTTGTATCAATATCATTATAAAAAAAGCGCAATAATATCTAACTTTATATTTCTTAATGGAACACCCTATATATATTTTATTTATTTTGATTGTAAATTAGATTCCTTTAAAAAAGTATTAAGTAATAAGGGGTCCAAAATTATAAATTAAGAAGTTATTTACTTACCTTTACTTGTTGAATGATATTTTTGTATCATGTTATTATTAACAAAGTAAGCTATGGAACGAATAAAAGTAAATAAATAAATAACTTCTTAATTTATAATTTTAAATCCCTTATTACTTCATACTTTTTTAAAGGGAATCTAATTTACTATCAAAATAAATAAATATATATAGGGTGTTCCATTAAGAAATATAAAGTTACATATTGTTGCGCTTAAACGGAGCACCCTGTATACAAATCCATATGGTACGTAGATAGACAATAATATATCATATAAATGATATTTGAAGTTTTACTATCTGACTTAAAATAAGAGTTATAAAGAGAGGACAGACCGATGAATCACCGTGTATATAAGTGATAGTATAGTTTCGAATTTGTACTACCTGACGATAAGGCAAAGACTCCGATACAATTTACTATAAATTTCACTAAAACTTTATAATAATAAAAAAGTAGAGACAATCTTTTATTTAAGAATTCAACGAGTTATAGATTTTGTATCTAATCTATGTGTAGAATTAAGGTTTTGTCAGTATTTTGCTCGAAATCTCCCAAACTTTGGATTTACACATTCAAGAAAAGTTATGAAAGAAAACACAGTCAACAAACTTTCTGTCCGTTTTCTGTTTGTCCGCATACATTTTGTTTGCAATAGAATAGGAATAATAAAAACGGCTGGATATTTGGATCGGATGTTTTCCAACTTAAATTATAGGCTATAGAGTATAGAACATTTTGATGACAAATGGAGGGGGGAGGGGGTTATGGAAATTATCAAATAACCCGTAAGCTATTAGTTCTACAAAAAACTCAGTAGAAGCAAAGTTATAGAGAATGCAATCCCTGGCAATTTTTATTTAAATGTTTTTCAAGTGCGGTAATCAGTAGAGGAGATAATAATAATTTATTTGTTTATTTACTTTTTCGATTATTTACTTCCTTAGCGTATGTTTACATAGGAGGAGTTCAGGAAACCTACCCCTCGCCTAATTTTGGCTTTGATTTCACTCAAGTCTAATCACTTAAATAAAAAATTGTATATGAAAATTAGTTTCGATACTCGTATTATATTTTGAGCTAGGCCGTACTTAAACCATCACTTTTTCGATATTTAGTCTCAAAGGTTTTTTTGTGGTTTCGCACAATTTTTTTATCCAGATAGTTTAAGATGTTTTTGAAATATTTGAAAAAAAAAAGAAAAAAAATATTTTTTTCCCTGCACGATTTTTTATGTCCCTCATACTAGGTATGGTAAAGTAAAAATTAAAAGGTAGCCAAGGGAAATTTTGATTGATTTCATTTCTAAATGTTATATTTATAAAAAGTATTTTGTATTTCAAAAAATATTTCCGAAAATAAGTATTTTCTAATTTAAGCTTTTATAAAATTATTTTGTATTTGAAATACATGAATGAACTATATTTCCATAGTTTGTATTTCGCTACTTTTTTTAAAGTGTTTTGCCCATGTCTGCCTGTACCTAGACTCGGGAGTTTTTTTTTTTTAATGATAATGATGAGAGAAGGAGTTACACCAAAAAGGTGCAACCCCTAAAGGCCTGGGTTGGCCCCTCCATCGTGAAAAGAAGAAGAATTTTATGGGTTGGGCGGGTGGGGGGGGGGGGATAAAAGAGTTGGCGAAAGCGCTTGTTCGACTTTTATCCAATTTGACAGCGAAGGCGTGCTGAGCGTTAGAAAACCGCGTGTTTCTCGTAAAGAGGACATTAGGGGGGATAATTGATTTCAGCTCGACTGAACAGACAGAGTTGTTAAACGTTTTTGGCTCGCGACACACTCTTTTCTCAATGAGAATATTGAGGCATATGGGTAGAGGAATTTGGATCAAATGGGATGTGCCATCTAGTCAAACATCGAAAATCAAAGATATTAAACTTAAATCTCACCATCTTTACCAAAACCTCCTTGGGGTCTGGCAAAACCAACAAACATGTTCGTCAGCTAGGATTTTGAACTATTTGGCCACTTTGTTTTCAAATGCCCATTTAGATGGATAGTCATCAAGTATAATTGAAAAGTTTTTATTTTGCCGAGAGTAGCAGAGTTGTTGATTCACAAAGAGAAACAAAGAGGTTGTTCTCTGCTTGATGCAAATAAACATACACACATATATATCGAGATGATATATCTGTATATATATATATATATATATTATTTATTTGTTTGAGACTATAGTTTCGAAGACTTGGTCTTCATCATCAGTTTTTTTAATTATAAATGTTGTTTTTCATGGAGTCAATTTCGTATGGATATTGAAAATTTGATGTTCCTTCACTGGTGGTCAGCTTAGAATTAAAAACATTCTTCTGGTTCACACTCAAATATAAACATATGTTTCCATTTTTCTTTGTTTGTCAAAGAAACAAATAAATAATATATATATACAGATATATCATCTCGATATATATGTGTGTGTTTATTTGTATCAAGCAGAGGACAACCTCTTTGTTTCTCTTTGTGAGTCATCAAGTACCCTAAGGGAAGCTCTCGCATTGTGGCCTTAGCCTTTTATATAATGAAATCATTGTAAAAAATATTTATTATAATGTATAATTAGTAATTAATTTATAAAATATTATTTGAACTTAATAATTTATTCTATGTTGATCAAAATAAAATAGCTAGATCTTCACCATTAATATTACATAAAAAAATCGATTAGGACATAGAAAATATATCCATAAACATCAATAAAAAACCAAAGATTTTATTTTTAATATCTATAACATGTTTTTACAAAGTGATTAAAGTTTTGTTGCTTGAACAGTTTATTTCAAAAAGTTCGAATATTTAGAACATGTTAGAAAATATTTCATTCTGTTCTAAAAGAATAATTTATCTTGAATATTTATTGACGTTTAAGAAAGAACAGAATTTCTCCATTTTTCTTGTTAAGGAACGATAGAAAAGTTCAGTACTCATCCAACCAATTTGAAAAAAAAAAAGTTTTTTAAATATACAACATAATTTTTATTTTATGAAAATTATAAATTATAGATATTTGATGTTTTGCGAAAATCATCAAAAACATGTAATCCAAAAAAGTATCAACTCCTTCATCACGATGGCAATAATATTTTTGGTGTTAACTGGTGAAGTTAATACTTTTATGGACAGGCAACTAATGGGATCATTAAATCAGAATTCTTACTGTAACAAGTCTATGGTGAATGTTTTGTCCAGGTCGTGCAACCGTTGTCATTCCTTGAGTTAATGGAGATGAGACCAGTCGCACTTGAGATGGTCGCATTTGCGTTTGCTATTCATAAAAAAAAAAAAAACATTAATAAAAAATTTAACAGAATTAAAATGATTTTAAAATTATATATACAGGGTGATTCATCGGTCTGTCCTCTCTTTATAACTATTTATTATAACGCTTTTATTTTAAGGTAGTTGTTTCGCGACAATACTAGCAAAAAGTTAATGCTGAGAGTATATAGAACAGACAATAAGGATTCATAAGCCCAAAACTTTTTGCTGTTTATGTACCAATTCTAGCCAATCCCGTGCTCGTTGGACAAATTTGGCACCATTGTAAAAGATTGAATATTTTTATATTAAAATGACAGAAAAAATACATTTTAAATTTCTATAAAAATCGTTTTGTTATTTTTTAACAAATGTAATCAACGCCTACGTTACACCTTATAAAAATTATAATTTTGAAAAAATCTAGCGCATGCGTGCTTTATACATCTTTCGGTGGTTAAATAAATGAGCTGTTGCCAAATTGTTTTTAGTGAAAAATTTTTTATACATTTTTCATTATTTATTAATTATTATCTCAGAAACTGTGTTGTAACTATGGATCAAAATTGTCTTAAAATCTGTATTGATTATTGTTTAATGTTGGTTTAGTTTTTTATAAAAATGGTAAGAAGGGTTTCTTAATTATAATTAAATATGTATGTAAATTTTCCGATATCCTTTATAGTGCAATGTTAAAGAGCTTGAAAAACTCGATTTTTGAAATTTAATATCTCCGGAATTATATTGTGCATAAATTTCGTTTTGCCACCAATCGATGCAGAAGTATTTTTTTTTTAATGAAATTGATGAGAGAAGGAGTTACACCAAAAAGGTGCAACCCCTAAAGGCCTGGGTTGGCCCCTCCATCGTGAAAAGAAGAAGAAAGAATTTTATGGGTTGGGCGGGGGGTCGAAGGTATCTGTGGATACGGGTCTTAAATAGCTGAAGGTTATATGTCGCGGGAAAGATGGTGGCAGGGAGCGAGTTCCAGTCTCTGGAGGTCATAGGGATAAAAGAGTTGGGGAAAGCGCTTATTCGACTTTTATCCATTTTGACAGCGAAGGGGTGCTGAGCGTTCGAAAACCAGGTGTTTCTCGTAAAGAGGGCTTTAGGGGGGATAAGTGATTTCAGCTCGACTGAACAGATACCGTGATAGTATCTGTAGTACAGGGAAAGGGCATTAACGGTTCTTCGGTGAGCCAGGGAGTCGAGTGAGTTGGTTAGAGCCGGGTCTCCTATTAGTTTAATTGCTCGCTTCTGAATCGCATCCAGTGTAGCAAGAGAATGTTTGGATGCACCCCTCCACAGATGAGAGCCATATTCGAGACAGGGACGAATTTGAGCCTTATGCAGTATAAGAAGTTGACTGGGAGTATAACAGCGTCTGGACCTAAATAGAAGACCAAGCTTGCGCGCTGCTAAATAATAATCTGTTTATTTTCAAAAAAATCCTAAGAAAACGCATTTGGCGGAACAACTACCTTAAGTCAGATAGAAAAACTCTTCAAATATCATTTATATGATATATTATTGTCTATCTACGTACCATATGCATTTGTATACAGGGTGTTCCATTTAAGCGCAACAATATGTAACTTTATATTTCTTAATGGAACACCCTATATATATATATATATATATATATATATATATATATATTTATTTTGATAGTAAATTAGATTCCTTTAAAAAAGTATTAAGTAAGAAGGGGTTTAAAATTATAAATTAAGAAGTTATTTACCTTTATTCGTTGAATGATATTTTTGTTTCATGTTATTATTAACAAAGTAAACTATGGAACGAATAAAGGTAAATAAGTTCTTAATTTATAATTTTAGACCCTTTATTACTTAATACTTTTTAAAGGGAATCTAATTTACTATCAAAATAAATAAATATATATAGGGTGTTCCATTAAAAAATATACAGTTACATATTGTTGCGCTTAAACGGAACACCCTGTATACAAATCCATATGGTACGTAGATAGAGAATAATATATCATATAAATTATATTTGAAGAGTTTTTCTCTCTGACTTAAAATAAAAGAGTTATAAAGAGAGAACAGACCTATAAATCACCTTGTATATATATTAGAAGTTGTCATTACCTGAAGTTGAGGCACCATATTTGAAGAATTTGCGAGAGAAAAAACAACTGTATGTGGAGGCGGTCTTATTCCATCGATAACTAATTCTTTAGTTACGAGAGATTGCCTCAATAATGGAAGGCTTTTCTATAATAAGAAAAAAATAAAAATTATTACTTTTGAAATTACAAAATATAATTAATTAATATATGAATATTATATTGATTAATAATGTGTAAAATATGTTTTAGATTGAAATTTTTAAATATAATTTTATTCTAATCGAATTACAAGGTGTAAAAAATGGAAGTAAATTAATAAAAAATTTTAAAGGAGGATGAATGACATTCAATTGCTTCTTTTCAGTAATTTTTATTTTTACAAGTGGTTTTTCCAAATATTTCGAGAGCACTACAGCATCTCTTCCTCAGTGGAAACCATCCACTCACCAATAAAAGGACCCCATCAGCATACACGTTGATTTGTCTATGCTGATGGGGTCGTTTTTTTAGTGAGTGGATGGTTTCCACTGAGGAAGAGATGCTGTAGTGCTCTCGAAATATTTGGAAAAACCACTTGTAATAAATTATGTTTAAAAAAATAAAAAACACGCTTCTAAAAAGTACATAATCATGTAATATTTAATCAAAAAGTGTGGGGCGCAGAAACTTTTAATTAATTTCGACAAAGTGCCCCACGCTTTTTGATTAAATATTACATTATTATGTACTCTTTAGAAGTGTTTATTAGTTTTTTAAAATATAATTTATTTATTTTTACTTTTTAGTCTTAATTATTTTTATAGAGAAAAGTTTGCGGAATTTAACAGAATGACATGTTGAAGGAGACAATAAAAGAGTGTGTCTTCTGCTGAAATTATAAATTTTATTTATTTATAACGAATAAAATTTATAATTCCAGCAGAAGACACTCTCTTTATTGTCTCCTTCAATATATAAACATTCTGCTACTCTCGGCAAAAAAACTTTCAAGAATGACATGTATTTATTCCATGCTTTATATTAGATTCTTTTGTATCTATGTATCAGTGTGACTTTCGTTCTGTTAAGTTCGGCAAACATTTCTCTATAAAAATAATTGTTTATCTACTCAATTTAAATGAAATTATATAAAAACAATAAAAATAAAAACATTTCATGCTGTTAAATTATATTAATTTACTATAAAAATATTTAAAAGTAAAAAGTAAGAAAATAAAATATATTTAAAAAAAAACATGCTTCTAAAAAGTACAAAATAATGTAATACTTAATCAAAAAGTGTGGGGCCCTTTGTCGAAATTAATTAAAATTACATGATTCTGCGTCCCACGCTTTTTGATTAAGTATTACATTATTTTGTACTTTTTAGAAGCGTGTTTTTTAGTTTTTTTTAAATATATTTTATTTTTATATAATTTTATTTAAATTGATTAGGTAAACAATTATTTTTATAGAGAAATGTTTGCTAAATTTAACAGAACAAAAGTCACATTGATACTTAAATAAATACATACATATATACATATAGGTGAAGCTAATATAAAGCGTGCAAAATAAAAATTACTGGAAAGAAACAATTGAATTTCCTTCATTCTCCTTTAAAAAATTAACATATCCAGTACGCACCAAGCCTTTTAAATTTCTTATTAGTAAATTAATAAATTAATTTATTATAAATAATTAGATCAGTTTTAATAACATTCTAAGAGAATTAATTTATATCAAATGTTGTTCTAGTTCGTGGCTGTGATGAATTTGTATTAGGTGAAGGAGGAGGTTCATTCAGAACCTTTGGGCGCAGGCACATTAGAAATTTACAGGAAGCTACAATTCTTATTTTTGACAAGGCTTGGATCGATCACATATGTGTACCGCATTGTGTGTATAACTCCCAATTAACTGAAGATGGCCAAATAAATTCAGGCCAAAACGTTTTATTCAGGGTTTTTTTATTGAACCCAGCGCATCCTTCACCTAATACAATTTATATCAAGTTGTTAAAACTAAAATTTTTTTGATAATCTATAAAGAAGTTATTAATTTATATTTTAACTTGATTATCACCTGTTCATAATAATTTTATTCTAATTTATGAAGGGGTTAAAATAAGAGACGTGCAGCTTTTATTTATTTATTTTTTATTTATGAAATCTCGCTAACGTTTCGGCTATTCGTTGTAGCGATCTTCAGAGCGGGAAATTGTCAATATTTATATAAAAAAAATTTTTGGATACACCAGTTATCAGATAAAACTATACTCACGTGCAAAGAAATGGAATCACCTCCCTTGAGAGTTATTAATGTGATTTTCATTCTCAAATATAAATAATGTTATATTAATATAAATTATACTGTATTAAAACCAAAGATTAAGGATTAAATAAATATGTTTTACATCAAAAGAAATCCAGTTAATTTTTAATTATTTGACTTGGAATGAAAAATTAGGAAAAAATGAAAATTTTGGTGTTTGGAATTATTCAAATTCAAAATAAATAAATAAATAAAAAATAAAACAATAATAAGAATTTTATTTAAGCAATTTTTAATATTTAGTATTGCCCCCCGCCCCTTTTAGAAAAAATATTTAAATTTCTAATAAATTATAAAGAAACATACAATGTATCTTTAAATTAATGAAAAGAGAGTGATCCCATTTCTTTGCTCGTGAGTGTATATACAAGAAATATACATATGAAACATACAAAAACATATACAGGGTGTTCGCAAAAAGGCCAAAAATGTAATACTTTGAAGACTATTATTGTCTTTTTCCGTCACTTTGCATTTCATCTTAAAGGGAAAAAGACAAAAATATTCTTAAAAGTATTACATCTTTTGACTTTTTGGCGAGCACCCTGTATATAGTTTTGTATATATCAATGTATATTTCTTGTATATAGTTTTATCTGATGATGGTGTATCCAAAATTTTTTTTATATAAATATTGACAAATTCCCTCTCTGAAGATGGCTACAACAACAATAGCCAAAACGTTAGCGGGAGTTCATAAATAAAAAATAAATAAATAAAAGCTGCAAGTCTCTTATTTTAACCCCTTTATAAATTAATACAACTACAGCTATAAAAGAATTCCTAAAATAAATTTTATTCTAAAGAGTCTTACTTTTAAAAATCCAATGAGACAAGGCTGAGGCGATGCATTAAGAAGACGTTCTAGTCTATCACAAAATTCTTCAGGCTCCACTTTGGTATCAATTAATTCCTGAATTAATGTTCTTACATTTTTTTCTACTGATTTAGGTTCTCTACTTGATAATTCTAAGAGATTTGCCAAAAATTTTCTACATTTTTCCTTTGTAGTTTCCATGGTGTGTTTTTGTGCAACAGTTTGGTTTGATATGGCTGATTGAGATTGCTGAACTACATTCTGTGATTGTTGTTGAATTGATGATTGATTGGGATTAGCACCCACAGTTAGGGTTCCTGGTTGCTAAACAAATATATGAATAAATTTGATTGTAAAAGATAATTGAATGCACAATCACACTTACTGCTGGCAATGTTTGCAAACGAAAAGTTCCTCCTGCTGGAAGTGTTGTTGTATTTGAATTGTTTGGATTAAGGGAACCTTGAGTAGGAGCTGGGCCAACTCTTAAAAGTTGGTATTGTCCATTTTCTGTTTTCAAAATTAAATGCCCTTGTGTACCAGGTTGGAGTCCTTGAAGAGCTTGAAGTGTTATCTGAAAATAGATAAATTAAAATGGATCTGACAACGATTATAATATAATATTTTTGAATGGCAACTTACAGGCTGACCAGGCCGAGCTCCCATCATATGTTGTGCACCTATCACTACCCTAGAAGGTATTGTTTTTTGACCTGGTTGACCTGGCGTACCAGGACGTACTGCATTTACATTGACTATTTGAACATTTCCAGGGAGTAAGGCTGTTTGATTGAGAGCTTGAGTGGTTCCTACAGTATGTGTCACAGGTTTAGCCAAAGTGACAACCCCTGACATGCCAGGAGCGGAAGAAGTACTAACTGTAGAATTCACATGGGTACCTGTCATTGTCACTGTAGAATTAACACTCATAGGCACAGAAACTACACCTTGTTGTCCATGCTGGTTGGTTTGAGTAACATTTGGATTAGTACTTGTTTTTATCACTAATGCTTGCCCCCCTGATTTATTAGAATCCACACCAATCACACCACTTAAATGTTTATTTACATTATTTCCAGATGCAGTTGGAGTATGTGAAACGGAACTTTGCACACCTGAAGTAACTGCGTTAATAATAGTTTGTGTTGTAATAGGCGCCAAACCGATGTTGCCATTAGGAAGAGAAGCTCCAGAAAAAGTTACTCTGTTGTTTAAATTGACTGTCCCCGAAGAACTTAGCTGATTTGAAGTTGGATAAACAATTTTAACTGACTCTTGAGGTTTAGATAAATGGGAGAGATTTGATTGGCTTGTTGTAACTTGGTTAATATACCCACTTGCTGGAACACCACCGTGCATAGATGCAACCACCGAATTAACATTTGAATGAACATTACTCGTGTTGGATATGGCATTGGAAGTAATTGTTTTGTTTGTATCCGAGTTTAGAAGAATATTCATAGGTCCTGATCCACCGTTAGTTACACCATGTTTCTGTGTTGAGACAGTGCCCCCATTAGAGATGGAACTGCTCATGTGATTTTGATTTACTGAAGTTGAAGAAACTTGTTGACTGGAAACTGTAGGTGTTGCAGTAACTAATTGTGTCTCTAGTGTGCCCACTAATGCTGTGACTGCTGATTCATCTACTTCAGTACTTAGAGCTTCTTCAAGAAACTTGGCGGACGCCATTTTCTTATGAACTAACACTGCACACTGAAGTGCGCAGACGCGATTACGCGCGAGTCGCATCCAACCAACAGTGCGTTGCCCCATAGGGAGATACTGCTGCCAACTAACTAAAATTTTACACACTAAGAATTTTTTTTTTTCAAAATTATATAATATATATTTGAAAAGTAAAAGGAAAATTCGGGATAAATAATAAAAATAATTGAATAAACTTATATAAAATTTAATTGAATAGTTTTCATTTTGCCGAGAGTAGAAAAGTTGTTGAATCATAAAGAGAAACAAATAAATAATATTTATATATTTTTATTTGCGTCAAGCAAAGGACAACCTCTTTGTTTCTCTTTATGATTATATAATATTTCTAAAATAATTATTAGGTTCAGAAATCATTTATGTTTCTATTTCATTTGATTATTTAAAAGAAACTCATTGTTATTTTTATTTAGAAAAAAATATTATGGAATAATTGTTTAAAGGTTTTTTCTCCCATGGTTTTTAACATCAAATAAATATTATATATTCATTTTAGAGTCAATTCAAATACCGCGCAGAATATTGTAAAATTAATTAATATATATAGAAATTTAAATTACAAAATATACTTAGATTGATATTAAAAAAAAAAAAAATACTTAATTTTAACTTGAATTTTAAAATTCGAATCATTTTAGATTTAATTGAAAAGTTTTTATTTTGCCAAGAGTAGCCTCTGCTACTCATAAATTGCTATTCATAAAGAGAAACAAAGAGGTTGCCCTCTGCTTGATGCAAATAAATCTTTATATGCTTGTAATTAAATAAATATTGTATTTGATAAAAGAAAAGAAAATTAATTGAGACATACCTCTTAAAATAATATATTATATATGCGTTTATCATTTTAAGTATATTAGAAAATATGAAATAATTTCTGTTTGATAAAAGATATTTTGAAGAATCTAGTAGACATAATTTAAAACTATGACTTAAGTTTTAATTTGAGTGATGTTAATTGTTTTTAAAATTTCAATTAGAAATTATTTACTACTTATTTTCTTTAAGAATTAATGGAATTGATATTGGCAAATAACTTATTCTTTATTATTAATTTTTTTATTATTAAATTATATTTGAATATCAAATTAGATTATTTAGTCTAATAAATACTTAATTTTTATTTAAAAAAATGTCATTACTTTTATTATACATTAATTAATATAGTTCTTTTTCTATTATTATTTAAGGTAGTTCTTTCGCGACAATCCACACAAAAAGTTTTCTCGTAATCACTCATCTATACATATGAACGGTGATAAAATTTTAGGTTATGTTTTTTTAACGTGACTACTTTTTACACTACTATTTCCTCTTTATGAATGGATCGTTTCCAAGCGATTGATCTTATATGCCCACCACTAAAAATAATCGCCCAAATATGTTTTTTTTTTTTATCAAAACTACGGGGTAAATAATTTCAATTTTTTTTTTTTAAGTTACGCCAAATTTATTATTCTAACAAATATTAGTTTTTCATCAAGATGGAGAAAGTCCTTCAATGAAAAAAATAAAATAATGATCATTTTCCCACACCCTTTCCCAATCTAACATAGGTATAGGTATAAATTTTTTCTCATTAATTTATCAAACAAAAATTGATACGTCAACGAGAATTATTTTGACCGCGCTGATTTGAAAAAGATATTTTTATCTCGCGAGACTACTGCGGATTACGCTATTGGAGTCTGCGGAGTATTAAGTCTGGACCAAGAGAAAAAGATGTGATCGACTTAGCTACAATCCAACGTCATTTTGCGTATGGTGATCCATCCGAATGTCTAGCGGGCTATATGCGAAATGACGTTGGATTGTAGCTAAGTGGATCACATCTTTTTCTCTCTTGGTCCAGACTTAATACTCCGCAGACTCCAATAGCGTAATCCGCAGTAATCTCGCGAGATAAAAATATCTTTTTCAAATCAGCGCGGTCAAAATAATTCTCGTTGACGTATCAATTATTCTTTGATATATTAATGAGAAAAAATTTATTTAATATCATTATTTCAAGTTAGAAATATATAAGTTCAAATATTATTTTCACTCAATATTTGACAAAAATTCCCTACATTAGATTCGCGATTGAATCAAATGTAGAAAACATTGGGTTAGGTATAGGTATGTAAAAAATTACATTTTTAATTGCAATTATTTCATGTTTGGTGAGGTAAATCGTCTTCAAATTTTAACAGTGTGTTTATTATGCTTTTAATGACTTATATTCCAAGTTTCGAAGACTTCTTGAATTTTCGCATTTGTGAAATAACTACCTTATTATATAACAAACTAGCTGCGACGCAGCCTCCGGGGGGCCTTTTGCTAGCCAAGCTGGTTCGGCCCTCTGTACCCCCCGCTCCTGAACTCTCTGCCCTCATTCACCTCCGATCACTCCCACTCCACCAACCCTATCCCCTTAACCTTTCTCACCCCCATCTGATCACATTTCACCTCCACTAAACCTATCCTTCCTCTCAGGGGCGGATTTAAGAGACCCAGGGCCCCTAGACACTTGACATTTGCCCCCCCCCCACCTCGAAGCTATTTTGGAAATTTAGCAAATTATAAATGCACTAGTACAGAACATATTTTATATATATATATATATATATATATCAAGAACATTTTGTATTTGTAGAGGCATCTAGCCTTTTTAATGTACAATATAGTAGGCCAATTTAATTACAAAGAAAATAAACAATATGATACAAACAGATCAAGTAAGAGAAAAAAATTTAAAAAGGGAAACAACAATTATATAGAACAAAAACAATAAATATACTGAATATAGAGAAAAGAATAAAACTAAAAAAATGACGATATATAGGATATAGACAAAAGAAGAGAGGAAAAAATAAATTTTTAATCGACTATAATGAGTTTAATAAACATCAGAATAATACAGTCTATATGTTACTATATATAGTTACGTTATTCTATAAAATTTATACAATCTTACGGCGAACTTTCTTTTGTGCAAAAGAACGAACGACGTCTTCATAGTCAATTGACTGCATTATTTCTGACTCTATGTATATTACAGAGAGTGAATTGAGCCTGTTCTCTCCTATGTTAGATCTTAAGTAATTCTTTACTCTCTTTAGCGCTGAAAACGACCGTTCTGCTGAGCCGTTTGACGCTGGTGTACACAACAGCATTCGGAACGCAATTCCTACGTTTGGATAAATGTGCTTATGTAAATGGAGTAGCAATCCAACGTAAAAACTCTTAGTAATTTTAATGAGAATGTTAAGCGATATTTGTTTAGCCAGAGATTGTGATTGTATACTTGTATGATATTTGTAATGCCTGTTGTAGATCCCTTGTGATCTTTTTAGGTTGAAAAAAAAAAAAAAAAAAAAAAAAGATTCCGCAACCAGGGCCCCCAGGCCGACTGGGCCCCTAGGCCCGGGCCTTGTGGGCCTAGGCGGAAATCCAGCACTGCTTTCCTCGCCTACGATCACTCTTCATCCTTCCAAACCAATTTCCACCCCTGAACTCTCTACTCACCTTTTCCAATCACGCTCCACCACATTCACCTCCTCACTCCCCCCCCCGCCAGAATCTCTCACCACCGAGCACCCTTCACCTCACCAAACCTATTCAGTCCCTCCCCTCCCCACCACCTCCGATCACTCGCTACCCCATAAACCCTCTGTCCCCCTCGCTGGGGTAGAATTTTTAAAAACGGTTCTAAGTATGTAATTTGAAAAAGACACCCTATATCCCAAATATGAGCTCAATAACATGAAAAACAGAAAAAAGGAAGCCTTTTATGTTTAAGAGACCAAAATCAAAAAATTTCCATAAGGGGTCAAATTTTGAAAAAGCGAAGAACTCTTTCGAAATATTTTAATAATAAAGCCATGTTTTAAAAATAAATTCTGAAAGTCAAAAATAGCAAATTAAATATTCAAAAAATTTAACCCAATATAGGTATAAGGGAAGGGTGGATTAAAGCAAAATGCTCAAATACGTATTTTTCTATTTTTATAGTTAACCTTCCCAAGAAAAACTAATAAAACCCTACTTTAAAAAATCTATTTGCAATGAAATTTTGTTGAAAACTTGATTTTTCAATAAAGCGCTTCGCCCTCGTTGGGGTAAAATTAAAAAAACAGTTCTTAAGTATTTTTTGGTATAATAATTTGAAAAAGACACCTATATGAAAAATATGAGCTCCATAACTTAAAAACATAGGAGATTCGAAGATTTTTCTTAAAGACCCCAAAATCAAAAGTCCCCCATTTTTGGGCTCAGGGGTTAAATTTTGAAAAAATGAAAAAAGCCCTTTAAGATATTTCAACAATAGACTTATTTTCCAAAATTGAATTCTGAAACTTGAAAACCCCAAAAGATTTATAAGACCAAAAGTTTACCCCAAAATAACTATATCTCCCTTTTAGGGACAATTAGATCAAAATACTTAAATATTTTTTTATATTTTAACGCTTCACCTTTTTAAGCTAGAAGCATACCTATCACTATATAATTTCGGGCTTAAGAGATTTTGAAAAACCCTGAAAACAAATTTTGGGGCTCTTTGCTCCTTTAGGTTTCGAATTGTTAAAAATCTCTTAGCTCTTCCCTAAATCGTAGAAAGAATATACATGTATCTTTATGAAAGAATAGGTATACACTTCAAATTTTATTTTTCTAGGTCCAGCGGTTTGGGTTGTGAGTTGAATGAATAAGTAAATTTCTTTTTTTACATATATTAAGATTTTAGCTAATATTTTTTTTTTAATAAAATAAAAAAAAAGGCGGTAATTATTGAAGGTATAATTTATATGGATATCAAGCTTGTATCAACATTTGCTGAAAAAAGAGGAAATACCAAGCACTGGCTGTCGAGTTTAGGGATGTGTTTAGGTTGCGAGAGGTGGTAATGTCTGCGAATGGGCTAGTCACAAGGGATTGGTAGGTTGCAAAGGAAAAACTGCAACTGGAATAAAAACACCTAAAAATTTGACAAAAGGCTAGATTATTGAGCACTGCGAAAATCGCCAGTAGATTTTTAAGTCTTGAGTGAACATTACCAGTGATCCAGGACAGGCTTTTGTGAAAGAATCCTCCCTACAATATTCATGATTTTTTTTTGTAAATATGTATTTTAAGTCGCTGATGGCCTTAGCAGTCGATGTGCCTTCCTCAATAATAGTAATAAATATGTATATTTATATTCTACTTTTTGTACAGTAAATGTTTGCTTTGGAGTAAAGCTACTCCCGGCAAATATGTAGGTATATAAACAAATGAGACTATAATAAAGATAATAATAATAATTTATTGTGTTCAAATATAAGAGGGCTTATTACAATGAAGATGATTACAATTTTAATCAAAAATTAAAATTAGTATTTTTTCACAAGACAATAATTTATGAATGAAGTACATATATTGAAACAACAACAAAAACTCAAAATTGATAACTTGTCAGAACAATAGCTTTTATATATATTTCCCTCCCTTTTTCTTTCTAAATATTTACATTTTTTTATCATTTTTATACACCAATCACCATATCTGTTTAAATTCACAAATTATTTATTCATTTTATTCCTAATAATGCTCCGAGGTGAATACCTTCTAGACCAGATACAACAAAAAAACATATACAAAGGTGATTGAGACCAGGCACTTAACATATATACATATATACATGTACAATAACAAGAAGTATACAAAACTTAATAAAATTGGCAGAGACAATAACAGTCAAGCCATTTTCTTCACACAGCTCAGAGCTATGAATTCAAAAACAATTTAAATCAATAAATATTTTGTATTTTAAACCTCCTTGGGGTATCACAAAACCACCAAACATGTTCGTCAATTATAATTTTGACCTATATTGGTGACCAATCGGAATAGCTAACTCGTGGTGTGGTCACTTTATTTTTTTTCAAATGCCCATTTAGATGGATAGTCATTAAGAACCGTTATATATATAATGAAATCATTGTAAAAAATATTTATTATAATGTATAATTAGTAATTATAAAATAATATTTGAACCTAATAATTTATTTTATGTTGATCAAAATAAAATAGTTAGGTCTTCGTCATTAATATTACTCAAAATAAATAAATAAATAAAAATATTATATATATATTAAGAGATAAGAAAACATATATCCATAAGCATCTAGAAAAAAACCAAACATTTTATTTTTAATATCTATAATATGTTTTTACAAAGTGATTCAAGTTTTGCTGCTTGAACAGTGTATTTAAAAAGTTCGAATATTTAGAACATGTTAGAAAATATTTCATTATGTTCTTAAAGAATAATTTCTCTTGAATATTTATGGTCGTTTAAGAAACAACAGAATTTCTGCATTATTGTGGCTAAGGAACGATAAAAAAGTTCGGAGGGTGCTATTAATAAAAAAAAAATAATAAAAAATTTAACAGAGTTAAAATCATTTTAAAATTATATATATATATATATATATATATATATATATATATATATATATATATATATTAGAATCCTTTCAAATTGTCATTATCTGAAGTTGAGGCACGACATTTTATGAATTTGCGGGAGAAAATACAATAACTGTATGTGGAGGCGGTCTTATTCCATCGATAACTAATTCTTTAGTTACGAGAGATTCCCTCAATGATGGAAGGCTTGTCTAAAATAATAAAAAAAAATTGTTACTTTTGAAATTAGAAAATATAATCAATTGGGTTGTAAAATAAGTATTACTCAAGTTTAATAATATTATAATTATTAGGTTTTTGTTCTTGTGTAATTATTAAATTTAAGGATATTTCAATTTATACTAATATCATTTAGAGATTAAAATACTCAAAATATAGTTTTATATTAAAAAATGTATTTTTGGATTGAAATGTTTAAATATAATTTTATTCTAATCTAATTACATGGTAAGCATGGAAGTAATAAATTAAATTGGTGTGTTATCATCGTCCATGATGAATATTTTTCTTTGTGGCTAGTTATTGGGTACTGGGATTTGAAATAAAATTAGAAGTTAAATTTTCGAAATGTTGAAACGTTTCGCAGTATATTTTTCTGCTTCATCAAGCAATCTACAACAATAATAACAATTGCAATCATATGGAATCACCAATTAATACATAAATAAAATTTTATTTTTAAAAAAAACCTTTTAAAAAATCTACATTTGAATTTAACCTCCTCGTAAATTAATTTATTATAAATCATTAGATCAATTTTAACAACATTCTAGGAGAATTAATTTATTTTTGGAATAATTTATATCAAGTTGTTAAAACTATAATTTTGTTGATTGTCTATAAAGAAGTTATTTATAATAATAAAACTTGAGTAAGATACGAGGTAGGTTTCACAAAAAAAAAAGAAATAAAACAAAATTGAGTTTTGAATTCGATATATTTCGGGGGTTAGCCCATCATCAGGAGTCTAAGAAAACTGATTATATATTGGAAAAATAGTTTTACAAGTAAAAATTTTTAAAAATTGTTACTTGTAAAACTATTTTTCCAATATATAATCAGTTTTCTTGGACTCCTGATGATGGGCTAACCCCGAAATATATCGAATTCAAAACTCAATTTTGTTTTATTTCTTTTTTTGTGAAACCTACCTCGTATCTTACTCAAGTTTTATTATTATATTAAAATGTTTCACCTAGAACCAACACCGAACTCCTTAAAAGTTAAGAAGTTATTTTTTTTTTTTTTTTGATTTTTCGGCCTTTATAGCCATAAGCCAATTTACGATACTTATTATATATTTTTAAAATTTGATCTACCCATGGATCAGATTTTAGCCGGATGCCTCGAGCCAGATTCGAACCCGGATCTACTTGGTTACCAGTCTGATACGCTTTTTTTTTGTATGTCTTTTTTATTGAGCAAATTTGATATAATATATATACAGTTTGATCCCAAGACATGTGGAATTTAATTTACAGAGTGGAATAAAAAATCGTACATTGCCCTGCAAAAGGCATTCTCCGATATGGCTAATCTTAAATTTATTTATACAGTAATTGGGAAATATTAGTCTATTGATTATTAGGTAGAGTATCGGGGGTTTTTTGTTATTTTTATCTGGGAAAATACTCAGAAAAAAAAAACAAGTTCAGGCTGATACGCTAACCCCTAGCCTAATCCGACCCCATAAAGAAGTTATTAATTTATATTTTTACTTGATTAGTCTGTACATAATAATTTTATTTTAAATAGTCTTACTTTTAAAAATCCAATTAGACAGGGCTGAGGCGTTGCATTAAGAAGACGTTCTAGACTATCACAAAATTCTTTAGGCTCCAGTTTGGTATCAATTAATTCCTGAATTAATCTTCTTACAGTTTTTTCTACTTGTTTTGATTCTCTATTTGATAATTGTAAGAGAGTTGCCAAAAAATTTCTACATTTTTTCTTTGTAGTATCCATTGTGGGTTTTTGTGCAACACTTTGGTTTGATATGGCTGATTGAGATTGCTGAACTACAGACTGGGATTGTTGTTGAATTGTTGATGATTGATTCGGAGTAGAACCAACAGTTAGGGTTTCTGGTTGCTAAACAAATATATGAATAAATTTGAATGTAAAAGATAATTAAATTCACAATCACTTACTGCTGGAAATGTTTGCAAACGAAAAATTTAAATTATGTATACATATATTAGAATCCTTTCAAATTGTCATTACCTCAAGATGAATCACCACATTTGTAGAATTCGCAGGTGAAAATAAACCTGTATGTGGAGGCGGTCTTATTCCATCGATAACTAATTCTCCAGTTAAGAGAGATTGCCTCAATAATGGAAGGCTTTTCTATAATAATAAAAAAATGAAAATTGTTACTTTTGAAATTAGAAAATATTATCAATGAATTTAGGATGTAAAATAAATGTTATTCAAGTTTATTAATATTATAAACACACCCCCTGGACTCCCAACAAACGAACCCCACCCTCACCAACCACACCCCCCGAAACCCACCCAGCAACCCCACCCACCGCCCCGACATCACGACCCCAACACTACACCCCGCAGCACACCCACCCCACTATGCCTCTGGACCATCACCTGAACCCCTCACTCCACCAACCACGCACCAACATCCTCCCCAGGCCCCACCCCCGCCCACCAAGCCCCCTGGACCCCTCCCCCGCTACGCCCCCCAGACTACACCCCGCACCACCACTTGCACCTCCATCCAACTCCACCCCCGGATCCTCATACCCTATCCCACCACCAGTTTTTGTATTTCTAGCCTTCTAGTGACCCACAGATTTGTATTCAAAATTTGGTTGAGTTTGGTCCAAGAGCAAGAATTTTCATTTTTATCAAAAAATATCAAAATGTTATATAGCTATAAACGTAAGTTAGGAGACATCAGATCCAAATATGAAATTTCATAATAATCCATTCAGCCGTTTTTACGTGAATCGTGAACAACTTTTCGCGGAAACCACTGAAACAGACAGACATACAGACAGGAATTTTGTTGAGGGTGTTTTCGTTCATAGCTTTGCTTGAAACGTGTGCAACCAAAATTTGGCATCGTTTGGAGCAATCCCATTTAGTCATTATCAAAATATTGTTAATACAATCAAAAAAATATTTATAAATTTATTGTTTAATAAAGTGTTAGTCTGTTCATAATAATTTTATTTTAAATAGTATTACTTTAAAAAACCTAACGAGACCGGGCTGATGCGATGCATTAAGAAGACGTTCTACTCTATTACAAAATTCTTCAGGCTCCAGTTTGGTATCAATTAATTGCTGAATTAAAGTTCTTATATTTTTTTCTATTGATTCATGTTCTCTACTTGATAATTCTATGAGAGTAGCCAAAAATGTTTTACATTTTTCCTTTGTAATTGCCATTGTGTTTTTGTGCGACAATTTGGTTTGCGATTGCTGAATGATGGTTGATGATTGATTCGGAGTAGTACCTACAGTTACGGTTCCTGGTTGTTAAACAAATATATAAATAAATTTGAATGTAAAAGATAATTAAATGCACAATCTCTTACTGCTGGAAATGTTTGCAAACGAAGTTTCACCTGCAGGAAGGGTTTTTGTATTTGAATTTAATGAACCTTGAGAAAGAGCTGGGCCAACTCTTAGAAGTTGTTGTTGTTCATTTTAATCAATATAGAGAACTAAAAGACCTCTCCAAAAATACTTTATGGTACATTTAATTGAAACTATAGTTTCGAATTCAATTTATCTATGACTATGATTTTGATGATTGACACTGATGCCAACTAAATAAATTTTTTAATAAGAATTTTTTTTCAAAAAAATATATATCTAATTTATTTGAAAAGTAAAATAAAATGTATTTTTTATAATTATTAGGTTCTGAAATGTTGTATTTTTATTTTATTTTTGAATAGAAATCCATTAAATAATTATTCTAATAATAAAGCAAGAGTGAAAACAAACAACCAAATAACGGAGATTCATAGAAATAAACTTTATCCAAAGTCCTTTGGAATATTAATATATGTATTCTTTTATTATTAATCAGATATCACTGGCTATTTGAAGTCCATGTTGACTTAAATTCAAAAATATCCATCGATTCTAATCTAATATTTGATGAATAACCATTTTCATTGCATTTTTGACGCTTCGATTATTATTGGTAACCATTGCTGAAGACATGGAGGAATCGACTTAAAATCAAAAAGACTTAAGCATTTTTTTTTTTATAATGATATCGATACAAGAAGAAGTTGCACCAAAAAGGTACAACTACTGAAGTCCGTGGTGGACACTTGTATCGTGAAAATAAGAGATTTAGGGATTGGAGGGGCCGGATTTAAATGTTTCCCGCCCATGTGCAAAATTAACTCCCCCCCCTGGCCATTCATCCACACCAAGCCGCCACCAACCAACAGACCAACACCCTAATCATTAGGACCTACCTACATCGTTGTCAAAAACTTAAATATTAGGGCCTAATGTTTAAGTTTTCGACAACGATGTAAGGTAGGCCTGTGGTTTTCATACGTAGGAAATAGTAAAGAAAAAGAAATCACAAAGCATAGTTTAAATTAATAAATAGAACGACGTCTTTTAATAATTTTAAATTTATCTTAAATAATTGACAAATCAAGATTATTGCCCCAATAATTCTCTATATTTAAAATAGCTATTTAATTTAATCCTTGCTCACTCTTAGTTGACCTGTTATAAGTTTTAATATTTTTTTAATCTCTTAAATTATCTATCTATATATATATAAAATTAAGGTTTTGCTGTACATTGCTCCAAATCACGCCAAATTTTAGTTGCACGCGTTTCAATCAAAGTTATGAACGAAAACAAGAAAACAAAATTCCCGTCTGTGTGTCTGTCTGTATGTATGTTTCCGTCGTTTCCGCGAAAAGTTGCTCACGATTCACGTAAAAAAGGGCTAAAGGGATTATTATGAAATTTCATATTTACATCAGATGTCTTCTAACTTTTTTAGCTATATAACGTTTTGATATTTTGACCCCAAAAGGGGGTTTGGGGGGGGGGGGGCGCACGAATAAAAATTATCAAATAATTCCTAAACTATTTACTCTATGGCAAATTTTATTATGTATTATTACGCCCCCCCCCCCAGACTACACCCCGCACCACAAGTTGATAATTTCTGACAACTTTTGTTTAAAAAAAATTTCCCCCCAAAAAAAGGGGGGTGAGGGTCAAAATATGAAAATTCTTGCTCTTTGATAAAATTCAACCAAATTTTGTATACATAATCTGTGTGTCAGTAGAAGGCTAAAAATGGAAAAACCAACCACCCAAAATGGGGGGGTTAAAAATGAAAATTCTTACCCTTAGAGCCAACTTAACCAAATTTTGTATACATAATCTGTGGGTCACTAGAAGGCTAGAAATGCAAAAACTAACCACCCAAAATGGGGGGGGGGGTTAAAAAAATGAAAATTATTACCCTTAGAGCCAACTTAACCAAATTTTGTATATATAATCTGTGGGTCACTAGAAGGCTAGAAATGCAAAAACTGGGTGCGGGGGTGGAATGGAGTGGGGTGGGTTAGGGTATGAGGTGCGGGGTGGGGTCCAGGAGGCTAGGCGGGGGTTTGGTGAACGGGGGTGGTGCAGGGTGGAGTGGGGGGTCCAGGGGCGTAGTGGGGTGAGGCCAAGGGGTGGGGTATAGGGTGGGTGGGGTGGGGGTGGCAGTGTGAAGTGGGGGTTCAGCTGAGCGTCCAGAGGCGTGGTGGGGGTTGGGAACGAGTGCATGGTGCGGGGGTGGGTTTCAGGTGTGTGTGGTGTCAGGGAGTGATCGTGGGTTGGGGGCCCATGGGGCGAGCCCCCTGGCTAGCAAAAGGGCCGCCGAAGGCGGGCCTTGCAGCTAGTTAAATAATAAATTTTTGCTTTGCGTAAAGCTACCCCGGCAAATATGTAGGTATATAAACAAATGAGACTATAATAAAGATAATAATAATAATTTATTGTGTTCAAATATAAGAGGGCTTATTACAAAGAAGATGATTACAATTTTAATCAAAAATTAAAATTAGTATTTTTTCACAAGACAATAATTTATGAATGAAGTACATATATTGAAACAACAACAAAAACTCAAAATTGACAACTTGTCAGAACAATAGCTTTTATATATATTTCCCTCCCTTTTTCTTTCTAAATATTTACATTTTTTTATCATTTTTATACACCAATCACCATATCTGTTTAAATTCACAAATTATTTATTCATTTTATTCCTAATAATGCTCCGAGGTGAATACCTTCTAGACCAGATACAACAAAAAAACATATACAAAGGTGATTGAGACCAGGCACTTAACATATATACATATATACATGTACAATAACAAGAAGTATACAAAACTTAATAAAATTGGCAGAGACAATAACAGTCAAGCCATTTTCTTCACACAGCTCAGAGCTATGAATTCAAAAACAATTTAAATCAATAAATATTTTGTATTTGAAACCTCCTTGGGGTATCACAAAACCACCAAACATGTTCGTCAATTATAATTTTGACCTATATTGGTGACCAATCGGAATAGCTAACTCGTGGTGTGGTCACTTTATTTTTTTTCAAATGCCCATTTAGATGGATAGTCATTAAGAACCGTTATATATATAATGAAATCATTGTAAAAAATATTTATTATAATGTATAATTAGTAATTATAAAATAATATTTGAACCTAATAATTTATTTTATGTTGATCAAAATAAAATAGTTAGGTCTTCGTCATTAATATTACTCAAAATAAATAAATAAATAAAAATATTATATATATATTAAGAGATAAGAAAACATATATCCATAAGCATCTAGAAAAAACCAAACATTTTATTTTTAATATCTATAATATGTTTTTACAAAGTGATTCAAGTTTTGCTGCTTGAACAGTGTATTTAAAAAGTTCGAATATTAGGAACATGTTAGAAAATATTTCATAATTTCTCTTGAATATTTATGGTCGTTTAAGAAACAACAGAATTTCTGCATTATTGTGGCTAAGGAACGATAAAAAAGTTCGGAGGGTGCTATTAATAAAAAAAAAAAAAAAAATAATAAAAATTTGAACAGAGTTAAAATCATTTTAAAATTATATATACCGGGTGAGTCTTTTACCTTGAGACAGTCTTATAACTCAAAAACAGTGCATTATATGGAAAAAAGTTTCAAATAAAAGTTTATTTATATCAAGGGGGAAACTAAACTACGCTATTGTTTGTCGACGTAGAACAAGCTTTCAAGGGTATTTATTAAGAATATTTATTAATAATTATTAAGATTGTTTTGAGATCTAATTGATTCTAGTATTTTGTTTATTTGATGTCGTATAAAAAATAGTTCTTATTAAAGTTGTTTAGTTTTTTTTGTAGAATAAGTAGACGTATAGAAAAATATAGGATTCCATTTGAAAAACAAAACTTGACCTTGAAATACACTTGAAAGCTTGTTGTACGTCGTCAAATAATAGAGTAGTTTGGTTTCCCTTGATATAAATAAACTTATATTTGAAACTTTTTCCATATAATGTACTGTTTTTGAGTTATAAGACTGTCTCAAGATAAAAAACTCACCCTATATATATATATTAGAATCCTTTCAAATTGTCATTACCTGAAGTTGAGGCACCACATTTTATGAATTTGTGGGAGAAAATACAACTGTATGTGGAGGCGGTCTTATTCCATCGATAACTAATTCTTTAGTTACGAGAGATTTCCTCAATGATGGAAGGCTTTTCTAAAATAATAAAAAAAATTGTTACTTTTGAAATTAGAAAATATAATCAATTGGGTTGTAAAATAAGTATTACTCAAGTTTAATAATATTATAATTATTAGGTTTTTGTTCTTGTGTAATTATTAAATTTAAGGATATTTCAATTTATACTAATATCATTTAGAGATTAAAATACTCAAAATATAGTTTTATATTAAAAAATGTATTTTTGGATTGAAATGTGTAAATATAATTTTATTCTAATCTAATTACATGGTAAGCATGGAAGTAATAAATTAAATTGGTGTGTTATCATCGTCCATGATGAATATTTTTCTTTGTGGCTAGTTATTGGGTACTGGGATTTGAAATAAAATTAGAAGTTAAATTTTCGAAATGTTGATACGTTTCGCAGTATATTTTTCTGCTTCATCAAGCAATCTACAACAATAATAACAATTGCAATCATATGGAATCACCAATTAATACATAAATAAAATTTTATTTTTAAAAAAAACCTTTTAAAAAATCTACATTTGAATTTAACCTCCTCGTAAATTAATTTATTATAAATCATTAAATCAATTTTAACAACATTCTAGGAGAATTAATTTATTTTTGGAATAATTTATATCAAGTTTTTTTTTTGGCTTTTCGGCCTTTCTAACCATAAGCCAATTTACGATACTATATATTTTTTTTTAAATTTTGTCTCAACCCCGGGGGTCAGATTTTAGCCGAATGCCTCGAGTCGGATTCGAACCCGGGTCCACTTGGTTAGCAGGATGATACGCTACCGACTAGCCTATCTGACCCCCCATATCAAGTTGTTAAAACTATAATTTTGTTGATTGTCTATAAAGAAGTTATTTTTTTTTGACTTTTCGGCCTTTAGCCATAAGCCAATTTACGATACTTATTATATATTTTTAAAATTTCATCTACCCAGGGTTCAGATTTTAGCCGGATGCCTCGAGTCAGATTCGAACCCGGGTCTACTTGATGGTTACCAGGCTGATACCTACGCTTTTTTTTGTATGTCTTTTTTATTGAGCAAATTTGATATAATATATATACAGTTTGATCCCAAGACATGTGGAATTTAATTTACAGAGTGGAATAAAAAATCGTAAATTGCCCTGCAAAAGGCATTCGCCGATATGGCTAATCTTAAATTTATTTATACAGTAATCATTGGGGGGGGGGGGGGGCATTATTATGAATAAAAAAATAGGACAAAGGTTAAAGAATTATCTACAGGTAAGCAAAAGGATTGTTATGATCACACTGGATTCGAAACCGAAAAATACTGTGATAATCCAGGTATACATGCCTACTACATCACATAAGGACCAAGAAATTGAAGAAATGTACGAACAAATTGAAGACCTCATGAAGCGCGTTAAAGGGGATGAAAACTTAATAATTATGGGGGATTGGAATGCAAGAGTAGGAAAAGTGGTGGGCGAATACGGTCTAGGAAATAGAAATGAAAGGGGCGAAAGATTAATTGAATTTTGCAGTAAGTACAGTCTAGTAGTAGCAAAAACACTCTTCCAACATCATCCAAGAAGGATCTACACGTGGAAAATAACGTTAGGCGAGATTTCAAATAGATTACATATTAGTCAGACAAAGATTCAGAAATCAATTAAAGGACTGCAAAAGCTATCCTGGGGCTGATATATCTAGTGATCACAATCTAATTGCGATGAAATGCCAACTAAAATTTAAAAAACTAATAAAAAAGGGGGGTCGCGAAAAAACTGGGATATATCTAAATTAAAAAATAAGGAAACCCAAAAACTCTTCGAAAACGTAATGAATAAGAAACTGGAAGAAAAAACACCCACAAATAATAAAGAAGAAGAAATCGAACAAGAATGGAATGATATGAAATCAAGCCTGGCCGAAACAGCCAATGAAGTCCTTCAATCAAAGAAAAACGAAATTAAAAAGCCATGGGTAACAGATGAAATACTGCAACTGATTGACAAACGAAGAAAATTTAAGAACAGAAAAGACAAAGAAGGGAAAGAAAGATATAAAAAATTAAGATGGAATGTTATAAGAGAATGTAGAAAAGCAAAAGAAAAAATGATTCAAGAAAAATGTAAAGAAGTCAACGAAAATCTAGTATTGGGAAAAGTTGATGTAGCCTATAGGGCAATAAAAAGAAATTTTCAAGAAGACAAGCCAAAAATCAAGAACATAAGAGATGAAGGAGGCCACATTATTCTAAACGAAAACGAACAGGCAAATAGATGGAAGGAATACCTAGAAGAACTCTATGGAGAAGAAAAAACAATGAACCCAATAGAAGAAGAAGAATCTGTGGACGAAAACGAATTAGGAGACCCCATACTCAGGTCAGAATTCGAGACAGCTCTGAAGGAACTAAAAAATAACAGAGCACCCGGAATAGACAATATACAAGCTGAAATCCTAAAGAACTCTGGAGAAAAGGCACGTGACAAACTTTTTAAACTAATTAGCAAAATCTATAAATTGGGAATCATCCCAAAAGATTTCCAAAAAAACAAAATAGTCACACTACCCAAAAAGACAGACGCGGATAAATGTGAAAATTTCAGGACCATTAGCCTAACCCAGCCATACTCAAAGTGTGTTCCGCGGAACCCTAGGGTTCCGTGATACCCCTGTAGGGGTTCCGCAAGAATTTAGCAAAAAATTCAAAACACCTCTCTCTGGTCGACCGTTTTGACGCGGCGTATCACGATTCACGAGGCGCAGCCGAACTTAGTCGCCACCCATCACAGTACACTTTGTTCATTCAAATGATTGGAATACTTTGTTAAGCCGACACAAACGGACTGCCGCTCGAGACAGAGCTACCACTGCCGTGCCGAAAGGCGGCGTTTGGCTACTTCAAAGAATCTGATGCAAGCCATTTGGGTGAACGTACCGTACAATTTTACTATGCCGCCTCCGCCGATATCTACTAGTGAGCGCGCAGTCCTTTCGTCCTCTGAGATTAGACGATATAGTTGTGAGCAAGCGACTTTCGGCTCTAACTTCAAAACACAAAGTCGAGATTGTTTACACCACACTTTTTGTATTTCTATTTTTTATTTATCAAAGGCACCGACTCAAGTATTTTTGAGAATGTTCGAGATCGAGGCTAGGACTATAAAAGCGACGATCGCGCCTCGACACTCAGTCAGTCGACGATTAGCGTTCGGAGCGATAAGTACCTACCTGCTAGAAACGAAGTGTTTATTGTTCTACTGCTGTATTCTGATTATATCAGTTTTGTACATTTCTTCTTTGGACTAACTCTTCTACGCAGTAACGATCGTGCATTATTTTGACCCCGCCATCCTGACATGTAACATTATTAATAAAGAAGATGGAACGTTGGCTTAAAGGGGTTAAACGTGTTGCAACAACATCTTATAACGAAGCCGAATCTTCAAAAGCAGTACGCGCGGAGTATACAGCAATTACCGATCCAGACGATGATGCAACGACGTCAAGTTCCATGGTTTCAAAGGCGAAAAAAAAAGAAGTATGATGAATCATATATCAGTTTCGGATTTGTTGATTCCAATGGCTCACCTCTCTGCATGCTATGTAGTAAACTGCTTTCTAATAGTTCCATGGCACCTGCCAAGTTGCGCCGACATTTAGAAACTGTACACCCTGAGTCTAAAGACAAGAATAAACAATTTTTTGTACGTAAAAAAGAACAGTTATTGGAAAGTCAAAAAACTATGATGCATGTAACCCATACTATCAATGAAAAGGCCACTGAGGCATCATATTTAGTTAGCTATCGCATTGCACAAGCAAGTGAAGCGCACACTATCGCTGAGAATTTTATAAAACCATGTGTATTAGACATAACAAAATGTATGCCCGATGAAAAATCTGCAAAACATCTTTCTACTGTGCCGCTATCAAACGATACTGTTTCACGGCGAATTCATGATCTGGCAAGCTATGTCAAACAAGATCTAGTTACACGACTACAAAAAATACGATTCGTCTTGCAAATGGATGAGTCGACTGATGTCGCTGGTCTGGGTATCTTGCTGGTTATCGTGAGATATCCATATGAAAGTTCTTTTGAAGAAGACATGCTTATGTGTTCACCGCTGCCTACAAACACTACCGGAGAAGAAATTTTTAATAAAATAAATATATTTTTTGAAAAAAATAATCTCAGTTGGAATGATTGCATTAACATTTGTACAGATGGGGCCAAGGCGATGACAGGTAAGACAGCAGGAGTAGTGTCACGAATAAAAAATAAAGCGCCTAATTGTAGTTCCAGTCATTGTATCCTACATAGACAAGCACTTGCGATGAAGCAAATGCCGTCAAATCTAAAATTAGTTATGGATGAAGCGGTAAAAATAATTAATTTTATCAAATCACGACCACTACAATCCCGATTGTTTTCATTATTGTGTGAAGATTATGGCAGCAAACATAAAACACTGCTGCACCATACAGAAGTGCGATGGCTGTCTCGGAGTAAAACTTTAACAAGGCTACTTGAACTTAGATCCGAGTTACAAATGTTTCTTTCAGATACTTCTTTTAATTTGAAAGACCGTTTGTATGATAAAACTTGGTTGTTCCGACTGTCTTTTATGGCAGATATCTTTCAAAAACTGAACGAATTAAATTTATCATTAAATTTATCATTGCAATGTAAACAGACAACAGTGTTCCAGGCCTGTAACAAAATAACTGCCTTCAAAAGAAAATTAGATTTTTGGATTATTTGCGTTGGTAAGAGAGAAATAGAAAGCTTTACGTCACTCAGTGAGTTTGTTAGCGATAACGACTCAGAAATGTTTCAAGATGATGTATTTGAAGAATTGGTACAATATCTCACTTCGATGCGCGCATCATTTGAGAATTATTTTCCCGAAGAACAGAATACAAAAATGAAACTGAATTCATGGATTCATAATCCTTTTTTACCTAACTTGCAAAAGCCCGAAGGTATGTCAAAGGACATATATGAATCTCTTTTAGAAATGTCATCAGACACAAGTATGGAGACACTGTTTAAAACGACGCCTCTCAACGATTTTTGGTGCAGAATCCGTGATGAATATCCAATGCTTGCCAAAATGGCTCTGAATATTCTTCTCCCGTTCCCAACAACATATTTGTGCGAAACAGGATTCTCAACCTATGCAGCCACGAAAACAAAATACCGCAATAGACTGGACGCCGATCTGATATGAGACTTCAACTGTCTTGTATCAAACCTGATATCAACCAATTGATGAAAAATAAAAAACAGTTTCATATCTCCCATTAGTTAGATTTTTTTTCTTTTTCAATATCTTCTATTATTATACTTGTTGTGTAAGTAATAAGTAACTGTTACATTATACTTTTATTATGCTTATTAATAAAGAATACACTTTTAATAATTATTGTTTTATTGTAGGGTTCCGTCAAGTATTTCGCTTTCCAAAAGGGTTCCGCCACCAAAAAAGTTTGAGAACCGCTGGCCTAACCTCACATGCCTCCAAAATCCTAACCAAAATAATCCAAAGAAGAATAGAACAAAGAGTTGAAGAAAATCTGGGGGAAGACCAGTTCGGCTTTAGAAGAAACAGAGGCACCCGAGAAGCAATTCTCTCTCTTAGACTAATAATAGAAAGGGATTTTATCAGGGGAGAATCTGTCTACATCGGATTCATAGACCTAGAAAAAGCATTCGATTCGATTGGGAAATTATGTTTAAAATCTTAAAACAGGCGGGAATAAAATTCAGGGAGAGAAGACTAATCTACAATCTATACCAAAACCAGACGGCAATAATAAATATTGGGGGTGAGCAAAGAGAAGTCAAAATAAAGAAGGTGTAAGACAAGGATGTGTGCTGTCACCCATGATTTTCAACTTATACATAGAAGAAGCGATTAAAGAATTCAAAGACAAAATTGATACAGGTATCGAAATCCAAGGTCAAAAGATCGCTATGTTACGATTTGCCGATGACATTGCCCTTCTAGGAAGCAATAAAAAAGAATTAGAGGACGCTCTGAATGGAATTAACCAAATCCTAATAGAAGAAATCAAAATGAAAATAAACAAGAATAAAACCAAGGTCCTAGTATGTACAAAAAGAGAACAAACGAGACAGGAATGCATCAAAATTAACAAAGAAAACCTAGAAGGAGTTAAGCAATTCCGCTACCTAGGAAGTAAAATAACATGGGATGGGAGGAGCGTAAACGAAATTAAATCAAGAATAGCCCAAGCAAAAATGGGGTTTAATTCAAAACAAAAACTGCTATGCTCCTCCTCAATCAGCTTAGAAAACAGGAAGATGCTATTGAAGACATTATGTATGGAGAATAGCCATGTACGGGTGTGAAACCTGGACAATTAGAGAAGAGGAGAGAAAGAGATTAGAGGCCTTCGAAATGTGGTGCTACAGAAGAATGATGAATATCAAATGGATGGATAAAATTACAAATGAAAAAGTTCTTGGAAGAATCGGAGAACGAAGAACCTTGTGGAAGAGTCTGAAGAAGATAAGAGGTCAGATGATGGGGAACACACTGAGAAATGGGGGACTGCTTAGGGATATCTTGGAGGGGGAGGTGGGAAAGAAAAGGGGAAGGCCCAGATTAGAATATTTCAACCAAATAATTGGGGATATGGGATGCCAGACATTTAGAGAGGTCAAACAGCTGGCGGGGGACAGAGTCGAGTGGAGACGGATTGTTGCATCAAACCAGTCTTAGGACTGTATACTCAATGATGATGAATCATTTGGGAAATTTTAGTCTATTGATTATTAGGTAGAGTATCGGTTTTTTTTGTTATTTTTATCTGGGAAAATTCTCAGCAAAAAAACCAGTTCAGGCTGATACGCTAACCTCTAGCCTAACCCGACCCTCATAAAGAAGTTATTAATTTATATTTTTACTTGATTAGTCTGTACATAATAATTTTATTTTAAATAGTCTTACTTTTAAAAATCCAATTAGACAGGGCTGAGGCGTTGCATTAAGAAGACGTTGTAGTCTATAACAAAATTCTTCAGGCTCCAGTTTGGTATCAATTAATTCCTGAATTAATGTTCTTACATTTTCTTCTTCTTGTTTAGATTCTCTATTTGATAATTGTAAGAGAGTTACCAAAAAAGTTCTACATTTTTCCTTTGTAGTTTCCATTGTGGGTTTTTGTGCAACACTTTGGTTTGATATGGCTGATTGAGATTGCTGAACTACAGACTGGGATTGTTGTTGAATTGTTGATGATTGATTCGGAGTAGAACCAACAGTTAGGGTTTCTGGTTGCTAAACAAATATATGAATAAATTTGAATGTAAAAGATAATTAAATTCACAATCACTTACTGCTGGAAATGTTTGCAAACGAAAAATTTAAATTATGTATACTTATATTAGAATCCTTTCAAATTGTCATTACCTCAAGATGAATCACCACATTTGTAGAATTCGCAGGTGAAAATAAACCTGTATGTGGAGGCGGTCTTATTCCATCGATAACTAATTCTCCAGTTAAGAGAGATTGCCTCAATAATGGAAGGCTTTTCTATAATAATAAAAAAATGAAAATTGTTACTTTTGAAATTAGAAAATATTATCAATAAATTTAGGATGTAAAATAAATGTTATTCAAGTTTATTAATATTATAAACACACCCCCTGGACCCCCAACCCACGAACCCCACCCTCACCCACCCGACCCCATGAAACCCACCCACCGACCCCAACACTCCAGCCCGCAGCACGCCCACCCCACTACTCCTCTGGACCATCACCTGAACCCCCACTCCACCAACCCCGCACCGCCATCCTCCCCGGGCCCTACCTCGCCACCCCACACAAGACCTAGCCCCCTGGAACCCCACCCCCGCTACGCCCCCCAGACTAAACCCTGCACCACCACCTGCACCTCCACCCCCAGATCATCATACCCTATCCCACCACCAGTTTTTGTATTTCTAGCCTTCTAGTGACCCTCAGATTATGTATACAAAATTTGGTTGAGTTTGATCCAAGAGCAAGAATTTTCATTTTTTGACCCTCCCCTTTTCGGGTGATTTTTGGGAGAGTTTTTTTAATTAAAAGGTGTCAGAAATCATATCCCCTACAACTTTGCTTTTAATAAAATTTGCCGTAGGGTTAATAGTTTAGGAGTTATTTGATAATTTTCATTGGTGCGCCCCCCCCCCCCCCAAACCCTCTTTTGGGATCAAAATATTAAAACGTTATATAGCTATAAACGTAAGTTAGGAGACATCTGATCCAAATATGAAATTTCATAATAATGCCTTCAGTCGTTTTTACGTGAATCGTGAACAACTTTTCGCGGAAACCACGGAAACATACAGACAGACAGGAATTTTGTTGAGGGTGTTTTCGTTCATAGCTTTGCTTAAACGTGTTGAACCAAAATTTGGCATCGTTTGGAGCAATATACAGACAAAATCTTAATTTTATATATATAGATATTAAGGCATGCGCGGCTCCATAGGGGAGGGGATGGGGACGGTCACCCCAAAGCATTGGAGAACTAAATTGTTTATATGTTTATTTAAACCTGTTGATCTAATTATTTGAAGCGGGGGAAGCTAGCAAGTACTGAAATAAAAATGCACGGTGAAATAAAAAAAATTTAGGCTAGTATTTTCTTCAATTTATATTAATTAAAACATATGGTAAAACTTGGTCGCTACCCCCCCCCCAACCAGAGGTCTGGATCAGCGTCTGTATTAAGGTTTTTGTTATTGTGTAATTATTAAATTTTAAGCTAGATATTTGTAATTCATTTAATGATATTTCAATTTATACTAATCCCATTTAGTCATTATCAAAATATTGTTAATACAATCAAAAAAATATTTATAAATTTATTAGTTAATAGAGTAAAGGGTGTGTAGTTTCACAGTGAATGAAATAAAACTCAAAGAGGTTTATACAAACTCAATATATTTCGGATTATTAGTCCATCATCAGGAGTTTACAAGTCAATACAATACAATATCAGTATTGACTTGTAAACTCCTGATGATGGACTAATAATCCGAAATATTGAGTTTGTATAAACTCTTTGAGTTTTATTTCATTCACTGTGAACTACACCCTTTACTCTATTAACTAACATCATGTTTCACCTAAAACCTACACCACTTTCCATAAGTAAAATTTATAAATTTATTGTTTAATAAAGTGCAATTTTTGCAATAATTTATATCAATTTTTTTTTTTTTAATGCAATCGAATGCAAGAAGGGGTGCACCACTAAAGATGCAGCTCCTATGGATCTCGAAAGACCCTTGCACTACCGAAGAGAAGGGAAAGTTGATTAAGTGAGAGAGGTGTAGACGTAGATGTCTATGCACCCCGGTTTTGAAAGTTTGAAGATTATAGGTGCTGGGAAAGATGGAGGCTGGGAGAGAGTTCCAGTTCCTTGAAGTCATGGGGATATATGTATTGGCGAATGAAGTGGTCCGGCACTTTTTCAATTTGACCGGGAAAGAGTGTTGGGAGTCGGCAAAACGCGTGCTACGTGCAAAGCATGCTTTGGGGGGAATTATTGATTTTATCTCATCAGAGCACCTGCCGTGATAGTATCTATAGAAAAGGGAAAGGGCCGAGACATTTCTTCGATGAGCCAGCGAGTCGAGGGAGTCGGTGAGGGTAGAATCGTCAATTAGCCTGACGGCTCGTTTCTGAATTGCATCCAGGGTAGCAAGAGAATATCTTGAGGCCCCTCTCCATAGATGAGAGCCGTATTCGAGACAGGGGCGGATTTGGGCCTTGTAGATGGTGAGAAGTTGTGGGGGTTTGTAAAATCGCTTGGACCTGAATAAGAAACCAATCTTCCTTGCTGCAGATTTCGCCACAGAGGAGATGTGTTCATTCCAAGACAGGTCAGATGCGACAGAGACGCCCAGCATGGATAGACTCTCACACATTTTCATGGTATTCGAATCGAAGTGAATATCAGGGAAATCTTTATTTTCGCGCCTAGAAATTAGACAACATTGAGTCTTGTTTGAATTAAAGTTAACTAAATTTTGAGAGCCCCATTTATTCAGTTTGTCTAGGTCGAGAGTAATTGAGGAGGCAACATTGATTCGATTATTCGAGAGTGAGGGTTTGCTGTGTAGAGTGCTATCGTCGGAATAAATTTGTTAAAACTAGAATTTTATTGATAGTCTATAATGAAGTTATTAATTTATATTTTTAGTTGATTAGTCTGTTCATAATAATTTTATTTTAAATAGTATTACTTTAAAAAACCCAATGAGACCGGGCTGAGGCGATGCATTAAGAAGACGTTCTACTCTATTACAAAATTCTTCAGGCTCCAGTTTGGTATCAATTAATTGCTGAATTAATGTTCTTATATTTTTTTCTATTGATTCATGTTCTCTACTTGATAATTCTAAGAGAGTTGTCAAAAATGTTCTACATTTTTCCTTTGTAGCCATTGTTTTTGTGCGACAATTTGGTTTGCGATTGCTGAATGATGGTTGATGATTGATTCGGAGTAGTACCTACAGTTACGGTTCCTGGTTGTTAAACAAATATATAAATAAATTTGAATGTAAAAGATAATTAAATGCACAATCACTTACTGCTGGAAATGTTTGCAAACGAAAAGTTTCACCTGGAGTAAGGATTTTTGTATTTGAATTTAATGAACCTTGAGAAGGAGCTGGGCCAACTCTTAGAAGTTGTTGTTGTTCATTTTAATCAATATAGAGAACTAAAAGACCTCTCCAAAAATACTTTATGGTACATTTAATTGAAACTATAGTTTCGAATTCAATTTATCTATGACTATGATTTTGATGATTGACACTGATGCCAACTAAATAAATTTTTTAACACTAAGAATTTTTTTATTCAAAAAAATATATATCTAATTTATTTGAAAAGTAAAATAAAATTTTGTTTAAGTAATAAAATAAACTTATATAATATTTTCTAAAATAATTATTAAGTTCTGTAATGTTTTGTTTTTATTTTATTATTTAATAGAAATGCATTAAATTATTCTAATAATAAAGCAAGAGTGAAAACAATCAAATAACGAGGTTCATAGAAATAAAATCGTTTCTAAATTTTATCCAAAGTCCTTTGAAATATTAATATGTTTATTCATCTATTATTAGATATGACTGGCTATTTGCAGTCCATGTTGGCTTAAATTCAAAAATAGCCATCAATTCTTATCAATATTTGAGGAATAACTATTTTTCATTGCATTTATGACGCTTCGATTACCTATTATTGATAACTATTGCTGAAGACATGTAGGAGGAATCAATTTAAAATCAAAAAGACTTCACCAATGTTTTTTTGTTTATAATATGATAGTGATACAGAAGTAGTTGCACCTTAAAGGTACAACTTCTGTAGTCCGCGGTGGACACTTTGTATCGTGAAAATAAAAAGAGATTTAGGGATTGGGTATATATACATATATTTTCGTTGGTTAACTCTATGAATAAAATTGTAAAAACGCATTTTTTTCATGCACATCGTGCCTACCAGGAAAAAGAAAAAATCGCTTAATTCAAGTAATTTTGATCGGCGTAAGGATTAGCGCCCTCAGAGCAGATTTGCCCCCCCCCCCCAAAAAAAAAAGTGGCTACGCCACTGCACTCATCTCTATCCGATGCCAAATCTTTTACTTCTCTAAAAGCCCCACATACCATATCTACAATCTAGGTTTCCCTTTCCTCTTTCGTTCTCTAAAATATCCTTTAGCAATCCTCCCTGAGGGCTGGGGGAGTAGTCGAAAGGGCCCCGGCACTACAACTGTTAAATAAATTTTCGTACTACTAAAATCTATTACTTATTATAAATAAAAATATAAAATAGCAAAATTAGGTAACAAAGCATGGGAGGAGACTCTAAATATTCTCTTGATACCCCGGATGCAATTCAGCAACGAGCCGTCAGGCTAATTGACGATTCTACCCTCACCGACTCCCTCGGCTCGCTAGCTCATCTAAGAAATGTCTCTGCCCTTTCCCTTTTCTATAGATACTATCACGGCAGGTGCTCTGATGAGATAAAATCAGTAATTCCCCCCAAAGCATGCTTTGCGCGTAGCACGCGTTTTGCCGACTCCCCACACTCTTTCGCGGTCAAATTAGAAAAGTCCGGACCACTTCATTCGCCAATACGTATATCCCCATGACTTCAAGGAACTGGAACTCTCTCCCAGCCTCCATCTTTCCCAGCACTTATAATCTTGAGATCTTCAAAACCCGAGTGCATAAACACCTACGTCTCCACCCTCTCACTTAATCAACTTTTCTTCTCTTCGGTAATGCAAGGGTCTTTCGAGATACATAGGAGCTGCATCTTTACCTTCTTGCATTCGATTGTATTTTTTAAAAAAAAAGCATATTAAGTTACGGATTTATTTATTTATTAAATAATAAAATATTTTACAAATTGGAAAATGTAGTACTTTTATTTGTCCCAGCATTGAGTCCGCTGGTTTGATTTTGCCCCAGGGCCCGTAACAGCTCTCCACGGACCTGCCTCCCCGTGTCCAGGTGTACCCTATTATTCGGGCTCTTCAATTCTTCAGATTCTTCCTTAGCAGTGACGTAACAATAGGGTGGCAGAATGGGCAAAATGCGACGGGCCCCCGGCCCGAGAGGGCCGCATGCATAGGAGGATCCTAACAGGGCCGTGGCAAGGGGTTTTGGCGCCTGGCGCGGATCCCAGACCTCTGATTTGGGGGGGGGGGGGGGGGGGTCAGAGACAACAATTTTATAATTTAATGTTATAAAAAAAAAAAATAAACGTATAAAAAATGTTGATCTTCAATGCTTTGGGGGGGGGGGGGGGGGGGGGGGCGGTCGCCCCTAGCACTATACCCCTGGATCCGTGCATGGCGCAAACAAATTTTTGACGCCTTAATTTTTATAACTTAGTAAAAGTTAGTGGTTTTAGCGCCTTTTTTCAATCGGCGCCTGGAGCGGTCGCTCCTTCGCGCCGTGCCTTGCCACGGCCCTGGATCCTAACAATTATTATTACTAAATTTAGTAAATTTTTTTAGTTTTGTATTCAATTAATCTAAATTACTTACTAAAGTACAGACACAAATTAAAAGTTACTAGAAAATAAACGAAAAATGCACAGAATAATTATAATAGCCCTTTGTACGTACTTTACATAGTGATTTATTAAAAAGAAACGTTGATTTAGCTTCTTTACATTGAGGGAGGGCCCCATCCAAAGTATTTGCCACGGGCCTCAACGCTATAGTTACGCCACACTTTTCCATAGTGTTTTTTTCTTCAATTTCACTATAATTCAATAAAAAACATAATTATCCGTTTATGTTAATAGCAAATTGTACACGTTTGGTACTCACAATCAATAAAATAAAAAGGTCGAGTACGTAGACATGTTTATAGACAAATCCCGTCTACGGGCTTGTTGCGAGACCAAAAATCGGAGGTCTAAAGTCTCCCGATCGGAATGGGAGACCGCATGCAACGTTTTGACAGTGTGCACGTCACTCGGCGTCTAGAGGCGACACGTCCCAGTCTGTCTTCAGTGGTTCGGCTGTTTACAGTTATTTTCCAAAGTTTTACAGTTCTTTTGAAACCACGTGGTCTGACGAGAAAGTTTTAAAATTAATTGCAGATTACAATGAGTTTTATTGTTTGTGGGATGTTACGAGTCCAGACTACAAAAACCAAGTAAAAAGAAAAGAGGTCCTGGAATCTCTGGCTGCAAAGCACAATGGGACAGTGGCGGAGATAGAAAAGGAAATCCATAATTTAAAAACTTCACATAAAACAATGTCTGCAAAGATGAGACTGAGAAATTCACATCGTAGTGTGGACGCTAGCGACGAGACAAAGAACAGTGTCTCTAGTCGGTCTATAGACCGTGTCTCGAGACCGTCTCTAGACAAATTGCGCAACATGGTCTACTTAGTGTGTACTAGGCTTTATATATATAGTAGCTGCAACGCCCACCTTCGGCCCAATAACTTGAAAAACAGAAGATGCTAAGCCTTTTGTTTTTAAGACACTAAAATCAAAAATTCCCATTTTTTCGGATCAGGGGTCAAATTTTGAAAAAATTAAAAAAATCCTCCAGAGATATTTCAACAAAAGAGCTATGTTCGAAAATTGAATAAAACTTAAAAACCCTAGAAGATAGAATACTTTAAAATTTTCAAAAATTTACCCTAAAATGACTATATCTCTTTTTTGGGGGAAATAGAACAAAATACCCAAAAATGTTTTTGCGTATTTTAATGCTTCAGCTTTCTAAACTAAAACCATATGTATATCTTTTCACCCATTAGTCGTCCTTCGCAGTGGGGGCTGCCGGCTTCCACTGCAATAGCCTGGTACCTGACCACGACATTTGTCGGGCAAGTATGAAGTCTCTCATTTACTTTTCACCCCGAGAGTCGTTTACAAGGTGTCGTATAAACGATAGCCGGGTAGGTGTGAACAGGCCTTAATAGATAAGTAATACATAATCAGTGTAAACACATTGCAAAGATATTTTGCCCATCATGACTGTATTGAAATAAAAATTCCCACTGACCCGAAACAAGACTGTCACATTCTGGTTGATTTTGACCCGTAGCCAAAAAAAGGTTGCCGACACCTGTTCTATACTCAAAATGAACATAGGAAAAAATTTGTGTGGAAGAATAAAAGAGTGACGGGCAAAGTTTATCTAACCATTTTGCCACGTTTCAACAGTGAATTTGAGGTATTTTCGAAAGAAATGATTTCTCTTGACTTATTAATTTTTATCGAGGAATCTAGAGCAAGAATCCCTTTGAATTTTTGTACACAGTTGCGTCAATACTTAATGAGAGAGTACATAAAATTTCAACGGATTTTCCTTGTTATTAAATATAATTTTTTTATAATTTGATCACTATAAGTCGAAATATAGTAATGTCCTACATGACATGTGTTAATTTATAAATTGATTATATCCGAAAGAAGCGCTCAGAATTTCATGAAATTTTCCAAGGATTTTTTTTTATAAATATTTATCAATTTCCAAAGTTTAAAAAAAATCTGATTGTAATCGTTTAGGGGGTAAACTCCCTTGTATTATAAATGTAATTTTAGGTCTTTGCCCGCTCCCAGGTCGCAGCACTAGGTGAATATTTAACCGGGGATTTTGAAATATGATTTGACTCCGTTTAAGCAGTTTTTAATTAAAAAGTCCAGTAGATCAATATTAATATTATTATCGATATTGTAATAATATTAATATTTTTATTAAATCAAACCACGTAATTGAACAGAACCGCAAAAATTCGAATATGTGAAAGTCGTCGCCGGTTCGGTTCAGTTAGGATATATTCAGTTCGGCTTAGTTGGGTTCGGTTCGTATACCTCCATTTCTATTTCTTCACAACCGGAATATCTCTGATCTTGTTCTTGTGGTGTTGGCCATTTTTTATGAGAAGGAGCATATAATACCATTAAAGTGAATGTATATACATTCCACATGCCATAAACTCCAGTAAAAAAGGGTGTGGTAAATTCCAGTTCCAAATTATCATCCCATTTCCATTTACCTTCAGAAACTTGACCTAAAAATCAAATAAAAAGTTGTTAAAGATATATTGCTTAAATGCAGTTAAAAATATTATTATATTACCTAATATAAAACCGATGACTGTCATTGCGGCACATAATAATGTAGCTAGCATTAAAAATTTGAATCTATAAATTATGCCCTCATAATGAAGACGTCTTGCACTAGACATAGAAGGTAAAACAGTTCGTTTAGCTGATATATTGCAAAAAACTTTCCAAATCAAATAAGATAAAAAGTGGAAATATACTCCAGCACAAATGCCAGCAAGAATAATAAAGGTGAGAGCTAAATTTGTTCCAATATCAGATACCCATATGGAATAAAAGGGATTTCGAAGTTGTGTTCCACGTTCTAAAAAATCAAAAGCCAAGAGAGAGATACAGCCGATGGCTACAGCCGTTAAATGCTTCCAATAACGTCGAATTCCTAATTTTTCCTGATTATCTTGGATCATTAAGTGCTCACCGGCAAATACAAGCCAAAATGATAAAAGAGCACTATATAAAATTCCCTGTCGAATATCCCCAACAAGTAACATATAAGGCATATCAAAAATTAAAGTTAGATATTCTAAAGGCATATTTAAAAGAGATAAGGCAAGACCAAGTGTTAAAAGCATATATTCAATCAATACTGGAGGTCTATTAAGTAAATGAACTCTTCGCCAAAACCAAACCATTATATAAATAATAATTGGAAAAAATATTGTTTTTAAAGAAACCCAAACTTTAGTAAATCCTCCGTTTTGATTAATAGTAACTAACCAAATATCCTCCACTGGTCCTAATTTTTGATTCTTATTTTTATCCATAGGCAATCGAAGATTTACCAAATAAAAGTCATGATGCAAGGAACCTAATTCAAAAAGTGGAAAAATTGAACAACTATAAAAATGTCCAGGAATTTTTTTTTCTATTGCACACTCTAAAGTTCTTTCTACTACAGAGCCAGCATAAAATTTCCAATCATCAAGAGCGTCTTCTTTATTTCTGTATCCAAGTTGTAAATCGAGTGTGAGGGGAATTTGAGAATTCATCTCAGCCTCTGGTTGATAGATAATATCAATCATCATGATTCCGATTAGATTTTGCTGCCATCGAGAATAATCTAGGATGATTCCTCCTCGAGGAATGGGAAGTTGGAAAGTAAACACAAGCGAATCTCCAATAGATCGAAGCTCCTCGTCTTGCAATTTGTCGGGTTCAAATACTTGACAGCTTCCTGGTCCTCTTGAATACACAAATTTCTTCGAATTGGAAAAGTCCAAGCACTTGGTGGCTAAAACAGTTTCAGGACTGGAAGGGGTAGGGGCAATCACCCCGCCAATTAAAAAGCAAATGAATTGACAAAACAATAAAATACTAATTAAAATAATCAATTTACGACCTGATAAATTTTCGATAATGGTTCCCGACATTATTATTGCTTTTATAAATATTATTACTAATTAAAAATATAAGATCATTTCATTAAATAAAAATTATTGTCAAATTTGAAATAAATATGTATTCCAATGTCTCTATATTAGTTGTTATTAAATAGGGTATAATTTTAATTGGAGACAAAAAGATTGAGTTAGGTGTTGCCATAAAGGCGTCTCAATCTGGAATGTCTGGAATTCTGGATTCATCTAAAAAAAAAAAATCCATCGTATCACGTGACATTGGGTCGCTCCAAATACAAATCTCACCAGATCACAAAAGCACCGTGGCGGTGAACAAGATATATTTGCTAATGTCAATTTTGACGCTTTTCCCAATCCGTAAATGGTCATTTTTAAGGTACTGCAATTTCATTCATCATCATCACTGAGTTTACAGTCCTAAGACTGGTTTGACGCAACCACTCAACTCTATCAAATGCCAAATCTTTTACTTCTCTAAGGGCCGGTTGTATGTCGCAAAGTAAATGCTTTTTACCACTAACACAGGGTAGATGGTAAATGGAGGGACTGGGATGGCCAATCCCTCCATTTACCATCTACCCTGCGTTAGTATGCTTTGTTTACGTCGCATAACCGGCAATCCCACATGCCTTATCTCAAATCTAGGTTTTCCCTTTTCTTTCCCAATTCGCTCTCATAAATAGCCTTTAGCAATTCTCCTTGTGTCCAGGTGTGCCCTATTATTCGGGCTCTTCTCTTTTTCAGATTCTTCCATAGTGTTCTCTTTTCTCTAATTTCTCTACAATTCAATAAAAAACCAACCAATTTTATATTAATATGAAGAGTCCAGGAGCTTAAACTCGCACTTACTCCAACTATTTTTTTAAATTTATTTATTGTCACCGGGAACACAGCCCAACTTACCTTATAGACATTTTTAGAGTAAATTCGAATACTGGGCAGAATATTGAAAATTTCATCTTTTAAGGTCCAGCGGCTTGGGTTGAGCGTGGCTCAGTTGAATGAATACGTCAATTTCTCTTTTTATATATACCGGGTGAGTTTTTTATCATGAGACAGTCTTATAACTCAAAAACAGTGCCTTATATGAAAGAAAGTTTCAAATAAAAGTTTATTTATATCAGGGGGAAACTAAACTACGCAATTGTTTGTCGACCTAGAACAAGCTTTCAAGGGTATTTCGACGTCAACTTCTATTTTTTAAATGGAAACCTATATATTTCTGTACAATTCTGAATCTACAAAAAAAAAACTGAACAACTTTTATTAGAACTATTTTTTTATATGACATCAAATAAAAAAAAATATTAAATCAATTAGATCTCGTAAAAAAAACTTAATAATTATTTTTAACAATCATTCAATTTAATTATCAAATAATAATGATCAAATAATTAATTATTAAATAAATATTTATTAAATCGAAAAGTCACAGCAATGAAAATAAGTGTTGAAGGAGACAATAAAAGAGTGTGTCTTCTGCTGGAATTATAAATTTTATTTATTTATAACGAGACCATAGTTTAAATTAATTCCTGTGAATCCATTGTAATAGACTGATGAAACTCGAAACTATAGTCTAGTTATAAATAAATAAAATTTATAATTCCAGCAGAAGACACATCTTTTATTGTCTCCTTCAATATATAAAAATTCTGTTTTTTATTAGTTGAATAAAAGATTTCACTGTCGATGGTAACAGAATTGTTTTTATTTTAGGTTAAAAATAAAATAAAATGAGAGAGTCTTCTGTTTTTTAAATAAAATAATTTTTAATTATTTCTAGAGACTATAGTTTCGAAGGCATTGCCTTCATCATCAGTCTATCACAAATATTATATAAATAATTTGAAATATTTGTGATAGACTGATGATAACCATAACACAGTCTCTAGAAATAATTAAAAATTATTTTTATTACAGAAGACTCTCTCATTTTATTTATTTTTAACCTAAAATATAAAAATTCTGCTACTCTCGGCACAAAAACTTTCAATAAGTGTTTATAATGATCTTAAAACTTCATTAAACACCGATTTAAGAGATATTTTCTACTTAATAGATCTATTTAAAAGTCTTGGGTTAAAAAGTCTATGTCTCGTGTCAATCCAGTAGTATTGTATTACCATAATAAAAATGGAGCATTTATTTGTTGAAGACAGAATTGAAATGGTCTTAATTTATGCGGTGAATGTAGAAGTGTTATGGGGTTGCCATTGAAATGGATGAGCGAGCGCTTTCCTGATAGAAATACACCATCTCAAGCTTCATTTCATCGTGTTGTAAATTTGTTAAAAAACTAAAAAAAAACAGAAACTTAAAAAGGCTAAAATAACGAAATTGGAACTGGAATTCAACCAGAAGACTTGCGATACACTCTGGAATGTCTCAGAACAGTGTCGCAAAATTATTAATTATTATTAAATTATTTATTTAATAATTAAATATTTGATCATAATTATTTGATAATTAAGTTGAATAATTGTTAAAAATAATTATTAGAATTTTTTTGAGATCTTATTGATTTAATATTTTTTATTATCAGATGTCAAATAAAAAAAAAGTTTTAATAAAAGTTGTTCAGTTTTTTTTTGTAGATTCAGAATATGTACAGAAACATATAGGTTTTTATTTAAAAAAGAGAAGTTGACCTCAAAATACCCATGAAAGCTTGTCGACAAACAATAGCGTAGTTTAGTTTCCCCCCTGATATAAATAAACTTTTATTTGAAACTTTTTTCATATAATGCACTGTTTTTTGAGTTATAAGACTGTCTCAAGATAAAAAACTCACCCGGTATATATATAAAGATTATAGCTAATAATAATAATTTTGTTATATCACTCGTATCCATTTTAAAATTCATAGTAGGAATCGTAGGGAACTGGATAATTATTTTTAAATCAAAACACAGAGGTTTTATCAAATAAGCCAGACACGTTTCGTCAATTTATTTTGGTGGAACGACAAAACACAGTTGATGAAAAAAAGAGGAAATACCAAGCACTAGCTTTTTTTTTAATGCAATCGAATGCAAGAAAGGGTGCACCAGTAAAGATGCAGCCCCTATGTATCTCGAAAGACCCTTGCATTACCAAAGAGAAAGTGAAAGTTGGTTAAGCGAGAGGGTGGAGCCGTAGGTGTTTGTGCACCTGGTTTTGAAGGTTTGAAGATTATAAGTGCTGGGGAAGATGGAGGCTGGGAGAGAGTTCCAGTTCCTTGAAGTCATGGGGACTGTCGAGTTTAGGGATAGGTTTAGGTTGCGAGAGGCGGATATTGTCAGCGAATGGGCTAGTTAAAATGGATTGACAGGCTGCAACTGGAATAAAAACTTCTAAAAATTTGTCAAAAGGCTGGATTACTGGGCACTGCCAGTAAATTTTTAAGCCTTGAGTGAACATTACCAGTGATCAAGGACAGTCCTTTGCGAAAGAATCCTCCCTTCATCATGATGTCAATATTCATGTTTTTTTTTGTTATTATTACTTTTTTTGTAAATATGTATATTAAGGCGCTAATGGCCTTTAAACCCTCAATAATAACAATAATAATAAATATGAATATTTATATTCTACTTTTTGTACAATAAATTTTTGATTTGGGTAAAGCTATCCCGGCAAATATGTAGGTTTATAAACAAATGAGACAATAAAGATAATAATAATAATAATTTATTGTGTTCAAATCTAAGGGCTTATTACAAAGAAGTTGATTACAATTTTAATTAAAAATAGTATTTTTTTCACAAGACAATAATTTATGAATGAAGTATATGATTGAAACAACAACAAAAAACTCAAAATTGATAACTTGTGAGAACAATAGCATTTATATCTTTCCCTCCCTTTTTCTTTCTAAATATTTACATTTTTTTTATCATTATTATACACCAAACACCATATCTGATTATAATTCACAAATTATTTATTCATTTTATTCATAATAATGCTCCGAGGTGAATGCCTCCTAGACCATATAGATACAACAAAAAACATATACAAAGGTGATTGAGACCTGGCACTTAACATACCATACATGTACAATAACAAGAAGTATATAAAAACTAAATAAAATTGGGAGAGACAACAGTCAAGCCATTTTCTTCACACAGCTCAGAGCTATCAAATCAAAAACAATTTAAATCAATAAATATCAGGAAACAGTATAATAAAGCGTAACATTCATATTATATTGATGAAATCATAAATCATTTGAAATCATAAATTTACAGGAACAAATATGTATAAAATAAATAAGGCATCATCACCCATGGATGATAAATGTATCTAATCCTAAGCATGCCCCAGTGAATTCATAGAGATCATTCAAATGTTTCATATTCCCCAGTGTGAGCACACCAATCAGACTACTAATATAGCCTCCTCAAACATTCGTTTAAGTATAGGGCAGTCAAATAAAATATGAAAAGTTTTTGTTTTTATATATATGGTATATTACAAAATTAAAATAAATACAAATCTGCCAGGGATGAATCAATAAAAAAAAAAAAAAAAAAAAATACAAATCTTTAAAAAAAACAATCTTTAAAACGTTTAATAAACTAGACGTTTCGGCAGAATTTCTCCCTTTATAAATGGAATTTTTCAGGTGAAAAAAAGAAAAAATTGCTTTCTCTACGATTTAGAAAGCAATACTACATTTTTTTTCTTTTTATATATATGTATAGTGATGTTTTCTAAACCTTGAAAGAGAGGAACATTTTTTTTTCCTTTTTTTTCACTTGAAAACGAAGCGCCCCCTGACCTCCCCCTCACCCCATCCCAGTCCTTGAACCCTCTACCCCTCCATTTTTGACCACTTTCCACCACACCGGCCCTCTCCCCAATCTCTGACCACCTCTATCTCTTGAACCCCTCGCCCCCGATTACTCTTCACCCCCTGAACTCTCTCCTCCCCTTCTTCAATAACTCTCCACTTCACCAACCTTCTGAACCCTCAGTCTCCTATCAGTCTTTCTCTCACCAACTCTATCCCCGCTCTCTGAATACCCCTTGGATACTTAAGCGGCCTCTATCAGTTTCCAAACTAATTTAGTGGTTTGAGGTGTTTCTAGCCTATTTATAGATGCGTCTAACTTATATAGTAATGTATATGGAAAATGAAATCCTGAAGACCAGTGACTTCAAGCCAATTATAAAGAATTCTATCCAAAGTGAGGTCTTGAAGAAGTAAGGTTGTGGAAGTGAAGAAGATTTCGGCAGGGAGAAAACGCCAGTCTCTAGAAGTTTTAGGTTTAGGTATAAAGGAATGATGATGGAGTCAATTTGTCTCTAATTTGACCACGAAGAGATGTTTAATGGTGGCGAATCATGAGACAGAAGGGACTTTTGTTGCTTTAGTGTGCTATCATTAGAGAAAACGCCATAGAAGTTAGTGATTAGCAAAGTTATAGTAAAATCCCTTTTTTTTTAATATATTGATACAAGAAGAAGTTGCACCAAAAAGTAGTCCGGGGTGGGCCCTTGTATTGTGAAATGAAGAAGAAATTTTCAGGAATGTGTCGGAGTTGTGGATGCGGGTCTTGAAAGACTAAGATTATAATATAACATATTATGTAGTCAGAAAGACGGACGGGAAAGCGAGAGTCATAGGGATAAACGTTTTGCCATAAACTATCCTATTTGGCATCTCAATGAGCTCTCTTGGAATGAACTCATTCCCTTTATGACGATGCTTGTCTTTAAATCTAGGCCCGGATTTTACAACTTCTATCCTTTACGAGACCCAAATCCACCTGTCTTGAATTTGGCTAGCATCTGTGAAAAGGGTCTTCTTGGATGCAATTTCGAAAAAAAAATTAATAGGTGACTCTATCTTCTTTTGACTAGCTGGGCCATTTTAGAAGCTACTTCGCTCTTTTCCTATTTTATTGATATTATCAAATTATCAAAGACATGTTAGTCTCCATCGGTTTTCACTCATCTCTTCTTTTCGTTAATACAAAGGGCTGTAAAAACCTATACCTTGTTGTATCTTGAACCTTTTTGCATCGATTTTATTAGAAGAAAAAAAAAAGCTTAATAAATTACTTGACGAGAAATTATGGAAAAAAAAATTTAAGCCATATTTCCCCCCGTATAGTAATTTCTTAAGATAAAGATATAGGAGCTTTACGTTAATGTAAAAACAAATATTTCATGTTTTTAGTAAAAAAAATATAATGAAATGACAAATAAAATTATATTTACATAATTATTTAGATATCCTATAAAAGAATGGCTTTCAAGTTAAATTAGATTCTTCATTTTCGGGATCCGGAATTATTTGTGATTCCCTCTTTTCCTTTCGAATGCATTTGGGACAATTTTGATTTTTTTTTGTCCAACAATTTTTATGAAAAACAGTATTACATTTAATACAAGATATAACTCCAGTATCAAAAGGAAAAATAACTTCATTATTTCCACATAACTCACATATATATCCTTTAGCAAAACAAAGCTGAAAAAAATCTTACTTTAATAATCATCATTTTTTTTTTTTAATTTCATAAAGGTACTTTAATCAAGTATTTAAATATAAGCCAGCGATTATGAAAGTAACCTAAATCATTTAATTTTATTTTTCAAAATAAACATGAATTGAATTAAGTTAAACGATCTAGGAACTAGGAAAACGATTTGAAAATTCAATTTTTGACGATTTTGGTAAAGTGATTTCATATTATTGTACTTTAAATGGATCCAATACAAAATATATTTATTATTTTAGATTTTTTAATTAGAACACTTTCATAATCACCGTCAGATATGAAATTTTAATATATTGATGGTATAAATTTTAAATAAGATATATTTACCTTGCAGTTTTCTTTAATATGGGTTATAAAAGTAACCATTATTTTTTCTATTTGTGGTATAAGTAGTCCATCATTTAAATCTACAAGATCCTGTAGACTATAAATATCAATATTTTCAGTAAAATGTGTTCTATCTTTAAATTGCCTTAAGAGATGTTCATTTGTAGCATCTTTACATAAAACAAAATATTTTTTCATAATCAAAAGATCTTGGCGATATTTCTGAAATTGGAATTTTCGATAAATATTAAAATCAAATATATTAAATAAAATACTAGAATAGAAATTTAATTAATTTCGCGTCACTTGGGAAGGTTTCTTGATTGATTTCAGTTCAGGTAAAAAGTATTTTCCGGATGTTCTAAACATAATAAATAATTAAATTGAAAGCTGTTTGCTGAGAGGAGCAGAATTTTTATAAATTGAAGGAAACAATAAAAGAGTGTGTCTTCTGCTGGAATTATAAATTTTATTTATAACGACAGTATAGTTTCGAGAGCTTTGTCCTCCTCATCAGTCTACTACAATTGATTCACAGGAATTAATGTATATATCTCGTTATAAATAAAATTTATAATACCAGCAGAAGACAACAACTCTTTTATTGTCTTTTCAATAATAAATAATGATTATGTCCCTAGACGATACTTGTTCACGCCATGTACATGAGCGATCACCCTTGTCCTAATGCGATTAAATAAATTTATAATTCTTCTCAATAATATATTAAAAGAATAATTAACATATTAACGAGAATTGTTTTTGTTCGCGCTTTTTTTAAAAGCAAGATATATATCGCGAGACTGCATTGCTGGTTGAGACTCGGCCCAAGTCACTGAGTCTTAAGTCCGGGACCAAGAGAGAATGAAAAAGATATGATCTCGTTAATATGTTAATTATTCTTTGATATATTAATGAGAAAATTATAAATTTATTTAACTCATTAAGTTAAGGGATAGTCTTGTACTTTCATGGCAGTGAATCAAAGTATCTTTTAGGGACATAATCATTATTTATTATTGAAAAGAAAATAATGAGAAAATTATAAATTTATTTAATCTCATTAAGTTTAAGGGATAGTCTTGTACTTTCATGGCGTGAACAAGTATCTTTTAGGACATAATCATTATTTATTATTGAAAAGAAATAATGAAAATTATAAATTTATTTAACTTCATTATTTCAAGTTAGAAATATATAAATTCGGATATTATTTTCACTTAATATTTGACAAAATCACCTGCATTCGATTCGCGATCGAATCAAATTCAGGAAACTTATTACTAATGAGATTATTAAAATAGGATCCAATCAGAAGAGGACTCAATTAAAATTAACACTACTTATTATCTGTCATAAGTCATAAAGGAGAAATCAATGAACTGGTCTATATAATTTATTTGTTAGAGACTATAGTTTCGAAGGTTTGGGCCTTCATCAACAGTCTTTTAATAAGAAATATTCTTTTTTTCTTATTGATTTTGTTTTTGGTTATGAATCATTAACTTTCCTACTCTCGGCAAATAAATCTTTTCATTTAAATTATTATCTGTTCTTATAATTTGAAATTAAATGGTGTTTCATTATATAGTCTGGATTACATATAAAAGACAAATGTCGATAGTAGTAGCTTAAAGATTTCTATAGAAAAACAAGAAAGATAGGGAACTAATAAATCTGAGGTGTTATGAATTATTTTTTAATATTTAACAACCCTTCCTACATAATACCTTGGAATTAGTAGTTGACTATCTCTCTTGATTTTCTATAGAGAAATATTAAATAAATAAAAAATTTTAACTCGATTAAGGTAGTTGTTTCACCATATGATTTTCCTTAGGATTTTTTTGAAATTTAGACAGATTATTATTTAAATACTTCTGCATCGATTGGAGGCAAAACGAAATTTATGAACAATATAGTTCCGGAGATATTAAATTCCAAAGATAGAGTTTTTCAGACTCTTATACATTGCACTATAAGGGATATCGGAAAGTTTACATACATATTTAATTATAATTAAGAAACTCTTCTTACCATTGTTATAAAAACTAAACCAACATTAAACAATAACTAATACATTTTTAAGACAATTTTAATTCATAGTTACAACACAGTTTCTGAGATAATAATGAATAAATAATAAAAAATGTATAATGAAAAATTTACACTAAAAACAAGCTGGCAACAACGCATTTATTTAACCCAAAATGTGGATTAACTTTACTAATTTTTTTGACGATTTTTCGCTTCAGCCATTATCGCAACTTCTTTGAATCGCTTATTAAGAACTTTTTGTTTTGTAAATCTCCCTTTATAATGTACTTTATCTGAAATTTCTATGATCAAATATATACAAGCTCGGACAGTGTTGCCAGATTTGTCAAACGAGCACGGGATTGCCTAGTAGTGGTACATAAACAGCAAAAAGTTTTGGGCTTATGAATTATGAATCCTTTTTGTCTGTTCTATTTACTCTAGCATTAACTTTTTGCTAGTATTGTCGCGAAACAACTACCTTAAGAATATCTATTAAAAAAAATATTTATATACATACGAACTTTTAAAAGAGATAGTTCTTCTATTAAAACAAATAATTTAGGATTAAGTGTTTCTAAACGAATGATTGGTCTGTGAAACATAAGTTGAAGTAATTGTCTTGAAGAACGACCAATTCGTCTCTCTTGAAAATCCCAGTTATGAATTATTCTTGCAGGAATTACAGACCATGAATTCCAATGGCAAGACGGGCAATAATACCGGCCGTCATAATCACAAATTCGAGGTTCAATCCATGTGTTTTCTAAAAATATTTTAATTCCAATCAGCTTTCTCAATTGTTGAGTTAATATGTGGATATATCGTTGCCTTAGAGTGTAAACCTGCTAAATTCATTTTTTATCATATATGACATATTAATACCGTTCGAAAGAAAAAGAGATCGTCCAAGTAAAAGTGCTAGTTAAAATTACGATCGTAAGTTGTAGAAAAAAAAAATGTAAAAAATAGTTTCTTTCCATAACAACAATATTAAATTAAGGTAATTCTTTCGCGACAATCAACCCAAAAAGTTTTAGCCTCGTAACTACTCTATACATATGAACGGTGCTAAAATTTTAGGTTATGTTTATGTTTGTGACTGTATTTTTCACACTACTATATCCTCTTTTCTGAATGGATCGTTTCCAAGCCATTGAACTTATATCCCCTCCACTAAAAATAATCGCCTAAATATGTTTTTATTTTTTATCAAAACGATGAGGTTAATAATTTCATTTTTTTTTTAAGTTACTCCGAATATATTATTCTAACAAATATTAGTTTTTCATCTAGATGGTGAAAGCATTCAATGAAATAAAATAATGATAATTTTCCCACCCTTTCTCAATCAACCATAGGTAAAAAAAAATATTTTTTATTGCAATTATTTCATGTTTGGTGTGGTAAATCGTCTTCAAATTTTAACAGTGTGTTTATTATGCTTTTAATGACTTATATTGCAAGTTTCGAAGACTTCTTGAATTTTTGCATTTGTGAAAGATCTACCTTAAAACAGGAATAGTAGGGAATTGGACTATAAATAAAAAACAGAGTTTTTATTAAATGGGCCAGACGTTTCGTCGATTTATTTCGTCTTCCTCAGTGGCTAGAATGATAAAATAGGAAATCAGAAAAAATTTCTAAATACTAATTGAAGGTAATGGAAGGCAGCCTGAGTGAAGTGAGGAAGAAAAAATTAACACATATCAAATAAGGTGTAATTTATTGGAATCCTTCCTCCTTTCCTTTCAAACCGCCTTCCATTACCTTCAATTAAAATTTCTACCAGTCCGTCTCTCTCCAGAGAAAATTTCGTTGAAAAAATTTCTAAATACATTGATAACAAATAAATTTAAATAAAGAGAGTTATAAATACCCCATTTTATCACTCTTGTCAATGAAGTGATAAAATGGGGTATTTATAACTCTCTTTATTTAAATTTATTTGTTATCAATGTACATATTTAGAAATTTTTCTGATTTCCTATTTTATCATTCTAGCCACTGAGGAAGTCGAAATAAAAATTCTGTTTTTTATTTATAGTCCAATTCCCTGCTATTCCTGTTTTAATTAATACTTATTATGGATGCGAGTGATATACCAACAATATTAAATTTTGTTTGTTTTTTCTCTGCCTTGTAAAATTTCCTTGTTGTGAGTTAGCAGGTTTACACTCAAAGGCGACGATATGTTTTTTGATCATTTAAAAAAAATTATGATTTGTCAAACCAACAAGTAAAATTTTAAGATTGTACCTGATGTGAAAGGTAATCCAAAACAAGTTAATCCTTTAGGAAAAGCTAAGTAGAAAAATAAACATTGATTATGCTTAATTTATTTCAAATTTTAACATGAAATAAAAATTTATTTTATGATAAAATTACTATATATCTAAAGTATTAGAAGTATTCATGAATACTTACTAAAAGTTATATGGCCTTTACACTCATGGCATTTATATCCTTGGGCAGACAAACCTATCTCTGGACAAATATCGTTTATAAAATTTGGGTTTTCGGATGCTCTTACATGAGCACAGAGTCGGCAAACTTGCGAAAGACATTTAATATGACATCTATATTGACAATCTAAAATAATTAAAATTGTAATCGTAAATTATATTAATAAAATGATAGATAATAGAATGAGTTATGGAATAACTCAAGACCTATACGAGAACTAGATTTCAAAGTCTGATGTCTACCTGAAGAGCTCTAGATGGGTTTTGAAGAGTCAGTTTCGTCAGTGAGAGAGTGACTGCCAAATTATGCGATTTTACGGGACAGTTATTCCCCAAATGTTTGAGACTAAAGTTTAAAATGTTCACAGGGTCATGATGAAACAATTCTTATAACATAGATCATTTTCATGTCAGTAGTTTAATGGTAAGCGTAGTTATGGAGGGGACAAATAAAAATCAAGATGGTTCGTTAGCAAATAGTCAAGGCATAGGCAAGCCTTGGTTGACTTGGCGCACGGGCCTTTGCCTTGATATAATATTTTGAATGAATTATTAATTTATAATTTATGTCAAAATGTTTTATTTTTAAATGATTATTGTTGAAATTTTTGCGACTTGTATTTGGAAATAGTATAATCTCAAAACCAGATTAGAGTTTTAAGTGTTTTTCAAAATAAATCAAAATAGTTGGTTTATACTCTAGTCTTTCTCTAAATTAAAAAGGGAGGAATCCAGCCAAAAGTAAAGGAAAGCCCTCTGCCTGAGTCAAAAAACTCCCAATTAAAGAAAACAGTTTCGGCCCCAATTAGATATCTTCAGCTCCAATGAGCTGTAATGAGCATAACATGTATGAATATAAATACAAAAACACTATTAAATTATTTTAAAGAGAAAGAATTCAATCAATTTTTTTCGGACAAGTTTCTAAGATTTTGGCAGAAATATTATTAAATTGCGATATCAGAGGGGATTCATGTCCGCCTAGGTGTTCCGAACCTCAATCTTCACGCTAGCCCGGCAAGTCAGGCCACCCTCAAAGGACAAAACCTCTCTCTGAATCGCAATATATGATATAAGCACAGAAATTCTTTACTCCATTCTTCTAGAAAAAAAGTTTTCATTTTAAGCTAAATTTTTTAATTTCCGTTCTAGAAGAATGGAGTAAAGAATTTCTGTGCTTATATCATATTGCGATTCAGAGAGAGGTTTTTATCTTGAGGGTGTGAGCTGACTTCCTGGATAGCGTGTTAGTTCTCAGGTTCGACTCCTGGAGGATGAATCCCCTCTGATATCGCAATTTAATAATATTTCTACTAAAATCTTAGAATTTGTCCGAAAAGATTGATTGAATTCTTTCTCTTTTAAAATACATCTTGGTTAATCTGAACCCGAGCTGATTTTTTGAAAAAACTACCAACTATTTTCAAAAAAAAGATGCTCAAAACTTTAATTATATATTAAATTATAAAAAATTAGTTCTTACAATATTTGCAAACTCAATACATTGAGTGCAGAAAGAGTTGTTATGTATTATCAAACACAAAATTATGTATAACATATAAAAATGTGTACATAGGTCTTAGGTATGCTCACTACATAATATGGTGAAGTCTTAAAAGCGAATAAAATTTTTTAACAAAAATAATAGGAGACTAACGATCTATCTAAAATCAATGACCCCTATGTAATTGATCTGACACAAAATATATTTAAATTTGACAAATTTCTCTAATAATATAATTATCATTTAATAAAATACATTTTTGCCATTCACTGCTACACTCAATATGCCGGCATCATCATTATTTAAAATGGACAAATAGGCATTAGTTAGCCCTATGCAATCTGGAAATTAAGGGCTCTTTGCTCATAGGTTTTGATAAACCATTTCTCAGCCACCAGACGTTTGTATGTATTATCAATTTTCATTAGAATGACGGCGTCATCTTAGTCGAATCCATGCATTGTATGCATGTGTGAGCTCAGGGGTGTCGAAATATTGTAAGAACTAATTTTTTATAATTTATTATGTTTTTGCATTTATATTATTACATTTTTATGCCCATTACAGGTCATTAGAACTGAAGATGGCATTATATAATTAAAGCCGAAACTACTTTCTATAATTGGGAGTTTTTTATTCGACAGAGGCTTCCAGCACTGGCTGAATTTCTCTCTTTTTAATTTATAAATCTCTCCTTCATCAATAAATGGTACAGAGTAGAAAATTGAAATTAATCTTGTAATTTGAAATGAGAAGATTTATTTATATAAATCATCAAGTAATAAATATTTAATTTGCAATACAGTTGCTGGATGTTGTTCCCTTAATTTATTATTTAAAAATACTTCTTGAAATGATTAGAAGGCTTTGGGGAACTTTTTTTTTTATGAAAATGATAAGAGAAGGAGTTACCCCAAAAAGGTGCAACCCCTAAAGGGCTGGGTTGGCCCCTCCATCGTGAAAAGAAGAATTTTATGGGCTGGGCGGGGGTCGAAGTTATCTGTGGATGGTCTTAAATAGTTGAAGGTTATAAGTCGCGGGAAAGATGGTGGCAGGGAGCGAGTTCCAGTCTCTGGAGGTCATAGGGTTAAAAGAGTTGGCGAAAGCGCTTGTTCGACTTTTATCCAATTTGACAGCGAAGGGGTGCTGAGCGTTTGAAAACCGCGTGTTTCTCGTAAAGAGGGCATTAGGGAGGACAATTGGATTTCAGCTCGACTGAACAGACACCGTGAGATATCTGTAGTACAGGGAAGGGGCAGAAACGGTTCTTCGGTGAGCCAGGGAGTCGAGTGAGTTGGTTAGAGCCGAGTCTCCAATTATTTTAATTGCTCGCTTCTGAATCGCATCCAGTGTAGCAAGATTCGGAGGCACCCTTCCACAGATGAGAGCCATATTCGAGACAGGGACGAATTTGAGCCTTATACAGTATAAGAAGTTGACTGGGAGTATAACAGCGTCTAGACCTAAATAGGAGACCAAGCTTGCTTGTTGTTTCTTTCTTGTGTTGTTTTTCAGGAGGAGCGCTTCATGAAAGTCATGATTTGAAAAATAAAATAATCTTCTTCTTCTTTTTCTTATTGTTAGGCTAAAAGCCTGTTTATTCCAGAGCGTCTTTCCATCGTTTTCTTGGACGGCCCCGTCTTCTTTTCCCGGTAAGTTGTTGTCATGTACCTTCCTCTCCAGCCGGTCTTAGTTCATTCGCAAAACGCGTGCACTCCATTCTGATCTTCTCCTTTGGACCCATACGCTGACTTTTTGTATATTGCACTTTTCCCTAATATCTTCATTTTTGACCCTGTCCATCCTTGTTTTACCCGCAATTCTGCGTAGCGATTTCATCTCACAAACTTCCAATATTTCTCTTGTTTTTGCGATGTCTGTTCTTGTCTGCTGCATATGTCAAAATTAGTTCGCACAACGGTCTTATAGATGCGTACTTTTGCTTCCGTTCCCAGAAACTTGTTTGGCCTGGACTGTTTCATTCAGGCATCCTGACATTTTGGACGCCTCAATAGATTGGAGTCTGACTTCCTCGCTAACGCTTTTGGAGCTGGTTATCTGAACGCCGAGATAGTTGAAGGATGGCACTTGTTCACTATGGTGTTATAAAGTTGTAGCCTACAGCTAACTGGTTCTCTAGCTATTGTGAGAGTTTTCGTCTTTTTCGAAGATATCTTAAGCTTAAATTTTTCTCAGGAAAGTACAAATTTATGTTGGAGGTCATTTTCGCTTTCCGCAACAAAAGCCGCGTCGTCTGCGTAGCACACAATATTGACATTCTCATCTCCCATTGAGTAGCCTTGGACATTTTTTAGGTCTTTTATTAATTCATTCATCACAAGGTTGAATAAAAATCTGGTTGACTGGTTTCCCCTCTATTCTGATTCTTGCATAATCATTTTGAAATATATTTCCTGAATTAATCTAATGAGGACCATTGGTGTTCCATGATCTTCAGAAAATCTTCAGGACATGCTTCAGTTGGATCTTATCAAAAGCTTTTTCAATGTCAATGAAGCAGAAAAAGGCAGGTTAGTTAAATTCTAGGCCAAGCAAATTTTGTACAAATTGTCCAGCCTAAACAACTATTACAACGAATTACATCTTCAAAAGGTTCCCCAAAGCCTCCCAATCATTTCAGAAATATTTTTAAATAATAAATCTAATGAATTTTTACCTGAACATTGGTATGAATACTGTAGCATGCTCCATATAATCCCACCGCATCTATCACAATGCTGTTTATTTGTAGCTGAAATTTGGCTTTGAAATTCAAAGTGATGTCCCATCAAAACTCGATTGGATCCCAATTGTGAATTATTCAATTGATTATTTTGCAGATGAGCATCTCGGACTTCTTGAAGTCGAAGCCTCAATTCAATAAGTCTTCGAACCAACCACTTTCGTTCTTCTGATCGTTCCGAAGAATCAAGAACCATTGATTTACATTGCTCTACAGCTTTGGACAAATCGTCTACCGACGATAATGCTAAGGCTTCCTAGAAATTGACAAGTTTTTAGATAGAATTATAATAAATATATTATAAGCACATGGCAAATGACAGAGAGAGATCAATTACATCGCTGATGGTAAGATAATTATAGGCTGTAATTATACTAGTAGGCACTTTTTTTTGATCATAATTTTCATCTCCTGAATTACAACCAGAAGAAGTCGATGATGGAGTAGAAGTAAATGTTTGATTATTGATTGGCTCATTTGCTGTCAAATCAATTGAATTTATATCCATTTTCTTGCATATTATATATTAAAACACTAGAAATAAATAAAACAAACAGAATATAATTATAGATATTCACTGAAATCAAAGGTGAATCTATTGATTGTTAAAACATAAATAAAGACTTGCCTTTTATAAAATAATATAAAAATTAATATTTATAAATAAATAATAATAATAATAATGCTGTAGAGGACGTTGGGTGGCGCACCGATCGCTCAGTGGGGAATCAGCCACCCGAATACCGGCGGGAAAACCGAACCATGGAGTATGCAGTTGTCGCGTTTAGCTTTAATTAATTTACCAATCAAATAAATAATAATAATTGATAAAAATTATTGTATTTATTTATTTGATGTGACTACTTTAATTTATAAAATTTAAATTCTGCATAGGTAGTCACTTAAGTTTTGGAAGTAAGAAATAAATCATTTTAAAATCAAAATAATTAAAATATTTCATTTGTTTTTCTTGAATTCTGCATTATTGTGTATTTTTTACTTTTTAAATTTATAATAAAATAATCAAAATATTGTCATATATAATAGCCATAGAGTATATATTCTATGATAATAGCTATTTCCAAATTTGACAGCTGCATCGCTAATTCACGGGTCAAGTCTCTTTATAAATGGAGTTTTATGGACAGCATACGCCATCTCTTGAGTCAAAACTGAACTTAGAATTAATTTATGGGAGTTCAAAGAGGTCTCATCTTTGAGAAATAACTTAACAATTTATGGGAGTTCAACAGTCTGCCATCTTTGAAAAAAAACTTAACAATTATGGGAGTTCAAAAGACAGGGTCTGCCATCTCTTGAGTCAAAACTGAACTTAGAATCAATTTATGGGAGTTCAAAAGACAGAGTCTGCCATCTCTTGAGTCAAAACTAAACTTATAATCAATTTATGGGAGTTCAAAAGACAGGGTCTGCCATCTCTTGAGTCAAAACTGAATTTAGAATCAATTTATGGGAGTTCAAAAGACAGGGTCTACTCATCTCTTGAGTCAATACTGAACTTAGAATCAATTTATGAGTTCATGGATCGCTTTGTTAAATATTAACTTTCGACATAATATTACAAACGATCGAAAACTCAGAAATTGAAAAGATAGGATTTGACACAAGCTAGGATCCAAGTTCTGTATGCAAGTTTTCGCGCAAGTTTGCATACTAGAAAACTTTCACCAAAAGTTGCTTTGAATCTAGAACACAAACTTGCCTTGAATCTAGCATGGGAACTTGCTCCAAAACTTGCTTTGGGTCTAGCGTGCAGGCTTGTGTCCAAACTTGCTTTGGATCTAGCATGCAGACTTGATTCAAAACTTGCGTGGCATCTAGGTCTCTGGTTTTACAAGTTGCTCCAATTTAACCCGCATGTCTTTTTGTAACAATTTCATTGAAATTTACACTTTCAAAAATGTTCTATTTTTTTTTTTATTACGATTCCCATTAAATCGACCAGTAAGTGGGATGACACACATGGCGGTTTTCGTCGAGTCGGCAACCGAATAGGACGCGCCTCGGCACCTACTTCTAGATGTCTACTGCAGACTCGACGAAACGTCCTGTGTGTCATCGCCCTAAGTAATCGAAATACTTTTTATTGATATTACAAGTTCCAGTAACCAAAACAAATTTTAAAATACTCATTTATTTTCTGGATTAGAATTAGAAACTTAATATTTTATTTGAATGTAATGGAAGGCAGTCCAGGGGTAGTGAGGAAAGAAACAATTAACACATTTCAAATGTGGAGAGAAGAAGGAAACATTTGATTTATTTCATTCATTGACCCCTTGAAACCCTGAAGAAGAGGGAAAAATCCTCCGAAACGTCGGTTTGAAAGGAAAGGAGGAAGGATTCCAATAAATTACACCTTATTTGATGTGTTAATTTTTTTCTTCCTCACTACCCCTGGGCTGCCTTCCATTACATTCATTTAAAATTTCTACCAGTCCTTCTCTCTCCAGAGAAAATTTCGTTGCAAAAAAATTAATATTTTATCTCTTATGCTCTTATGAATATGTTTATTTGTTAATATTGATTATTTTAACTATCGGATTTTTCTAAACTATTAAAAATAGACAAAAACTCTAAATTACAAACTTGTTTTTTTTCGAAAGTGTAATTTTAAAATCCATAAATAGTTTTAGTGTATAACTTGAATCATATTTTACTTATATTAATGAAAAGTTGAGGGGATTTACAAATTCAAAACGTTTTCAGGTAATAAGCTAAAATTTGTTTCATTTTTTTTTTTTTTTTATAAAGATACTGATACAAGAAGAAGTTGCACCAAGAAGGTACAACCTCTGTAGTCCGTGGTGGACCCTTGTAACGTGAAGATAAGGGGAGATTTAGTGATTGGGTAGAAGTCGAAGGTATCTGTGGATGCTGGTCTTGAAAGATTGAAGGTCATAAGTTGCTGAAAGACGGTCGGGGGAAGAGAGTTCCAGTCTCTAGATGTCATGGGGATAAATGAATTGGCGAATGCGTTTGTTCGATTAGTATCCAGTTTAAGCGCGTAGGGGTGTTGAGTTTTAGAAAATCGTGTATTCCGCGCAAATGAAGCCCTTGGTGGGATTATCGATTTAATTTCGTCAGAACAAAAGCCATGGTAGTATCTATAAAAAAGGGAAAGGGCGGAGACAGATCTACGATGGGCTAGGGAGTCGAGAGTGTCAGTTAATGTAGGATCGCCTATCAGTCTGATAGCTCGTCTCTGAATTGCGTCCAGGGTTTCAAGAGAATACTTGGAGGACCCTCTCCACAAATGCGAGCAATATTCAAGACAGGGGCGAATTTGAGCCTTGTATAATATAAGGAGTTGAGTGGGGGTGAAAAATCGTTTGGTTCGGAAAAGAAAGCCAAGCTTACATGCTGCAGCCTTTGCTACTGAGATAATATGGTCATTCCAAGAGAGGTCAGAACCTAAGGAGACACCTAACAATGATATTTTATTACGAAATTCCAATGAGCTCGAATCAAAGGAAATGTCCGGAAGGTTTCTATCTGCGCGCCTAGAAATTAGGCAGCATTGTGTTTTACCAGCATTAAAGTTTACCAAGTTGTGAGATCCCCATTTCTTTAGCATGCTTAAGTCTGAATTTATTGAGGAGGCTATGTTTGCGCGATCGTCTAGTAAGGATTGAGCGTTGTGGAGGGTGCTATCGTCAGCGTAACAATGTATTGGATTGGAGGGCAGATTTAATAGGTCATTAATATAGATAATAAAGAGCGTGGGAGAAATGACTGAGCCCTGAGGAACTCCAGCATTAGTATTAAAGGACGAGGATGATATTCCGTCAACCTCGACTTTAATAGAGCGGTTTGAGAGAAAGCTCTCAAGCAACTTGCAGAGGCTCGGGGGAGGCCAAATGCAGGTAATTTGGCAAGAAGATTTTTGTGCCAGACTTGATCGAAGGCCTTTGAAATGTCTAAGCCTATTACGAAAGTCTCTTTACCAGTCTCTAGTGCTTTATTCCACATATGAGTTATATATGCTAAAATGTCGCCGGTGGACCGAGATTGTCTAAAGCCGTATTGACTATCATGGATTAGTTTATTAGATTCTAAATGGTGAAGAACTTGCTCATTAATTATTTTTTCCATGATTTTGGAAAGAACCGAAGTTATAGCGATCGGACGATAATTGGCTACATTTGAAGAATCTCCTTTTTTTTATTGGTTGAATTCTTGCAGTTTTCCAGCTCCCCGGAAATGAGCCAGTGGTATAAGAAAGTTTGTAAATTTTTGAGAGAATAGGAGCAAGTTCAGGCGCGCAATTTTTGATTATACTGGTGGGAATGTTGTCTGGGCCAGCGGCTGAATCAACATTTAGGTTTTTGATTATCTTTAATATTTTTGGTATTCTGAATTTAATATCCGACATAATATTGGTGCTAGGGGTATAGGGCGGGGGGTCAAGTCTCTTGTCGTCTAGGGTGGCATTGGTTGCGAAGAATGAAGCGAATGCTTCAGCTTTAGAGAGGGCCTCAGTGGCTATTGAGCCGCTGGGAAGATTAAGGGGGGAAACGCAGATTTGGAGGAGTTCGTAGTTAATTTCTTCGTGAGATGCCAGAATCGATTTTTATTAGCTGGGCATGCTGATAATCGGTCAGCCCATTTTTCGTCTAAAGACTTCTTGGTTTCATTAATAATTTTGTTACAATGGTTACGCGATTTTGAAAAAGCGATTCGTTTGATGTCCGTTTGGCAGAAAAGCCATTCCTTGAATGCTTTATTTTTTTCACGAACAGCTTCGGCGCATCGCTTGTTAAACCAGGGTTTTGAATAATTTTTCCCATTTACATAGGGAACACACTGTTCAATGCCCATCTGAATTACATCTTCAAATACGGAAGCACATTCAGAAGCATTTTTATTTTTTAATGCGTCATTCCACGGGAATTGTCCAAAGAAGCTACGCATCTCATCGAAGTTGGCTCTCTTAAATAGCCATATTTTTTTATTTATTTGTTGGCTCTTGGGCTTAGACAGGTTGAAAGGAAGATTAATTTTAATCAGGGAGTGGTCGGATTTATTCAGAGGGGCCGATATAGAGAATGTGAATGTCGATGGGTCATTGATAAGATAAGATATATTTGAGTACCAATTTTCAGCTCCATTAACTAAATCTATTCTAAAATGACAATTTATATTCTCAGGAAAGGTTCTCGGGTAAAAATTGAAATTTGGTAAGAATCTAAAGATATTTGCGTACCAATTTCCAGCTCATTAACTAAAATCTTTCAAGATTGGCATTTTAAACTCTCAGGAAATATTTTCAGGTAAAAAATTAAAATTTGGTGCATTCTAAGATATTTGCACACCAATTTTGCGAGAAACACGCGGTTTTCGAACGCTCAGCACCCCTTCGCTGTTCAAATTGATAAAAATCGAACCAGCGTTTTCCTTGGCTCTTTCATATATGATCTCCAGGAGACTGGAACTCGCTTCCAGCTACAGTTTATCTGCCACGACTTAGGTAACCTTCAAGCTGCTTTGAGACCAGGCACGCTCCGATAGCTTGACTCCCACGCGAGGAGAAAAATCTTGTTAAATAGATAGATCAAAAATCGTCCTAATTGGACTGTACTATCTTTGCTCCCTTTTTGACTTCTCGTGGGGCTGGGATTTTTTTTATTAGTTTTTCGAGAGTGGAGAGAATTTTACCAACTTTATAATTGATTTTTTGCTCTCGGACAACGATCTCCTTTAATTTTAAGAATAAAAGATTTAATGTTAAAAATAATTTTCCTTGTTCCAGCGGTGTACTAATTGACTTTTTTTTATGTAAATGGTGAAAGAAGGAGTTACACCAAAAGTGCAACCCCTAAAGGCCTGGGTTGGCCCCTCCATCGTGAAAAGAAGAAGAAAGAATTTCTCTGGGTTGGCGGGGGTCGAAGGTATCTGTGGATACGGGTCTTAAATAGCTGAAGGTTATAAGTCGCGGGAAGGATGGTGGCAGGGAGCGAGTTCAGTCTCTAAGGTCCAGGATAAAAGAGTTGGTTATTCGATTTTTATCCAATTTTGACAGCTTGAAGGGGTGCTGAGCGTACGTAAACCGCGGTGTTTCTCGTAAAGAGGGCTTTAGGGGGATAATTGATTTTAGCTCGACTGAACAGACACCGTGATAGTATCTGTAGTACAGGGAAAGGGCAGAAACGGTTCTTCGGTGAGCCAGTCAAGTGAGTTGGTTAGAGCCGGGTCTCCCTCCTATTAGTTTAATTGCACGCTTCTGAATCGCATCCACTTATCCTTTAAAGCATCAAAAAGAAATTTATATATAAAAAAATTGTTATTGTTTTGAGGGCAGAATTAAGAATAACAAAATGATGTGGCCCTGTGTTCAAATTTTTGTGAAGACTGGAGCAAATAGGTGATTTTTAGGTAAGGTAATAGTAAGGGTGCTTTAGAGGTATAGAACTGAATTGAAATAAACACAAGAAAACGTTTCAATGTCCATCAATTTGGCTTTATTGGAAGGATAATTTTATGCCATTAATGTTTAAATATGATTTCGGGCATGTGGCCGCCGCGGCTGGCTCGAATAAATCCAATTCTACAGGTCCAATTTTCAACCACTTTTTCGAGCATATGGGGCCGTATGTTGGCAATAACGCCACGAATGTTGGCTTCCAAGTCCCCTAACGTTTCTGGTTTGTTGGCGTAGACGAGCGACTTCACATATCCCCAAAGAAAATAATCCAATGGTGTCAAATCACACGATCTTGGTGGCCAATTGACAGGTCCATTCCGCGAAATTATGCGCTCATCGAATGTGACGTGCGCTGTGTGGCATGTAGCGCCGTCTTGTTGGAACCACAACTCATCCACATTCATGCCATCCAATTCGGGAACAAATAGTCGGTTATCATGGCTCTATACCGGTCTCCATTAACGGTAACTGACTCTCCAGCATTATTTCGGAAGAAGTATGGCCCAATGACTCCACCAGCCCATAGAGCACACCAAACAGTCAGTTTTTGTGGATGTAATGGCGTCTCAAGGGTCTCATGTGGATTCTCTTCACTCCAAATGCGGCAATTTTGCTTGTTGACGTAGCCAACATTCGTGGCGTTATTGCCAACATACGGCCCCATATGCTCGAAAAAGTGGTTGAAAATTGGACCTGTAGAATTGGATTTGTTCGAGCCAGCCGCGGCGACCACATGCCCGAAATCATATTTAAACATTAATGGCATAAAATTATCCTTCCAATAAAGCCAAATTGATGGACATTAAAACGATTTTCTTGTGTTTTATTTCAATTCGAAGTTCTATACCTCTAAAAAAAACACCCAATATAAGAACTCGAGAGATTGGTCAAGTACTTCGGCCACCTCACCCGCTCAGATACAGGCTTGGAAGGGATCATCGTCCAGGGCAAGGTGGAAGGCAAATAAAGGCCCAACTTGGTATTAGGCTCCATGCTGCAACGACGATGGCCAGAAACAAACCACCTCGGGAAGACTAGGGCTCTTAGAATATGGAAGAAATGACTCATGGTCACGACTCCTCTGATTACGACGTTGAAGAGAATGGATAACTAACATCACACCATGTCATATATTTAAATAAAGTTCTTTAATTTAATTTAATGTCTAACCATACCTAACAACCTATTATTGTGTTTGCACAAAAAAGGTCCACTGAAGAAAGAATATTGTACAAAATTATTTATTATTTAATATTTAGGGATAAATTAAAAAAACCATCATTTAAAATTAAAAAACTGCTGAAAATATAAGCTTTTCATTTTATACCTATAAGAATCCTCAGCACCACCGTGAATCCCGAGATAAAATAATTACTAACAAAAGAGAGACTTGATAGAAAATATAATATTATTATATTAAAGCATGGCACAATACAGCTGCTGCACTTGAAGAAATAGCCAAAAAATGAATTGCCAGCCAAAAGCATGCAGCAGCGCAGACAAAATGAGATTGCTCGAAAGAGAGGATTCACTAAATATTGAAATTGTATTTGTATTGTCCTAAGCTAATAAACCTATAAAGATAACAATTGAAACGATATTATGAGTTTAATAGTAAGCTAAACCCTTAAGGACGTTCCCTAATGGGAATCGATTTTCTTGCAATCGCTTTTAAAACTTTGTTATACATATTTATAAGTGTCCTTTATACGTAGAAATTTTCTTTAATAGTCCTTACGGCACTAAATTTGCTAAATATTGACCATTATTAGTCCAGTCAACGAACGCTCAAAGAGGGAGTATAGAAAACATTAAGAGAGAATTTTTTTCTTACGGAATATGTTTGGGGGGTAAAAATAGTAAAAGCCCCCAGTCCTAGCTACAACGGGCTTAGGGGTGGAAAATGTCCGGTTTTTTGGTTTTTTGCTTACCTCACAAAAAGGGTGGGCCGTAGGGAAAAAGTTACTCTTTGGCAAAATAAAAGCTTATAATATTTGCTACATGATTGCTTCTATTTAATTTTTCTCTATTCCTTATGGTTTTTGAGAAGTTACCCGCAAATATCGTTAATGTATGAAAAAAATAAAATTTCCTATATTTTTCGTCAAACTTTTGTCTCTATCACCTCAGCCTTTCGTTTTACAGTAAAAGTCCTCAGAAAAGAATATGTAGAGCATTCAATTTCCTTTAAAATGATATAATTATATATTTACGATTTTATCTTCAAATCGTCTGGAGTTGTAGGAATTTAAAAATTAAAGGTCGATTTATACATTTTGTTAGAAAACCCCGCAATAGTTCACTATATAGGCTAGTTTGGTATGGTGTGGGTATGCCAAATTTAAGTTTGTGACCTCAAGTGTGGGGGAAAACTTTTGGAAAAACCTCGAAATTTTCGGACTTTAACCAAAAAACTCGCACTTTATTAGATTTTTTACTATTTCGACCATGATAGAGCACGTTTTCGACAAAGACCACTCTATACATTTTTAAACTAGATTAAAATTGCTACAATGTAAACAAAGTTTCATCTTAATTGGATAATGGTAACCCGTGCGGCAATTAGGTTGAAATTTTGAAAAACTGCAATTTTTTGCAAAAAATCTCAGTTTTTCCTTGATAAAATGAAAAGCACTCATGATCTATCAAGTATGTTTTGGTGTTTTTTATCTTTATGGTAGGTAAAAATATTAATGAATAAAGATAGGAAATAAATAAACAATATTTTAAAAACAATATAAATTTATTAATATTTTTCATTTTAGTATCTAAAAATGGTAAAAAATCCATTAACATGAAAAAAATAAAACAATGACAATATTAATGTTTTTTACAAAATAAAATAAACCATCTTAAAAACCATAACATTTGGAATGGATTTAAGATTATTATCTATAAAAAGATATATAATTACATTTATACATTAGATTAGGAAAGAAAAATAATGTTGAAGTTGTAAATATAAATTTAGTAATGATTTATTTATTATTAAATAACATTTAAATCAATATATAAGTATTTACAGAATATTGTAATTATTATTTTGACAATGGTGTAATTATATTATTATTATTATTTTTTTTTTAAATCAAAATTTAATATGAAAAATGAGATCTCATTTTCATTCTAAGTTACTATGCTGATTTTTAAAATCTAAGTTAAAAGATAGTAGTAATCAATTTTAAAATTACAAATTTTTAGCATATTCGACTAGCAGCATTCTTGTGGCACTCGAACGTATTCAGTATTTGCACTTAAAAATTTCTCAATAGAAATTTGAAGTGCAAATTTTGGGTTTTAGAGTGTCACTGCTTAAGTCCAATAGGTATTTATATGTTTCAAAAAGTAAAGCAGCTTTTCTCTAATTTTAAAATGAATCAAAAATTTAATGCTTTTTTATTTATAAATCGATCAAATGTATTTTATCATTAGATCTAAAAAATGAAAATATAAATTAATTTCTAAGATGATGGATATAGTGAATAATAGTATTTATACAATTCTTAGGGCCAGTTGTATGTCTGTTGGTAAAGTCTTTGTAAAAGTTGACAAAGGGTAAATTCACCTTGTGCCTCGACCGGATGGCCAATCAGTTGACGCTCACTTCATCTGATTGGCCATCCCGCCGGGCACAATGTGAATTCTAAGGTTTACCCTTTGTCAATTTTTACAAAGACTTTACCAGACATACAACTGGCCCTTAGTAAAAAAATCATAATTTTTTTATACATTTTTATATTAATTCAATTGGTATTTTATAAAACATTTAAAATGATTAGATTATATACATATTTCAGACAATTTTACAAATAAATTAAATTATATTATTTTAGACACGGGTAAGAAATATTTGACGTCCTCTCATTTTTTCCCCTCGAAGTTCATGAAGCGCTCGATCTACTTCCTGTGGCGAACTAAGAGCTACCCGAGCTTCACCTGTTGCCCAACCTTTGTCATTAAACCTTCGAATAATTTGATCTCTAGTAACATCAAAATTATGAAAAAATTGCAAAATTTCTTCAATCTCCGACCTAAAGGGGATATTATCCAAAGCCACTACACAGCCGGGTTGTCCAAAGCCTTCGATTGGAGGTCCATCGTTACCCATTGTTTGATTGCCAAAACGACCCATCATAGGCATTCTTGGTTGCATAATATTTCCGCCCCCTCTATTATTCATAAATCCACCTCGGCCCATAGGTCCGCGTAGTCCAAATCCGCCATTTCCTGACATATCTGGAGCATTTTGGATAGGCATTCCTAAAGCCTCCATCATATCACCCCTGGAAATTGATTTTACTGCCACTTCTTGTTTACCTAAAGGAAGATTATTTTTTGAAAGCGCTTGTTTTCCTTCATCCAAGTTAGAAAATTCACAAAATGCTTCAGCAAATGATTTATTTTGTAATGATAATATATGTATTCTAGCGGGCACTAATCCTATATCGGAAAAGAAATCCCTTATATCTCTTTCATTCACTTGAAGAGGTAGTTTTTGTAAAAGGACACATTCAGATTGAATTTGAGATAAATCGGAAGAGTTAATATTTTCTAAATCTATAATTTCATTTTTGTCAACTATTTCATCTTTTATTTTTTTAGCATCTAAAAATTTATCTAAATTTAGAGGAGCAATTTTAACTTGTTTATGTGCTATCATCAGATTAGAATTTTTGTTTAAAGCAATTTTAGCTTCATCTTTGCTATGGAATCTAATATAGGCTACAAACTGTTTATTAGGGTTGTGTGTCATAAGAATTTCTAAAATATTCAATTCATTGAAAATTTTAAAAACATCTAACTCTTTGGTAAAACTAGGAATCTCTGTTAAAACTACACAATCAGTATCCAAATCAATATTTTCACGTTCAGGTTCAGGATCTGAATCACAAGGATTGGCAGGCCTAAAAGAGTCAATAGCTTTATCAAAGACTTCATCATCTATATGTAGAATTTCAACTGGACATCCTCGAACAGGCTTTCCGCCCATTTTAAGAGCTACTTCTTTTGCCTCTGGACGCCCAAATCGAACATAAGCGACTCCAGTCCTTTTTCCAAAATTATCATTTATTAATTTTAGGCCATTATTCGCGATAAAATGACCATGAAAGAACCTTCGAACATCTGAATAAGATGCTTCAGGAGGCATATTACTGATTTTAATACAAGTACCTGGATTAGGATTTCGGGGATCATATCCCAAATCACTATATCTATTTTCACCTCTAAATCCTGAATATTGATTGTTCATATTTCTATTTGGAAATTGTTCGAACCTATCCCGCCCAGGAAATGTTCCGTCCATATCACGGTCACCTCTATAAGGACCACCTCCTCTTCTATCATTAAAATTGTCATTATCCATCATTGGTCCACGTGGTCCTGGCCCAAAACCTCCTCGTCCTCTAAAATTAGACCTAAAATTTCCTCTCATTCCTCCTCCTTGATCCATTTCAGGGGGGCCGTCTTGCCCCAGCATTCCAAATACGCCATTACGAGGTGTAAATCCACTACCTCGTCCCATTTCAGAAGAATGTCCTCCTCCTCGATTTGACCAAGGTCCATTTCTCATAAATTGATTTTGATTTATTGTTTCATTTAAAGAACCAGGTCCTCCAATAGGTGGTAAAGGAGGAGGAACATTGCTTCCACTCAATGGCATACCTCTACCTCTTCCAATAGATCCCATCATTTGACTCGGTAGATTTGATCCTTGAACTATGGAGGATGATTGAGGCATAATAGATTGTTGAGGAGGTTGATTAAACCCATTATTATTACTTGAAGGTTGAAGATTTGGCCCATTATTCATATTCCAATTAGTTGTATTATTAATATTGGAAGAACCATTTTCTTTTGAATCTTGCTTTTTGGCTTCTCGAGAGTTTCTTCTCTCCTTATCTCGATTTGTAATTTGATGTTCCTTATCACGTGATTTACTTCTATCACGAGATCTTGTCCGTTCCCTTCTGCCCCGCCTGGATCGATCCCTGCTTCTGCTTCTTTCTCGTCTCCTTCGTTCCCGATCACGATCACGGTCTCGATCCCTATCTCTATGTCTTTCTTTGCGATCACGAGATCGAGATCTTTTTCTACGATCTCTGCCGCTACTGTTGCTTATAGAATCATTATCTTTTTTTTCAGTTAAAGATGAAGGATCATGAGGGGATGATGTACCAGAAACGATGGGACCCGTAGTATTAGCATTAACTGGGAGAGCTTGATTTGAAGTAGAATTTGTATTTTGTCCTGATATTATTGATAATGGAATATAAGAAGCCATTCCAACAGATTGTTGTCTAGCAAGTTCAATCACTTTTTGCATTTCTGCTCTTGAAGAAAGAAGCAATTTTATCTTTATTTCTTTTATTTTTCCTCCATCTGCTAACATTGCTTGACGAGCATCTTCATCCGTGCTAAAATAAAAAAATAAAATTAAGTTTTTATGTATTACTTAAATATTAGGAAAAAAAAAATTTGAAATTTATATGTCAAGTTATATTAGAAATCTAGAATATGGCGTTTTACTCTACAAAAAAGCCATAATGACTGAACATCAAAAAAATTATATTTTACAAGATTTAATGATTTTGTCAAAATGTCTGCGGGTACGTTTCCAAATTTTGTGTACGCTCTAGGTCAAAAACTAGTGTGAATTTCAACAAGATATTTCACAAGTAGTTTTGGTGCATTGAAGAGCTGATTAGATTTTGATTGAAATCGAATCAAAAATTAAGGGGGTTAAAATATTAAAATATATTGATCGATTTGTATGGCCAAAAGGAGGGGGGGGGGAATAAAAATTAAGTGGGGAAGTAAATAATTATAAATTATTTTATTAAATATAAGAGGGGGGGTCGGGTTGGTCGAGTGGATAACGTAAATGCCTTCTAATCAAGCTACCCCGGGTTCAAGCCTTAGTCGCTGCAATCCGACTTTAATCTGATCCCTACACCAATTTACACACACTTCCTCAAACACACACGAACACACAATGGCCATTATGGACTATAGTTTCCGAAGGCCATTAAAAATAAAAAATAAAATAAGTATATAATATATATTTTCATTTTATTTTTTTCAAAGTAGCACTCAGGGTCTTACTGAGCTCGAATTTGGGAATAAAAGAGAAGAAATATTTGATAAAGTTATGTTAAATAAACTGACACGTTCTGATGGGGCCCATCCACTTGACTTTACCATACAACCTGGTTCCTCACTTATATTTAATATTTAATGCAAATGGATGTTGATGAAAGCAGTCCACGGTGGTTTTAAAAAATAAGACTATAGAGGTTTTATTATTTTACATTTATTTGTTACCCTGAAGAAGGAGAGAATAAATCTCCGAAACGTCGGTTTAACAAATAAATGTAAAATAATAAAACCTCTATAGTCTTATTTTTTACAACCACCGTGGACTGCTTTCATCAACATCCATTTGCATATTTATACCAGTCCGTCTCCTAAAGAAAAACTCTATCAATTAATACTTAATAAAATTATTTATAATCATGAAGGGGGGGGGGGTTAGTTTTTGAATTTTTACACTTCTGTGGGCCCACGGATTATGTATACAACATTTGGTTGAGTTTGGTACTAGAGCATAGAATTTCATCCTCCAACCCAAAGAGAGGAGAGAGAGGGATTTATAAATATTTCGCCCCTAGGCACTATTCTGACTGCCGCCTCCTTGAAACATGTCACATCTGTGCCAAAGTCATTGTTTAAAAAAAAAACTAAATATAACGAGTCCATAAAAACACTGAGAGTTACTTTTTTTAATTTTAATAACATTTGAAAAGGTCTATTCTTTTACAAACTAAAAAATACATTATTATTGAAATACTTGAATAAAAAGAAAAATTAACACAAATAAACTAACGTATCAATGTTTTCTACTTTGGGAAGTCTTTATTATGTTTCCTTACATTGGTTTCCTCCTACTTTTAACCATTGCGAACTCCTCTATTAAGTCTTTAACTTTTATTTGATCACCGTTACTTTTATTCAATTTCCGACGTTTCGGAGACTTTTTTCCTCTCCTTCTTCAGGGCATTGAATAGTTATTGATGGGCGAGTACAACTCGGTTCCCATTTGTCTCTCCTTTCAGTGATAGAAACAATATTACAACTTGTAATTTACAAGAGAGACAAATGAGAACCGAGTTATACTCACCCATCAATAACTATTCAATACCCTGAAGAAGGAGAGAAAAAGTCTCTAGAACGTCGGAAATTGAATAAAAGTAAATAATTTATGGGCTGGCTTTCATTATAACCCACTTTTATTTCGCTTAACAGTCCGTTTTCAAAGAAAATAAAGAAAATTAAAATCTAAATAATCGGCAAGGAAAAATTGGTGTTTTTGCCTTTTTTTTTTATCAAAATAGTTTTAATCTTTTTTGAAATAAAAAAATATATAAACAAAATTAAGCACTAATTTTTACTGCACAATTTAAATAGCGAGTCTTTTTTTCTTACTTTTAAAATAGGAATAAAATTACATAAAAATGAATAAAAAAAATTATTTTTTAAAATTTCTTTATTATAAAATTTAGTAATTATATCGTCAGGCCGTGCCGCCTCTAGGCACTGGCCTAGTGTGCCTAGTGGGAAATCCGTCCCTGCAATTTTGGGCGGCTTGATTTTGCATTTTTAGTTTTCTGGGACCCACTGATTATGTATACAAAATTTGGTTGAATTTGGTTCCTAGACCTATATTTTCATTTTTTTGCCCCCCCCCCCCTTTTTTTTTGAGCGGTTAGTTTTTGAATTTTTAGACTTCTGGGGCCCACGGATTATGTATACAAAATTTGGAGGAGTTTGCTCGAATGGCCTAGATTTTTAATTAATAATCCCCCTCCACCCCCTTTATTTTTGGGTCGATAGCACCAAAATCTAATCAGCTCTTAATCTCAATGGACCAAAACTACGAATGAAATTTGGTTTTGATATTCACACTAGTTTTTGAGCTAGGTCATCCACAAAAATTTGGTAACGCACAGACTAACAGAATAACAGACTAACAACCAAACTAACAGACATTTTGACAAAACATTTATTATCTCGAAAAATATAATTTTTTTCAATGTTCACTTATTAGGGCTTTTTAGTAGAGCGAAATGCCATGGTTTCGCCCAATTTTTTAACTAAAATAGTTTCAGACGTTTTCGAGATATTTCGAAAAAAAAAACACTTTTTTCATGCACGATTACAATACTTGACCATACCCTGTATGGTAAAGTAAAAGGAAAACGCTTTATTGTAACATGTTATTAACACCTCAAAATTAATTTATTCAAATTTAAGAATATTTAGTTACAAAATAATTACATTAAAATAATTGAAAAGTTTTTGTCTTTGTTTCTCTTTATGAATAACATTAAAATTAAGCTTAGAAAATTATAAAAAAAAAAAAAAAAAAACATTTACGCAACCATAATGCAAACCAATCGGAAAACGTGTTTTATATATACTTGTGGGGCAATTTATTTAGGAAAGAGATGGAACCCTTCTGACCCCCTTCATCCCCAGGGTACGCGGCCCAATTTTTGGGAAAATTTTCCAAGAAATAATATAGAATGTTATTGTTAGTAAAAAGATTTAATATAAAAACAAAAATTAAATACCTGAATGCAATAAATGCATCCCCTTGTTCTCCTCCTACTATGTGTACTCCTCCTTCTGGAATTGAAAGGCCTCTAAAATATTGCCGGATGTCAAGTGCATTAGCAGACCAAGGAAGATTCTGGAGTCTTATTATAACACTCATTTTGATTAGAATGATCTAAAACAAAAAAATGAATAGAGAATAAATACGTGTAGTTGATTAAGAGTTTGTGGATTATTAAGGCAATTTACAATGTTTTATAATGAGTTAGCAATTAAAAATAAATTTCTTATATGAGTGGTAATACATTACAAGAGTTAAGATTCAAGACAATAAAATAAAGTTTTAAACAATTTAAGAGTTGATTTATATCTTGAATAAGATAGTTTCAATTTTACAAAGTAAATATCATTTAAGGTAGGTAGTTGTTTTGCGACAATACTAGCGAAAAAGTTAATGCTAGAGTATATAGTACAGACAATAAGGATTCATAATTCTCAAGCCCAAAACTTTTTGCTGTTTATGTACCACTACTAGCCAATCCCGTGCTCGTTTGACAAATCTGGAAACACTGTCCGAGGTTGTATATATTTGATCATAGAAATTTCAGATAAAGTAAAGGGAGATTTATAAAACAAAAAGTTCTTAATAAGCGATTGAAAGCTGTTGCGACAATGGCTGAAGCGAAAAAACGTCAAAAAAGAACTAAAGTTAACACACTTTTTAGGTTAAATAAATGCGTTGTTGCCAGCTTATTTTTAGTGTAAATTTTTCATTATTTATTCATTATTATCTCAGAAACTGTGTTGTAACTATGAATTCAAATTTTCTTAAAAAATGTACACCCTCTATTCGAAAATATGGTATACATTTGAAAGAAAATCTTAGATTATCTCGAGTTTCGAAAACAACTGGCAATACTCATTATATTGTTATTGTTCACATTGATAACTAAATATCTTAACATATTTGACAGGCGTTGATTTTGAGTTAACCAGGGAATTTGAAGACCAAAGTTTAGTATTTTTAAGAAAAATAAAATAATCACCGCTGTAATTTCAAAATGGAAAATTTTAACTCAAATAACGTGAATTTACAAAGAAGAGATGCCAAATTGAAGCAATTGATTTATCAAAACGTTATGGTATCTTGTAACAGATATTACAGTATTTGAAGAACAAAGAAAAATTAGAACACGGTGGTATTAATAAAAATTGATGGAATGTGTTCAAGATGCATTTGATAAACTAGAGAGAAATATCTACGCTTGATAAAGTTTTTATAACATTACAAACGCGTAGGGAATCAATTATGTTGAAAGGAGGGGAAATCCCTCATATAGGTAAGTAAGGTAAAACTTCATCGTGAAGGTCGATTAGCTGAAAAGTAGGTATACAGGGAATTTCAGAAGAAGAAGACCTTCAAATTGACTGATTTATAGATCAACAAGGATGAGCCTAAACCAGGCGCGGATCCAGACCTCTGATTTGGGGGGGGGGGCGGGCGGTCGCCGGTATATAAGATCTACTTTTGATCTCGGAAGTGTGTCGCGATCGAATTGTCCAAGCGGGAGGGGGGAGGGATCAGAGACGCCCCCCCCACCATGGAACTTTATTTTCTTCAATTTTAAAATTTAATGTTATAAAAAAAATTAAATAAACATATAAAAAATGTTGATCTCCAATGCTTTGGGGGGGGGGGGGGTGCAGTCGACCCCCTGGATCCGCGCATGGCCTAAACACCTATACCTAGATAACTTTTAAGGAGTTAGGTGTTGGTTCTAGGTGAAACATTTTAATATAATAATAAAACTTGAGCAAGATGCGAACTAGGTTACACAAAAAAAGAAATAAAACAAAATTGAGTTTTGAATTCGATATATTTCGGGGGTGCCCTGTACCTAGACTCATGAAATTAGACAAGAATATTTTTTATGTCGCAACTGATTGATTTTGAATATCAATTATCATAGTGACTTATTGCCTTGTTAGTTGTATAAAACTATTTAGATTGGTAAAAATATGAATAAAAATAAAGTTATGTTTCTAATGTGAGGTCACGTCCTCATCCTCTTACATATTGTAACTTGTAAATCTATATGCTTCCTCCCGTTCTTTTGCTTACGTATTTTATGGACATGCACTAGAGTTGTATATAATAACTAGGCATTATATAAAATAAAAAATAATATTTAGGCAAAGTATGGAAGTCATACAAAAATCTTATTGAAAGAAGTAAATGAAAGTGAAACAAAGTAAAATACAAACTAAAGTATTTCTAGTAAGATCCCCTAGTATTTCTTATAACTAGAGACCGGATTTTTATGCAGGGGGGAGGGGGTAGCTTTATTTCACAGACACGATTGTATTGTATTGCTTTTATTTTTGAATATTAACAAGCTTTTCTTATTAACGTATAAATAATAAACTAATAAAATAATGCAAATATTTGGTCGGCTATAATCGGATCCCTACAATAATTTACACACACTTCCACACACACACACACACACTCAATGGCTAAATGGGCTATACTTCCCGAAGGCCGTTAAAAAAAAATAAAGAAATAATTATCAAAGGATCTAAAAAAAAATTAAAATTTGATTATAATTGTGAATAATTTATGTTTAAAAGTATTTAAAGCAAATGTAGGGTGCCTAGGGGCCCTGGGTCTCTTAAATCCGCCCCTGAGTGTGTGCAATATTTATCATTAAAAAATTACTATTGATACAGAGGTTATTATTAGAGAATCAAAATATCGTAATTTCTTTTTTTACGACTTATAAATTATGAGATAAAATTTTTATCAATAATTAAGTAAGCATGCGCAAATCATAAAAGTCTGCGCGGCTGGTGAAATTAACGCTAAGGCGTGAACATTCTCAAGTTTCCTCAAACTCTATTAGGTAATTAAAAAAAAAAAAGTATCAGACCGTTTTGCTCACTTTTTGGGCCTACAATAATCTCACGTCGATTTTTGCCCTCCTCCATTTGATTTTTGATAAGGAAAGGAATAGCGGTTAAAAAATGCAAATGATAAAATTTTAATATTATATCGTCACCCCATTGCAAGAACTAGGTAACTCGATTTTTCAAGTTCTTGAAAAATGGGCTGAAAATGTTTGATCTATCTATTCCATACCAGGCATGTTTAAAATGCTTATCTGAATAAACTGCTTAATATGACTATAGATTATTATTATTACATTTATGAATAACAATTCATATGTATTTTTAGCTATGAAATAGCCAGGTATCTCAAAAAAGATTTTTGGAGTTATGAAATAGGGTGACGATATATAGGTAATATATATATCAATATCAGAAATTTTTGATATATAACCAATTCAATGTTAAAATTTTCATTTTGCGATATATTTATTCCTATTGATTTTAGAACAAATGTGTAAAATAATTACAAAAGATGCTCAGAATTAAAAATTCTATCAAATTTAATGATACCTTCCCGAGAGAATAGATAGAAAAAGTAAAAAATTAGACATACATGTTTTCTTTTTTAGATATCAGAATTCTTCCAAAAATTCTGGAGATAAATGAAATTCTATGAATTTTAGTATCATATATAGCTATATAAGCCACTCTTATACAATTCTTGAATTTCATTCTCAAGAATTTTTAGAAAATTCTGATATCTACAAAAAACATGTATGTCTAATTTTTTACTTTTCTATCTATTCTCTCTATATATATATATATATATATATTATTTAAATATATATATATATTATTTAAATTCAAATTTTAGGAGTGAAAGAAAAAACATTTTTTGACAATCATTTACGTCTTAATACTAACAACCATAGTAAATTTCAAGTTATTAGTTATTAGTTCCAGTAATTGAGGAGAAATCGTAATATCTAAAAATGAAGTATGTCTAATATTTTGTTATTTTCTATTTTTTATAATATTTCCACAGGAACTTATCAATAAATTTGATGAAGTTTTTAATTATAAACATATTTTGTATTTACAATTTTGTTCTAAAATTAATAGGGAATCCATTGTAAAATAAAAATTTTATCATAGAATTTCAGATAAAAAAACAAAACAAAACAGGGCATAGGTACTGCATAGTTATTGCCAAGTCGTAACAGCTCTAACAATAATCGTATTGAAAAGGCGAAATGACTGTTCACTCTCTGATGAACTATGACTTACAAGGATTTAAATAAAAATGTAAAAATCAGGAGCCCAGAAAGTTCAAAATTCGAGAACGGCAGTCATTGGCATGCTACCATTAGTTATTGGCACATATTAATCGCCGTTATTAATTGAATTTTTTTACTATGGGTTTATTTTAGTTCTATTTCATTTTATTGGGGCTTTTTAGGCGATTTGTTTCTTGGCGTTATACAGGGGTGTCCATCGCCCTCTAGCTTCAAGACCCCCCCCCCCAATTTCATGAAAAGTAATCACCACTAACTTCGTATGAACCCAACCTCATGAAAAGTAACCCCCCCCCCCCCCCCACACACACAAATAGAGGAATAACATTAGTCCTGGTATTTAATCTTCTAGAAACATTATACTTATTAAAAAAGTGCCTGGAGCTCCGAACGATGCTCGCTAACTTTTTGTCTCTAAATAGTTTAAGTTTCAAATTTCAAGGCTCTGTGACTTACCGAAGACGATATTTGAATGATTAAAATATTTATTTTACGACACTCCTAATCTACACCCTCTTTCTTTATTTCAATCGGATTAAAATCTATACACGACTAATAACTCAAGACACTTGATAAGTACACCAATTTTAAAAAAAAAACGTTAGTGTCTTTTTTGAGAAAAAAAAAGAAAAATCTTTCATGTAAATGTCAAGCCAAAGTCTTCAGATTTCAGCAAAAGCTTGCTGTCCTCCGGTAGCCTATATCGAACTTAAGTTTCGAATTTAGTAGCTCTGAGATTTATGGTTGCGAAATGCAGGGGCGGGGATTATTATGTACGTAAACACCAACTTCCGGTATTTCTATTTTAGCCAAAATTTTGTGGTGCTTCTTGTAGCCTCTAGATGGCTTAAGTTTCAAATTTCAAGGCTCTGCGACTTTCCGAAGACGAGATATGAACGATTAAATTATTTATTTTGCGACATGACTAATTTATACCCCCTTCCTTTATTTCAATCGGATTAAAATTTTTACACGAGCAATAACTCATGAGACTTGATAAGTATACCAATTTTTAGCGAAATCGTTAGAGCCGTTTTCGAGAAACCGATTCTATATATTATATATACAAGAATTGCTCATTTAATAATATAAGATAAGATAATAAGCTCACAAAACAATTAAAGCTAACATCTCATAATGATAATTGATCACCCTATTAGACTTAGCGTTGAATGAGAAAACATAACAAGAAAACATACATTTTGGCTAGGCAGTCTTATTATACACTAAAAGCGGTCATTAGTAGATTTTGAAACTAATTTGTATAGGTTCAGAGACAAAGCATACTATACGTCTCTTTAAACAGTACGACTAAGGCCCTTTTGTGGGTAACGTAATAACTTGACTTTTTTTTCTGTAGAGTGCCAATAACTCAACATAAGTGCGAATAACTATGCAGTTTACACTATCCATTATACCTGCCTATATTTTTCTTCGGTTCATAAATTTTAAAAATGGTTTAAGAAACCAATACCAATGCGATAATTTTTTTTCTCCAGATTTCTAATCCAAAACCTCCTCTTTTTACGATAAAATCATTACTTCTGATCTCTTCCCTGAAAAGTAACCGTATTAAAATATAGCCTATTATAGAAAAGGTGTAAGCTTTTGAATGCTCAAAGCATTTATAAATTTGGTTCACTACTTTTTAAGATTAGACCCTACCAACATACATCGTACAAACTTTAGAGAGAGATAATATAGAGATTAATTATTGCACGAAAACTATTATTTAGTTTTACTCAATATAAATTTATTAAAATGGGTTCGTTTCATTGAATCTACCTTTATTTTCGTTAAATTCCTAAGTCCAGCTGAAGTGGTAATCGTGTTCTATATTTATTTATATCTCAAAGGAGCATCAAAGCATTCTCTTGCCACCTTGGATGCAATTCAGAATAATAGGAGATCCAGGCACTAGGACGCTCTCGGCTCCCTGGGCTATCGTACAACTGTCTGCGTCATATACATTTTCTAAAGATACTACCATGGCGTTTGTTCTGACAAGATAAAATCAATAATCCCTTCTAAAGTCTCATAAATACATACGATTTTCAAACCAACACATCTTCGGGATGAAATTAGATACTCTCCGAATTTTCAATTTCGTTATCTCTGACTTCTAGAGACTGGAACTCGTTTCCCTCGTCCGTCTTTCTAAACCCGCACAAGGATTAAGTCGGGCTCACTGCAAATAATTTGACCGGCTATAATCTTAGATTAATATTTAGTTCCCGAAGCCCCACCAAAAAAATAACATAAGCACAATCTAATGAATAACTGAAAGTAATGGAAGGCAACCCAGGGGGTAGTGAGGAAAGAAAAAATTAACACATATCAAATAAAGTGTAATTTATTGGATTCCATCCTCCTTTCCTTTCAAACCGGCGTTTCGGAGGATTCTTCAATGGGTCAATGAAGGAAACAAGTTCATTGACCCCTTGAAACCCTGAAGAATCCTCCGAAACATCGGTTTGAAAGGAATGGAATCCAAAAAATTACACCATATTTGATGTGTTAATTTTTCCTTTCCTCAGGTCCTGGGCTGCCTTCCATTACTTTCAATTAAAAGTTCTACCAGTCCGTCTCTCTCCAGAGAAAATTTCGTGTAAACTAATGAATAACATTAAAAATGTAGTTTGTATAAAATTACTTCATTTTCAAGTTTTATTTTTAATCTATCAATGGATAAGCTGTTTTTAAAACACATTTATTAGGTTTTCTTCTTATGAAATTCATATTAGCGGATCTTTCTCTTGTAGTGAAAAATTGTACCGACTTCCTAAAGGGATGAAAAGAAACCACGGATCCAGTTTCCATTTTCTAAATTTTTGGAAAACTATTAACGAAAATTCTTATCAAGACCAAGGCAATATTTTATTCTTAAGAGAAAATAAATAATGGTATCCTCTGCTTGATAAAGATAAATATACAGTAAATATACAGGGCTAAATGCGTTCTAGTCCCGAGGTGCACCAGCCTTTTTGGACCGCAATTTTGCTTGTGGTGAAATCAGTTGAAGGCTGGAGCTAAGAAACTAAATATAAATATAAGTTATATATTACTTCTGTTTTTTGTTAATATAATTTATTATAATTTTATATTTTTCTTTCTTTAGTGGTAATATATACTGACTTTTTCTAGCTCTGAAACTTTTGTGGAACTTCACCGATCACCTCGCAACAGCTTCAACCTCCTGTGTAATTTTCTTATGAAGAGGGGCGCAAATCTTAGGACGGTCAAGTATATATATATAAACATTTTATTTGATAGAGTATAGTTTCGAAGACTTGAACTTCATCTTCAGTTTTTCTTATAAATATTATATTTGATTTCTGTGCATGAGTATCTTCGAATGTAATAGTTCATTCAACTATTAACAAATAACTTATAAATGAACCACCTCATTCGCAGTAAATGATTTCCTATTAAAAATCAACAACTCTTGAATTCTCTCTCTCGAAAAAAAAAATATTTTAAAAGTATTTCATCCAATATTAGTTCTATTTTTGATAGAAATATTTGCATAATATAAATAACGCATATTATGGCAAGGGAAAATTACTTCTTATTCGTATGTTCTATATATCGTCGCCTTAGAGTGTAAACCTGCTAACTCCCAACAAGGAAATTCTACAGGGCAGAGAAAAAACAAACAAAATGTAATATTGTTGTTATGGAAAGAAACTATTTTTCACAATTTTTTTCTACAACTTATGGTCGTAATTTTAAGTAGCAGTTTTACTTGGACGATGCTGCATCTCTTTTTCTTTCAAACGGTATTAATATGTCATATGATAAAAAATGGAGTTATCAGGTTTACAGTCTAAGCTGAAGATATGTATTTGATTATATATATATATTCTTGCATCTGTGTGTACCTAAGTTTTAAGAAAGGTTATTGTTCTATGAAATGGCTAGCATAATAATAGTGCAGAATTTAGCTAGTTCTAGTGAATTTCAGTTTTTATATTTATTATATAGGAAGAGGATTTTTTGCCCAGAGTTCTTCCCTGACAGATTCTGGTAGTCCTGCGCAAAGGTTATAAGCTAAAGACTAACTTTTAGAGATCATATATATATTATGTCCATTTAAAGTTTTTTAAAGACTTTTCTTCTAGTGTACTTTTTTCTTGTCTCATTTTTTTTTTATTATTTTATTTATAACAGAAATAACTGGTAAATAAATTAAGAGTGTAAATGTGGCTACAGTAAACTATTCTTTGGATCCAATCCTTTCTTAATCTTTCTCATTCGAACCTACCTATAAACCTATTAAAAATATTGTCAGACACTATAATACATCTTTATAAAATTTTAAATAAGACTTTTTGAAAATAAAAATTGGAAAATTGTTTTTAGTTAGTATTTAACTTTAGAATGGTAGAACTGTTTCAAATTTTTAAAATTGACTATTTTTTTTACATAGGTACCGAAATATAGGTATGAAAAGATTTTGATTGAATATAATAATAATTGTTGATTGTTTATTATTTGAGTCAAATTTAATTCAAAGAAATTTTACATTATTTTGCAGAAAATAGAAAAAATTTAATTTCGATCTCTATCTAAAAAACAAAATGGAACGTAATAAAGATAATAAATAAAAAAATTTCACTACATTTTTTAACCCATTTATAAGATGTAATGAAGACCTAGGAGATACTCAGCCGAGGGGTGAATCGGGATTGGAATTAGGTGTACACGTCTTTTGGAATTATTTTGAAATTCATTAGATAGCTCCTTCATCTATTGTCTTCTACTTGGAAAGTGGAAGTAGGTTTACACGATATTAGGTAGCGGTTCACCCCTCGTACTCAAGATTTTTGTCTTTGCTTGTCTCTAAAACGGCCGGTGATAGTGTGTGTTCTACAAAGTTCTTGAAATATCATGGTTAGGGTATCAGAATGCAGACAGAGAGAAAAAAAATGATGCTTTAAAATGATTTTTCATAAAATGTCTGTTATTTTAATATACTATAGTGTTCCTAGTCATTTTATATTCAGAAGTAATATTTAGACAAAGTAGAAAAAAGTTATGATGACTTTCAATTATTGAAAAAAGAAAATGAAAATGAAGGTACAAAGTAACATTAGAAGTAAAAGTTTAAAGGGGAGTAGCTACCACTGCTCATACAAGGTTGTGGACCCTGTCGTTCTTAGGAGCCACAACACCATAGCGGTAAAGGGAAAGTTTGATATTTTATGGGCCCGAAATTTGTAGCTATGACAGTGAAAGTTCAGAACTTTGTTACTAAAATTAGATGAGAAATTAACTATTATTGACCTACTTGTTACAACATGGAAGGCTAGAATGGCATTTGAATTGCACTTTTGTCTTTCACACAAGAGAATTTGATATTTTAGCACTTAAGTCTTGCACATACACGAATCCTTGGCCTCTTCCTGTGATAGCTGCTGATCGAAGAAATATCTAGTGGTCAGGAACGTCTTCAAATCTGAGTCCTTTGAATATTATGAATTGTAATTTGGTATAGTGGTTCGGAATTCCAATCAACAAAAAAAAAAACAAAAAAAACAAACAAACGCCACATGACAATAAATGCGATAGTGTCAGAACTATTTTTAATTAGCAGATTTCCCCTTTGATATTGGAAATTAGGCATTACACACATGACTTTAATAAAAATAAAGAAAGACGGTTTTCTATTTATTTCTAATAAATTGAAAAACTATTCTACTTTCACTTTATAATAGAATGAGTATAGGAAAAGAATCTCTGGAATTCTTGAAGTCTTATAATTCACTTTATTTTTCCTTAATCTGAGTTTAGTGGTGTGCAACATTCCATAATTTTTCTCAATTTTACTAAAACTTTTATTTTATGTCTGGTTATGCCGCACTAAATCAAGACAAAAATGGTGATACCTCAAGATCACCTAGAAGAGTCACTTCTTAACTAAAGCAGATTATGGAAAGGATTCATAAAATATTATTTTTTAATCTATACTTTTTTACTTTAAACTTCAAATTAGGACTAATAGCATTAAATGTGATTAATTTAATCTCAATTTGAAAAGTTATAAGAGTTCTAATTTGATTGACAAATTCCAAGTTTCTCTTTTATCTAAAGTATTCTATTTACAGTTTAAACCAAGGGCTGGAGAACTGATTATATCAACTTGGATCAATAGTTTTAAGCACTAATTACTAATGGAATTCTCATTTAACGATCAAGATAAAATTCCTTCTGGCCTATTTTCAAGTAAACTTCTATAAAATTCGAATCGAACGCTTTGAAAGTCTCAACTTGTTGATGTTGCCGTCCAACATTTTTGAAAATGGATAATTTTTTTGTTCAAAAAAAAAAAAAATATATAATTCCAATTTATCCAGTGGATTTTCTTAGTCGTCTGATTTTCCTCCTGAATAGAAATTTTGATTTTATATATTTTTTTTATGGGATTTAATAAAAAAAAAAAAATAAACAGATCATGCTTTTGAATTCAATAATTTATACCCCTTCAGTAACATGAATATTCTTTTCTTATTAAAATTGATCTCCGAAAATATTAAATAAACAACCCGCCCCCGAGACAATGCGCTCATTGCAGTAACATCAATTTCAACAAATCAATGAGCTGAGCTGAGTTGCAAAACAGCTTCAGAATTTTAAGGCGAAATGTCGAGATAAACATTAGAAAGTGTTAAACTTCTAATTCCACTTTGGGTGGGCTAAGGTGTAAAATTGAAGGTAAATGAATGGTAATTTGTGAACGATCTATAACCTTAACGGGTTCGACTATTATATTGAGGAATGAAGTATTTTAAAACATTGTGTCTTATTAGTTTCTATAATTTAAATACCAATCTAAATAGAAATGTAGACAAATTTCTGCTCCAGTGAATATATAAACTCAATTATATGTATTATAAAATATATATGTGGGAACTCCTCAGTTTTGAATCTTTTGATATTATGAGAATAAAACCAACTAAAATCTTTGAGTAATTTGAAGAAGTCTTCATCTTCTAAAATGAAGGATAGTATTAATTTTAATGCATTAAATTTTAATTAAATACATTATCTTATTTTAATAACGTTTTGATTAATATCATATAGCTTGTTCTATCAAGACAGCCTTATTTTAGAAATGCGCTAATTGAATCTCAAGAACATAGATCATTATGGATAGAAACATCAAGTTTACTGGTGAATGTCTTTCAGCCAGAAGCGTTTGAGTGAAGCATTTTAGAAATTATTCTCCTTCACAATATAAAACAAACTTGAATCATCAAATGACAATGTTTTATTAATAATTTTTATAAGTGTTAAAAAAATAATGCAAAATAAAGTTTTTTGTTTGTTTGTGAGTAATAAAGGATCGTAAAAAATGCATGAAAAATTATTATATGTAGATATTGAATACCTTATTCAAAGTAAAAAAAAAAAATGAATAGAAAGTTGATAAATTCGCGCATTACATAAATAAAAAAATCCTATTTTTGAAAATAAATGTTAAACCACTCGGCTGTCGTTACTTGAAACGGCGAAAAGAAGAAGTAAAGTTGTAATTTAAAAGTACTAAGAAAAAAAAAAAAAAAATACCGCAGCTTCCGTCTATGAAAATAGCTCGTGAAGATTTCTCAAAGAAATCAATACGCATCGATCGTTTAAAGACTGCAAAAAAAAAAATATAGTATGTAATTATAAAAAAAAATTTATAAATGAAGAGAGACAAGAGTTTCTAATTTTTGGTGTGAGCGATCTATAATTAGGTCGTTAAGAGTTCGCAGGCCCTTTTCAACGTGCATAAAGTCTTAAAATATGCTTCTTTTTTCATAGTCTATAAAAAAACTGCAAATAATTTTATAATTAACGATCCTTTTCTAACTTGAAGGTTCGCATTTTTAAGTTAATTTTCTTGAAAAACCCTTGACTTTAAACTGATGTTACTTTCTTCTTAAACTCCAGCCTATTATTCTATAAATATTGTAATTACTGTTAATTAACTATTCAGAATTTCTTATTCAATCCTACCTCCTAGTCAAGATATGATCGAATCTATAAAATATCTTGAGTTATGATCAAAATATGTGGAAGATTTGAATACCTTTAGGAAGGCTGAGTAGACGTCATACATTAATAGATTTGAATAAAAGATTTCACTGTCGATGGTAACAGAATTGTTTTTATTTTAGGTTAAAAATAAAATAAAATGAGAGAGAGTCTTCTGTTTTTTAAATAAAATAATTTTTAATTATTTCTAGAAATAATTAAAAATTATTTTATTTAAAAAACAGAAGACTCTCTCATTTTATTTTATTTTTAACCTAAAATTAATAGATTTCTTTATTAGGTTGACTTTTGATTGCGAACCAAATTGATAAATGTAGCAAATTAGTTTATTTTATCAAAAAGGTGGTCTTAAATTTCATGAGCTAATTTTGTTTTTATTTCGTGAATCATTTATTAATTTGGCATGCTTCAAAGCATCGGTTCCAAATATATCACCCTGGTTTAGCAGTTTGTGGCGAGTTTATTTCATGGATGAATAAGCTTCTAGAAAAAACGGTCTGCTGATGAAATATTAAATCATCTAGTTTTGTTGCTCAACAATAAAATTGCTAAGTTTACGGAGAAATCAAATAAGTTGTCCTTTGCTTGATACAAATAAATATATATGCTGTATGCAGAGGACAAGTTAATCGATTTCTCGTTAAGAATTAACAACTCTTCTAGTCTCGGCAAGAAAAAATCTTTTCAAATTTAAGTCTATACCCTTCATGATAAATAGCATTATGGACTAAGATAGAATAAAATGGAGTGTTTAAGGTTAAATCTCAATATCTTTATAAGAAATGGGTGACTTTAATTATAATAATAGAATTTTCCATCTCGATTGATATTCTGTATATAGTATATAAGAAAGTATGCTAGGTTTCAGAGGATGAAATGCAGAAGCATCCAAATATTTGTTGTAGAGTCGAAGAGACAGGTCATTTTGTTCTCAGCAACTCGACGATCTCAAAAACTTAGAGGTTAGAAAATTATTCAATTCAATCTTTTTTATGCTTTAAATTAGTATAAAGCTCTTCAAATTTATATAATTTTTCTATGTATTAAGCTCAATAATCAAAGATTTTTATTAATAACCTTTAGATTGCAAAATGGACTATATTATAGTAAAAAAAAAAAATAAAGAATTCATTATGCATTTAGATAAGGTGCATCAATATTTTTGAATAAAAAGAAAGAATTATAGTGCAAAAAACATTATTTAAATTCTTTAGTAGAGAAAATAAAAATAAAATTTTAATATAACTATTTTGAAATTAGGCAAATAAATAAATATATTAGATTATATTAAAAAAATACAAATCTTTTATAAAAAAAATCCAAAACACGTGTATTCAAAGTCAAACGTTTCGGGAGAATTTCTTCCTTTTTCAATGACAAAATCTTTTTCAAAAAAAAGAAAAAAAAGTTGTTTTCTCTAGAATTTAGAAAGCAACATTAAGATATTAAATATTTTTATAAATAGACAATTGTACAGATTGTCCTGGTGACCAGATTACCTTTAAATAAAAAAGTGACTAGATTACCTTTAAATAAAAATATTTATGAAAATTTATTTTTCTCTAAAATTTTTTATAAACATTCGAAAAACAATCCATATCTGACCTTTTATTAATCGATTTTTTGTTATTTGGATTGTTTTTCGAATGTTTATAAAAAATTTTAAGAGAAAAATAAATTTTCATAAATATTTATATTTAAAGGTAATTTGGTCATCAGGACAATCTGTACAATTGTCCATTTATAAAAAAATTTAATATCCTAGTGTTCCTTTCTAAATTCTAGAAAAAGCAACTTTATTTATATTTTTTTTTTGAAAAAAATTTTGTCATTGAAAAAGGTAGAAATTCTCCCGAAACGTTTGACCCCGAATACACGTGTTTTGGATTGTTTTTTATAAAAGATTTGTATTTTTTTAATTTATAAAAACAATCAATACACTTTTTTTATTTTGTTAGATTATATTTTATTTATCAAGTCTGAAAAATTATAGCTATGAGAAATGATTAAATAAACTGAAGGAGACAATAAAAGAGTGTGTCTTCTGCTAGAATTATAAATTTTATTTATTTATAACGAAACTAGTCTCGTTATAAATAAATAAAATTTATAATTCCAGCAGAAGACACACTCTTTTTATTGTCTCCTTCAATATATAAAAATTCTGCTACTCTCGGCAAAAACTTTCAATTTGATTAAATAAACGATTTTTTTTTCTATTTAACATAAAAATTTGAAAAAATGTGATAAATCTGTCTAAAATACATTTTTATATTTTGATTTTAGAATGCAATTTTGCTTAGTTTCATTTTTAAAAAATTAAACCATGATTACTGGAACACATAATATATAACGTTCGATATCTAAATACGTCACATGTTTTACATTGGAATATAATTTGCATGTTTATTCTGATGACTCATAATAAGAGATTAGGTATTTGTGTTGAGTCGCTGTTCTCACTGGCTGACGAAGACGAAAGCGAACTTGTGGCTTCTATGGCCTCGCGGTGGCCAACTTCCCCTCTTGTCAACTTAATCGAACTTGGTTATACAATACGTTTTCTAATTGATAAACTATCATTTCCCTAGTAATATATTAATAGTCGAAATTATAAAAATCACGAAAATAAGTAAATTTAAATAATAATTTAATCTTTCCCAGTCACATTAAAATAACCGAGAACAGTATAATTCTTATTAATATTTTTTTTTTTTTAATAATGCCTGTTTAATTTAAGTTGTATTTAAAATTTCTTTGTTTAAAATGAGGTTATATAATAGTATTTTTAGTATAAATATATTATTACCTACTATAAATGAATTTTGAAATTCTAAGAAAATAACACAATCTGGTAAATAGAAAAATTTGAAGTAATTTATAAAAAATAATCAATGTTTCTAAAATAGTTTCTAAAAGTAATTGATTTTCTTACGCAAAAATGGCGGAATAACGTACAAAATGTAGTTATTTTTATATAGATATATATTTAACAGTTATATAACTTACCTAATATATTTAATAACGCCCTAGTAGATATTTAATCATATAATGCTATGAAAAATGAAGATATTTTCTTGGCTATATAAATTTGTAATTTTTAAATAAATATAAGAATTCTGTTAGCTTCGCTTGGCTTTTCCTATGCAGCAAAGATATAATAATGAACTGGTAAGCTACTATACAAGATTTTTCTTATAGTTCCTCGTTTGTCCGTAGCGGCGTTTCAATCGAATTTCCTACAGGAAAATTGTTTTTAAATAATATAATATAAAATTAATGGAAATCTATAGTCATGTTATTTATTAATGAGAATATATTTTTTTTTTTTTACTTTTTTATTATTTGTTATAATTAATTTGTAGTATTGTTTGTTAAATTGTATTGATGTTTGGTTGACCTAGTCACCGAGGACTTATGCCTCTAGGCAGGTCGAGGAATAAAGATTTATTTATTAATATCTTGCTTTAAAAATTACAATTTAACTTTTATTGTGATTATTTCTTTCAATATGATGATATATTGATGATCCTGTCCTTGAGTGTCTACCTCTATGCTTAGAATATTCATTTGTCAATCCCTCAAAATGGCTGCTCTAACCAGAATAAGTGCTAAATATTTTAAATATATAAATTCTCCTAAATTTAATAATTATCGGCTAATTAGCACATCTGGAAATAAAAGAGAAACGACAGTGATTGATGTGAAACAAGTTCGGTCAGTTCCCAAAGAAGAAACTCATAAAAACTGGATCTCTTTTGGATTTGAACTACGCGATGAAAAAGAAGATCGGGGAGCTATGAATATTTTATTCTTCACTTCAGTCACCCTGGCCATTGTAGGTTCATCATTTTTTCTTGCATATTATCCAGATTTCCAAATGGCCGATTGGGCACAACGGGAAGGTTTTCTTCAACTACGATACCGAGAATTGAATAATCTACCTTTAGTGGATCCAAATTTAATACCCCTAGAAAAAATATATTTACCTTCTGATGAAGAACTTGGTGATATGGAAATTATAATATAGAACAAAATAAAACAATTTAATTTGTAACAAATGTATATTTGCTTTATTTATGCTTAAAATACATAGAACTTTGTTGAAAATGTTCTTTTTTTTTTATATCCTTTCTTTAAATCATTTTTACAAATTGATTACAAATAATTTATAAGTAAATAAAATTACATTATGTGGTATAATAAAAAACCTTTACAATATGATTCACATCATTGATTTGTTTTAATCATTTACACTCAAAAAATAATAGAGAAAGCTAATTTTTTACATCTATTTATTAAGCGAATAAATAATTAAGAATATTAAAGTTTATATTAAAAATATTTAATGTGAGATAGTCACATGAGAAGTTTCACTGAGAGTAGTGGGGGGATTTACTTGTAAACCTTCCAAAGTATAATATGGAAGAGTTGCACTAACAGTTATAGGGGGCATGCCTGGGAGATTGATGGGCGTAGTTAAAGGCATTCCTGGAATAGAAGCTTCTGTCCCAAGGGCAGAAGGAAATAAATGACTTGTTGAGCTAACTACTGTGGTTGATCCAATATTCAGTGGTTGATTTTGGTATGGCCGATTAATAGTTCCAAAATTCGAAGAAAATGTGTTAATAGTATCTGTAGAAATAGGCACCTGAAATAAATTGCATGACTAATTAATATAATGAAAAGATTTTGTTTTGTCGAGAGTAGCAGAGTTGTTGAATCATAAAGAGAAACAAAGAGGTTGTCCTCTACTTGATGCGAATAAACATACACATATGTATGTATATCAAATATAAATTTTATATGAATGTATGTTTATTTGCATCAAGCAGAGGACAACCGGTGGTCCTGGGATATAATAGATATTACTGTTAATGAAGCTTATTTTGTTTATTTTTCGCCCCCCTCACTAATTTTGTATAGTAAATGGGTGAATTCCAGTGCAGGATTTACGTATAAGCTACACAAGCTATAGCTTAGGACCCCCACTTTCTTGGGGACCTCCCAAGAAAATTGTCCGAGTCAGCAATTGTCATAATATATACCTACTTAAATATACTGCAGCATTATTAGTCCCAATGCCTTCTTAATTGTATTTCAGTTTAACCCTCTAGGTATCCGAAAATCATATTTGGCGCTGACAATAATATCTAGACCTATAAAGGGCTCCATTTCTCAAATATCTTAGGGTCTTATCAAGTCTAAATCCGGCCCTGGTGAATTCCAAGAAAAATTGAAATTACTTTCTAGAGATTTTTATAAAGAATCCTATTAAGCAAAAGCAAGTAGAAGATTGGCATTATCAAGTTTTGAAAAGAGCATGTATTATATATTTTTAGCATTCTTTTATGAAGAAATCCATCCCCAGCTCCATAGCTGGGCCCTGTAATGAAAATTTGGTAATTCTTTAATTTTTTCAAAGTTTTGACACTATCAGGTTTACTTTAGTCAATGATTATATTAACTAGTGAGCGTATATATTAACGAAGTTTACACTTTGACTGTAACATATACTACATATAGAGGGAGATTAAATGATTATAAATTAGAAATACTTACATTCGGTACATTTGGAGAAGATATAATTGATGGAGAATTATTTGTTGGCTCTGAGAGAGAATGAGGGATAATATTCGAGACAGGGAAAACTGGTACTTGATTTACACCGATATTTCCTTGAATAGATTGTGAAGGATTATATTGTGTAGGAATTGTAGGCATTGTTGTAGGATTTTGAGATGGACTTTTAGAAATATTCAAATTAGTATTTGACATTGGTAAAGAAAATGAAGCTGTAGAGGGAATTTGAAACGAAGTATTAATTTCAGGAGGTTGTATAATTTCGCTAGATATTGCTGTATTTGAATTTTTAAAAGATCTTAAAGGATCTGAGGAGGGCAAATTATTTGAAGGAGGATGAATAATTTCAGGTTGGATTGATGGAGAAGTAACAGGCTTTTTTAAAGGAGCCGGAGGTGGTAACACAACATGGGATTGTTGAAGTGGAGCCTGCTGTTTGGAATTTCCATTCTGTGGACCTAATTGGCTTCTGATAGGTATTCGATGAAGATAACCATATCCAATTCCACAACCTAGGCTAAAATTAAATAAAGTATTTAGTAATAATACATAAATATATATATAATTTATCTTAAGCTAATTTAAAAATTAATACTAAAATTATTATTATTATCATCGAAGGTTCCTTAAATCAGATATAATAGCTTTATTCGTTTTGGATGCCTTGGGCGCCCTTATGTCAGCCTCAAGTCACCAACCCAAATTCGTTTAGGAAAACGAAGGGGGAGAATAGGGAAACGAATAGGGCTGGGGCACACCAAGTCGGTTGGTATTCCTAAACGAATATGGGTTAGTGACTTGAGGCTGACATAAGGGCGCCCAAGGCATCCAAAACGAATAAAGCTAATAATATAAGATTTTAAAGTTAATAGGTATGAAATTTTCAAATTTACTTATAAAAACTATCTGAAAATGGAAGAAAAATATATTATGTAATTTTTTTTTCATAAAAATTAATTATACAAGAGCGAAACAGCATGGTCTGAAAATTATACGACCTAATTAATGGTGATGATTAGAATAAAGTTAATGAAAAATCTGAATGTATTAGATTAAGAAGGAGGTATCAGCCAAAGTTGGAGGCGCTGTGTTCAATAAAACACCCTGAATAAAACGTTTCGGCCAGAATTTATTTGGCCATCTTAAGTTAATTTGTGACAAGGCTTGGTTCGATCACCTATGTGTACCGCATTTTGGGTATAACTGTAAGTTTAAACAACCAACTTGGTCAACTTGTAATATTATGATAATAAATATCAATGTTAACATCTATTTGTAAATTTTGTAGGCCAATTAACTGAAGATGGCCAAATAGATTCAGGCAGAAACGTTTTATTCAGGGTGTTTTATTGAATCCAGTGCATCCAAATTTGGTTGATACCTCCTCCTTCATCTAATAGAGTTTCATCACAGCCACGAACTCTTAACGAAAAATCTGAATTATAATTGAAATGATTTATTTCAGCTTGGATAGTACAAGCACGACGGATATAATAATTAGTCAACTTGTATCAATGAGTAATTTATAGTATACCACCAGAGGGATTAAGATTTAAAATTGAAGAGTGAGTCCGAGGAGAGTACTAGGAACAAGGTAATGATTAGAATCTCATATTTTTTCAACTTAAATTGGCATCTTTTTTGTAATCGTATTGTTTTGCTGTGGTTATTGTTTATGATTAGAATTTATATTGTCGATTCTTGCAATCTCCGGTTTTCAATTTTGGAATTGTTTCGGCTATTGTTTTGAAACCGATATTTATTTTCGACACCAGTTGCAGGATCCTTAAATACGATTTGTTTTGCTTTTTAGGTACAATTTTAAATAAACTTATTTTTGTTTATAAATATATGCGAAAGAATTAGCTTTGTGAGTTTTTCTTCAGTTATATATAATGCAGTTGTATAAGAACAAAAATTTAGAGGGAGTTCAAATTACCGATTGAAATACATTTGAAATTTCTAAGAAAATCACAAGAAGTTGTTATCTATTATTTTTAAATATGTCAGAAGGGTTGTTTTTTCTCCCTCGGAATCGAACCCGAATGCCAAAATTAGCAATCCGGGTCAATTGGTTACCCTTTGATTGAATCCCTCTGACATATGTATCTCGTTATCTCTATTTAAACTATAAGGCGCCATGCATATATTTTAAATAGAGATAACGTGTTTAAATTAAGAATCTCTAGACCGCGAAATTCTACAAATGAAGATTTAAATTGAAGGAGACAATAAAAGAGTGTTTTCTGCTGGAATTATAAATTTTATTTATAACGAGACTGATGAAGCGCGTTAAAGGGGATGAAAATTTAATAATTATGGGGGATTGGAATGCAAGAGTAGGAAAAGGCAAAGAAGGAAAAGTGGTGGGCGAATACGGTCTAGGAAATAAGAATGAAAGGGGCGAAAGATTAATTGAATTTTGCAGTAAGCACAGTCTAGTAGTAGCAAACACACTCTTCCAACACCATCCAAGAAGGATCTACACGTGGAAAATGCCAAAAGACAAGGCGAGATCTCAAATAGATTACATATTAGTCAAACAAAGATTCAGAAATCAAGTAAAGGACTGCAAAAGCTATCCTGGGGCTGATATATCTAGTGATCACAATCTAATTGCGATGAAATGCCAATTAAAATTTAAAAAACTGGGATATATCTAAATTAAAAAATAAGGAAACCCAAAAACTCTTCGAAAACGTAATGAATAAGAAACTGGAAGAAAAAACACCCACAAATAATAAAGAAGAAGAAATCGAACAAGAATGGAATGATATGAAATCAAGCCTGACCGAAACAGCCAACGAAGTCCTTCAATCAAAGAAAAACGAAATTAAAAAGCCATGGGTAACAGATGAAATACGGCAACTGATTGACGAACGAAGAAAATTTAAGAACAGAAAAGACGAAGAAGGGAAAGAAACATATAAAAAATTAAGATGGAAAGTTATAAGAGAATGTAGAAAAGCAAAAGAAAAAATGATTCAAGAAAAATGTAAAGAAGTCAACGAAAATCTAGTATTGGGAAAAGTTGATGTAGCCTATAGGGCAATAAAAAGAAATTTTCAAGAAGACAAGCCAAAAAGCAAGAACATAAGAGATGAAGGAGGCCACATTATTCTAAACGAAAACGAACAGTCAAATAGATGGAAGGAACACCTAGAAGAACTCTATGGAGAAGAAAAAACAATGAACCCAATAGAAGAAGAAGAATCTGTGGATGAAAACGAATTAGGAGACCCCATACTCAGGTCAGAATTCGAGACAGCTTTGAAGAAACTAAAAAATAATAGAGCACCCGGAATAGACAATATACAAGCTGAAATCCTAAAGAACTCTGGAGAAAAGGCACGTGACAAACTTTTTGAACTAATTAGCAAAATCTATAAATTGGGAATCATCCCAAAAGATTTCCAAAAAAACAAAATAGTCACACTACCCAAAAAGACAGGCGCGGATAAATGTGAAAATTTCAGGACCATTAGCCTAACCTCACATGCCTCCAAAATCCTAACCAAAATAATCCAAAGAAGAATAGAACAAAGAGTTGAAGAAAATCTGGGGGAAGACCAGTTCGGCTTTAGAAGAAACAGAGGCACCCGAGAAGCAATTCTCTCTCTTAGACTAATAATAGAAAGGGCTTTTATCAGGGGAGAATCTGTCTACATCGGATTCATAGACCTAGAAAAAGCATTCGATTCGATTGAGAAATTATGTTTAAAATCTTAAAACAAGCGGGAATAAAATTCAGGGAGAGAAGACTAATCTACAATCTATATCAAAACCAGACGGCAATTATAAATATTGGAGATGAGCAAAGAGAAGCCAAAATAAAAAAAGGTGTAAGACAAGGATGTGTGCTGTCACCCATGATTTTCAACTTATACATAGAAGAAGCGATTAAAGAATTCAAAGACAAAATTGATACAGGTATCGAAATCCAAGGTCAAAAGATCGCTATGTTAAGATTTGCCGATGACATTGCCCTTCTAGGAAGCAATAAAAAAGAATTAGAGGACGCCTTGAATGGAATTAACCAAATCCTAATAGAAGAAATCAAAATGAAAATAAACAAGAATAAAACCAAGGTCCTAGTATGTACAAAAAAAGAACAAACGAGACAGGAATGCATCAAAATTAACCAAGAAAACCTAGAAGGAGTTAAGGAATTCCGCTACCTAGGAAGTAAAATAACATGGGAAGGGAGGAACGAAAACGAAATTAAATCAAGAATTGCCCAAGCAAAAATGGGGTTTAATTCAAAACAAAAACTACTATGTTCCTCCTCAATCAGCTTATAAAACAGGAAGATGCTATTGAAGACATATGTATGGAGCATAGCCATGTACGGGTGTGAAACCTGGACAATTGGAAAAGCGGAGAGAAAGAGATTGGAGGCTTTCGAAATGTGGTGCTACAGAAGAATGATGAATATCAAATGGATGGATAAAATTACAAATGAAGAAGTTCTTGGAAGAATCGGAGAAAGAAGAACCTTGTGGAAGAGTCTGAAGAAGAGAAGAGGTCAGATGATGGGGCACACACTGAGACATGGGGGACTGCTTAGGGATATCTTGGAGGGGGAGGTGGGAAAGAAAAGGGGAAGGGGAAGACCCAGATTAGAATATTTCAACCAAATAATTGGGGATATGGGATGCCAGACATTTAGAGAGGTCAAACAGCTGGCGGGGGACAGAGTCGAGTGGAGACGGATTGTTGCATCAAACCAGTCTTAGGACTGTATACTCAATGATGATGATGATGAGACTATAGTTTCGAGAGCTTTGCCCTCTTCAGACCACATGTAAAGCTCACTTTCCATTCATACATTAATTCCTGTGAATCAATTGTAATAGACTGATGAAGAGGGCGAAGCTCTAGAAACTATAGTCTCGTTATAATAATTCCAGCAGAAGACACACTCTTTTATTGTCTCCTTCAATATATAAAAATTCTGCCACTCTGCAAAAACCTTTCAATTTAATTTGAGGTTTTAAATTTTTGAGTGAACTATTTAGCGCGATGTTAGAGGCGTTCCACCTCTCAGAGAAGCCATTTGTCCCGGATTGCTAAATTTAGAACTCGGGTTAAATTCTCGAGGGGATAAAAACAACCCTTCCGAATAATAATTAAAAATAAGTTGATATGGCCAACCACCTGACTTTACTATACACCTGGACCCTCCCTTATATTTAACATTTCATAAAATAATTTATAATAATTTAGGAAATAATTCCTTCCCCCCTTTCCATATGAAAAATTTCGTACAAATCTAAGGTCCTAGGACTTATATTGATAGTTCTATTTTTTGACATCACTCCCCCAAATTTTGTTCTCTGAAAAAAATAATGGCTTTATTATTATAGGACCCTTTTGTAATAAATTCTATTTTTATTGGTTTGAAAATTTTTTAAAAACCTCCTACCCTATTTTTTGGGCTTATTAGCAATTGATAATATCTCCTTTTAAATAAGACTTTTTTTATTGGAAATATCAGCTTTCTTCGATTTTTGTTTGGAAATTTTATTATTTTAACCCCCCCCCCCCCTGAGTCACTATTCAATCCATAGGGAGTTATTTTCATAAGGGTGCATAAGCGAAATTCCGTACAAATTGATTAAAGGGTCTAGGACTTATATTGATAGTTCTATTTTTGGACCCCCCCCCCCTCCAATATTGGTGAATCTCTTTTTTATTATAGGACTGTTCTATAGTAAATTACATTTTTCTTAGTTTTTTTAGTTTAAAAATTTTATAATTTTAATTTTTTAAGAACCACCCACCTTAATTTTTGTTTCGATTTCAACCAAAATCTATTCAGCTCTTAATCTCAATATAAAGAATCTACATATAGAATTTTGTTTTGATATTCACACGAGTTTTTTAACTAAAAGCTTACAGAAAATTTGATAACGCCCTAACTAACGTACTAACAAGACATTTTGACAAAATAATTATTATCAAGAAAAATATAATTTTTTTCGATGTTCACCCATAAGTGCTTTTTTGTAGAACAAAATATCAAAACGTTATATAGCTAAAAACGTAAGTTAGAAGACATCTGATGTAAATAAGCTGCACTATGTCTTTGTTATCAATAGAAAAAGTCCAAATTCGTTGCAGTTGAAATTTATCTTAAATGAAAACATGCTAAGATTTTGAGTCTTAACAGGGCTATAACATTTATAATTCTAGTGTGATTAGTCTCTCCAATCCAATTAATTTCAATAAAATGCAAATCAACGGCATGTTTGGGACAACTCTAAAAGCCATCAATACATAATGTGAACTTAATTGCTTAATTTACAAGATATATGCTTTCAATATATAAATAACTAGCTGCAGAGCCCGCCTTCGGTGGCCCTCTTGCTTGCCAGGAGGCACGCCCCCTGAACCCCCCCCCCCGAAACACACCCATCACCACCGCACCATGCACCCGTGGCCAACCCCCATCCTGCACCCCACCCCCGCACCACCCCACTTGACCCCCCTCACCTGACCCCCCACCCCCCACCATCACTCCACCCCCGCACCCAGTTTTTGCATTTCTAGCCTTCTAGTGACCCTCAGATTATGTATACGAAATTTGGTTGAGTTTGGTCCAAGAGCAAGAATTTTTATTTTTTGACCCTCCCCACCCATTTTGGGTGGTTAGTTTTTGCATTTCTAGCTCTCTATAGGCTCACAGATTATGTATACAAAATTTGGTTGAGTTTGCTCCAAGGGCAAGAATTTACATATTTTTCACCATTTGGGTGGTTTATTGGGGGAATTTTTTTAAACAAAAGTTGTCAGAAATCACACCCCCTACAACTTTGCTCATTATAAAATTTGCCCTAGAGTTAATAGTTTAGGAGTTATTTGATAATTCTCATAAGTGCGCCCCCCCCCAAATCCCATTTTGGGGTCAAAATATCAAAACGTTATATAGCTAAAAACCTAAGAAGACATCTGATACAAATATCAAATTTCATAATAATCCCTTCAGCCGTTTTGACGTGAATCGTGAGAAACTTTTCGCGGAAACCACTGAAACAGACATACAGACAGGAATTTTGTTGAGGGCGTTTTCGTTCATAACTTTGCTTGAAACGCGTGCAACCAAAATTTAGCGTGATTTGGAGCAATGTACAGACAAAACCTTAATTTTATATATATAGATATTTAAATTATAAGAATATTTTCTTCTTATAATATAATTTGTTTTATGTGTATATCAGAAAAAATACCTTCCTTCTCCTCCCCAAGAAGAATTGGGAGTAATAGTGACTTCTCTACAACTATCATCATTTGTATTATATACATAGAGCTTGAGTGGTCTTGCTTCATGCGCTTCTATGAGTGTAAAAAGATCTTCACTTTCATGAAGTATGGAATCAGCACCAATAATATAATCGGTAAATGGTTTAAGGCCTGCTATTTCTGCAGGAGCTGATGGATTAACCTCCTAAAACAAACAAAAAACTATGTTAATATAACAGATTTGAAGCTATTTTGTTTGAGTTGTTTGTCAAAAGACAAGTTTCGGCTGAAACCATTTAGATTGCACTTTTTGAATGAGATTATCTCATTAAAAAATGTGCAATCGATAGAAGATTTATCGACCAATAGCATAACTGACCGTCTTGCTTAACACCTCTATTAACTGGAAAATAAGGCCCATTTTCCTCTAGAACTATTCTTGCTTCGGAATTTGTGTAAATTTCTTGAATTAGTGAAATATAATTTGGATTTATTCCTTGAGAAAGCATGGACTTGAAAATATAACTTTGTTCGATGGTGTCAAATGCCTTTCTGTAGTAAAAAATATATCTATTTGATATTCACAACTTTTCTCTATTAATTGATTGATGACTTGCATGTAGAAAATCCAGATTAAAAACAGGCCTGTTCGATTGGTTGGGTAAAATTCATTATATTTTTTAATCGATTCTCTAAAATGTTCATAAATATTTTTCCTATGTTAGAAGATAGTGTAATTGATCTATAATTGTTAATATCATTTCGATCGCCTTTTTTAAACATAATGATAATATTAGATTGCGAACACATAAAAAAAAAGAATCATTCCCTTTCCCTCCCAGCCCTATTCATTTATAATAAATGAAAGGAGACGCAGAGCACCAAAAAAAAAAAAAAAAAATTATATAAGCTCCTCAACTTCTGTAAGCTCAAAGGCTTTTAAATGTCCCAAAAATTTGGAACATTCTCAATAGTCCCTCAACGCATTGTATATTGGACATACATATAAAATAGATTTTCATTTTCATACTTATTACAAATGGAGCACACCATCTCAGGGTTTAACCTGTTAAGTCAAAAATATAGTGTTTTTATATTGCTCACTCTAGCCTGATGTAGAATTCTCATCATCTGAATAGCCGTGGACACACGTAGAGGATTTTGAAAGGATCTATTCTGGTGGCCTGCCAACCCGGCCTCCCACACAACAGATAGGGTAATTCACACTTATGTAAAGATTTGACTTTTCCCTTTCCTGGGGTGCCTGATGCGTAAAGGGCCAGTTCTCTTAGTTAATGGCGAAATCTTTCACATTTTGAAGGGCCCGATGCTCAGTTCCGGCCTATTATAGCCATATGAAATTCTGGTAAGAGGCTTAAGGCCTCTCACCAGGATTTCATATTCTTCAATATAGTATTTCACCATTTTAAAAATTTAAATTTAGCGGCGACTTCTAGAGTTGCGGATTTGGGCTCTTAATGACCACTAACATAAGTAATAATAAAAAATTTGCTAAAATTGCGAGGTGGGTTTCACAAAAGACTCACCTAGAACCAACACCTATCTCCTTAAAAGTTACTATCATAAGTATCCTGCCTTCCGGAGGAATGGTTGTTCAAGGGCACTGCATAGAGGTCTGGTGTTCCACATACCCAGCAACTAACGAAACGACCAAGCGGATTGAACGGTGCCGTACCAAACCTTTTAAAAATCCTCTACGTGTGTGCCCGGCTAATGAGAGGCCTCATTGCCAGAATTCCTCCCTGGCCATAATCGATTAATCTAGTGTTTCTCAACCTTTTGTAGAGCGAGGAACCCTAGAGCAGTTATATTTATTTCTGAGGGACCCCCTAGCACTAAAATATGAGATATTTATATTTTTCGTCAAAAAATCAACATCATGTTACTTTTATAGCTTCCAAATATAACATAGCGCCGCCGATGACGGTGTTGCCACATTTTAAAAATTTGCTAGATTTTGGGGAAATTGGTTACAAAAAACGTGCACTTTAAATAACAATACCTAACATTTTTATTTTCATGAATAATATTATTATTAAATTTTTTTGGTAATGTCATATACCCCTTTCGGATCGGATACGTTTTTTTTTACATAATCAATGTATACTCATAAATAATATTCTCATCTACTTGAAAAGCAATTTTATTTCAAACGTCATTAATAAGAAAATAATAATAAAACAATTTAAATGATGTTTTCATTTTGTTACTAATGTAACGTATAATCGTTGTATTATCAGAGACGCCCCCCCCCCCCCCCCCCCACACACACATAGAACTTTATTTTCAATTTTAAAATTTTTTAAAAAAATAAATTTTTTTTTTACAAATTTCATATCTTATATTTTAAGTTCATTAAAATAAAAAAAAAAATTGTTATAAATTCCCTTTCGATTTGGCTGCCGTTTTTTGGCCTCTGCGTGCGACGCACGTGTTGCACTCCCGCCAGGCACGGGCCTCTATGGGGGGGTCGCCCCCTCCGCCGCCCCTCCTTGTTTGATTATAAGGTAATACTTAGACTCTAAATTTAGTATTTTTTTACTTTACATGACAAATTTTTTGAGGGGTGATACTACTAACTACTATTTTTGTTTTTCAATTTTTTCTTTTATTGACCTCTAGGGGCGGGAACCAGGTTGAGAAACACTAGATTAATCTATAAAGAGGGAAAAAGGAGGAATTAACCATTCTGTTGTGGTCCTCCTTAAAATAATAAGCTTCCAGTTCCCCTGTTATGCTTTTTATGTTACCCAGAATTTGTTCTGGGCCCTGCCTTAGCCAAATTTCTGCTTTATTTAAAACATTGAAAAACTTTTACATTTGACAGGGCCAGTTTAAATGTTTGGATGATTCTGATCATTACTAAGGCCCAGTTGTATGTCGGTTGGTAAACTCTTTTTAAACGTTGACAAAGGATAAAACCTTAAAATTCACCTTGTGCCCGGTGGGATAGCAAATCAGATGACAGGCCCTGTAAGGGTAAACATTCTTTGGGCAATCTATATTCAGCAATTACAAGAATTTTATATAGCCATTTTAGGGCTCTCTTAAAAACATATGTAATTAGTCTTTTTTGTTGAAATTCTTAAAAAGTAGTAGGAAAAATATAGCAAAAATTACCAGAACGTGCCAAACGTTTTCATTAGCTCCTTCGAAAGAACAAAATCGAATGCTGACTCCAAGCAAGCCTTGACCGCCCCACGAAGTACTTGGGACAATTGTAATTTCACGAACAGATTGACTTTTACTGCTATATACAATCATTTTAACATCCTTGTCAATACCAGCCTTCAATAATTCTTTTAATGTGTCATTATCTTGATCCTATTAACATAAAAATATCAATTTATATAATGAAAATAATTTAAAATAATAAAAAAGCAATTCATGAAAATTAATAAATACAAGCCGAGTGGTTCCTATTGCGACAATGAAATCGAAGAAAGCTTCAAGACCAGCTTTTTGACCTGGCGATCCATCTTGAACCTAATTTTATGAATTGAAGAATAAATTAGGAATTGCAAATAAATATATATTAAAAGGTATATCTATTTCTTACTCGTAAAACATGATAGCCTTCAGTTCCACCTCCTGGAATTTGAACACTATTTGAACCACCCATTTTCAACAAGAGGGAAAATTTTATTTATAGGACTAAAATTTGGAAGAAAATAATGAATTTTCTCTTCTTTAATTTCTTGATGTGTCAAAATCAAGACACTGATTTTGATTGGTCGAAAGACGTGGCAGAATTTGCAGTCATTATTCCATTGCTACCAACAATTATTGGAAATTGTTTTATTTATTTAATTAAACTTATGTCAGGATAATTTTAAATAAAAACAAAGATTAATTGATTAATTAATTGAATTTTTATATTGTGCCTTCCATATTAACAAAGTTTTATTTGATCTTAAACATTTTCAAGTTATTTTCATAGACTGAATCCCAGTAGGGACACTCTCTGTAGGCACCTTTGATCTTGACGTTCCATATTTCTAAGTGTCCTATAAATAGTAACAAATCAAGCCAAAGGGCGCTGTAGCATAAACTCTAAAATAAGTCAAATTAGTATCTTAAAATCGGAAATAAATTCTCTTTTTAATTAATATAAACAGTTTTAAAAGCAACCGATTGTCACTATTTAATGATTGTTAAATAATGTTAGTTTTAGCCTATAAATTTGTCAAAAGTAATCAAACAACATTTGATAATTTAGTTCGAAAAATAAATGGAGGTTTTTTTGAACCTTTTAGGTGGTTTATTCGCATTTGATAAGATGACCAGACGTCCCGCGGCGTTGAGATAAAGAATACATTATTAAAAATAAGAAGAATACGAGCTGTCCTTAGTAGGAACTTGTGCTGATACGGAACGGGGTTTTTTCCCCGTAAATAGTGTGGACATGTGATAAATCACAATTAAGTGTTGAGGCTTTGAAAGCCATATTATATGTGAAATATAATTTAACAAGTTTGCTTTAGACCAAATTATTTTTAAACAAGCCCCCCCCATCCCCTGACCTAGAGAATATTGTGTCCCGCATCACCGAGAAAATGCACCCTTATAAATGTTGACAGACCACTGCATTTTGTACTTATTAATGATTTTGTCAGATTTTTTTAAATTTTTTTTTGTGTTCATTGTTTTATAAGATAATTTTAAAAATTATTGATTTAATAAATGAAATTTATTTTTAATATTATTTCAAAATGCGGCAAAGTCAGCCACGACCTCTATGAGCGCGAGCAGAAAATGGGCCCAGGGGCATAACAATCTGGAACTGTCAAAAGATCAGAGTGTCCCTACTGTTTGTACTTTGACCGAATATATTTCTTATTTAGTAATTAATTATAAAATTTAATATTTTCTATGAAATGTTTATTTTGCTATAAAATTCCAAACATTACAATTTAAATACCTGTATTTTTCTATTTCAAAATATTTTTTTTATAATAAAAAAATTTAAATTACGAAATAAACATAAAATCCAATTTATTTTCTCAGTTCATGATATTGCAATGACTTTTTATAGACAATTATCTCATTTAAATTCGAAATAAAAAAAAAATCTACATATTAGTACCTATAATTATTCATTCTTTTCGAAAATCATTCCTTAACTTTCAAATAACAAAAATAAAATATAATTGTAAGTAATTGATTTTACGTTTTACCCTACATATTTCAATATTTTAAAAACCATAATTATATAGAAATGCATATCAATTTATTGAATTATGTTCATAAATGGTGTTTAAATATATAAATATATATATAAAGAAATATGAATAATTTAAATATATATATATATATATAGCTATGACACTTTTATTCCATTGACCTAATTATTCAAATTATTATTCATTTTCAAAAATAAATTTTGCTATATTATTTATATATTGGTTTTGATGTAAATAAAAAAATCCAACAATATATAATATCGAGGGGTGAACCGCGACCTAATATCGTGTACACCCTCTTCCACTTGCACTTTCATTAACAAGTAGAAGACAATAGATGAAGGGGCATTATCTAATGAATTCCAAAATAATTCCAAAGAGGTGTACACCTAATTCCAATCGCGGTTCACCCCTTGTATAATATCCTATAATAAAACTCAACATCTTTCATTCTGAGGTATATAGCTATATGAAATAACATCGAGTGCCCTTCTTTAAAGATTTATGAAATTAATATTTGATTTATTATTAGTAGAGTTTTAATTTAAGAACATTTCTTTAAATAATAATAGTATAATATTTTATAATATAAAGTTGGACGTTTCTTGCTTGATTTAAGTATAATAAGTATATAATATACATATAAATTGCGACTGGAGTTTCGAAGACTTCTTCTTCATCTTCTTCTTAATTCACCGTCTCTATACGAAGATTGTGATCCACATGGCAATCGGTCCTCGATACAGCCGCCCGGAAAACATCTATCGATGAGCATCCCAACCATCTTCTTAGGTCTTTCAGCCATGAGTTTTGGCATCTACCGACATATCTTTTGCCTTGAATTTTACCCTCGATGATCAGCCTCAGAATCTCATATCGTTCCCCTCATGATGTGGCCCAAGTACCGGATCTTTCTTTCCTTGACGGCAAGCAGCAGCTCTTTTTGCTTTTTCATGCGAATGAGAACTTCATTATTGGTGATTCTATGCTCCCAGGGTATTCTTAACATCCTTCGCTACAGGAACATTTAAAATGCTTCGATTTTTCTCCCAATATCTGGATTAACTGTCCAACTCTCGCATCCATAGAGGAAAACCGGGAATATCCTTCATTTGCGCGAAATACACGATTTTCTAAGATTCAACACCCCTACGCTCTTAAATTGGATACTAATTGAACAAACGCATTCGCCAATTCGTTTATCCCTATGACATCTATAGACTGAACTCTCTTCCCCCGACCGTCTTTCCAGCAACTTATAACCTTCAATCTTTCAAGACCTGCATCCACAGATACCTTCGACTCCTACCCAATCCCTAAATCTCTTCTTATTTTCACGATACAAGGGTCCACCGCGGACTATAGAAGTTGTACCTTCTTGGTGCAACTTCTTGTATCAATATCATTATAAATATATATATATAGCATCTCAGCATTCTCGTCCTCAGCTCTATACTCAGCTCATCCCTGACAAACAACCTCTTCATGTCAGCGAAGACCTTTCGAGCCTTTTCGATTCTAGATCTTATCTCTTTTTCGGCGTCACATTCTTGGCTCACTATGGCTCTCAGCTATCTAATGACACCCACCTGTTTGACTGTTTTGTCATTTATTTTTATTGAAACAATTCTCGGTATTTTTGAGAATACCATAACATTGGTCTTTGATATATTCATAAATAGCCCAAACTGTTCACTGTCAATCATTCGTTGTAACTCAGCAGGATTGTTTGCCAAAATGACCAAAATCTGCATATCTCAGGTTGTTAATTACCACCCCATTCACTCTGATCCCTCCTGATGTTTCATCAAGTGCTTCTTTAAATATTGCTTCTGAGTATATGTTGAACAGGAGTGGTTATAAAATCTTCAGTCAACTATAAATATTTCATACTAATATGCGATAGCAGTTCGAAGATAAAGGTCTAAGTCCAACATTCAACTCGTCAATATTTATAATAGACAGAAGATATAAGCAAAGCCATCAAAACTATAGTTTAAAATTACATATTGGTTTATATATATACCTAAAAGAATACTTAAATCACATCAAGAAGACTCTTTGAATTAAACAAATCTACTCAATTATGTATTATTTATTTTTTTATTTTTATAAACATTACTCTATATAGGTATATTTCTTTTAGGATAAATATTTCCATAAATAATAAGTCATTGCATTTATTTATGTTTTAGGATGACCTGACATGAGCCAACAACTAGTGTCTGAATGGCTAACAGACTATGGTTCTCTCAGCCCAAATGAAGTTCATTCATTTGCAACTGAATTGGAACATGATCAAGAGCTTGTTACAGCTCTTCATAACGTCCTCGAAGAAAGAAATAAGCATATTGAGGTTTTTATTTTAGAACTATTTAAATATGCCTACTTAAAGATCTAAAGATTTTTCGTTAATAACCACGATAGACGTAGCAAAAATTCCTTGTAAAGAGTTATAAAAAAAAATGTTTATTTTATTAACTTGCGTGGAAGTGGAGTTTAGGTTAACTTTTTTTGTGTGTGTGTGTGTGGGGGGGGGGGGGGGGGGTAGAATTTAGCTAAGTATCTGAGAAAATATCTTTTTCATTATTGAAATTATTTATATAAAGAGAATCTGCTTCGACTTTGGTAAAATTTAATGACTAAGGATGGAATAAACCAAATTCTAATAGAAGAAATCAAAATGAAAATAAACAAGAATAAAACCAAGGTCCTCGTTTGTACAAAGAAAGAAAAAAAGAGACAGGAATGCATCAAAATTGACCAAGAAAACCTAAGAGTTAAGAAATTCCGTTATCTAGGAAGTAAAATCACATGGGATGGGCGGAGCCAAAAAAAATTAAATCAAGAATTCCCCAAGCTAAAATGGGGTTTAATTCAAAACAAAAACTGCTATGTTCCTCCTCAATCAGCTTATAAAACAGGAAGATGCTATTGAAGACATATGTATGGAGCATAGCCATGTACGGGTGTGAAACCTGAACAATTAGAGAAGCGGAGAGAAAGAGATTAGAGGCTTTCGAAATGTGGTGCTACAGAAAAATGATGAATATCAAATGGATGGATAAAATTACAAATGAAGAAGTTCTTGGAAGAATCGGAGAAAGAAGAACCTTGTGGAAGAGTCTGAGGAAGAGAAGAGGTCGGATGATGGGGCACACACTGAGGCATGGGGGACTGCTTAGGGATATATTGGAGAGGGAGGTGGGAAAGAAAAGGGGAAGGGGAAGGTCCAGATTAGAATATTTCAACCAAATAATTGGGGATATGGGAGTCGAGACATTTAGAGAGGTCAAACAGCTGGCTGGCATGGGACAGAGCCGAGTGGAGACGTGTGGTTGTGTCAAACCAGTCTTTGGATTGTGTACTCAATGATGATGGTTGTAGTAACTCATTGGACTCTATTCTGAAAGAGAAGAAAAATAAATGACATTTGTGGAATAAGGATGAGAAGTTCCTGGCACTTAATACTAACAAAAAATGTAAGAAGAAGAACAAAATCAAGATTAAATTGCGGTTTATTATATTTAAATTCATGCTATGTGTAATTGTGGGCCGAGTACAATCTGATGGTTGGAGCTCTATACTCCTGCTCCAAATGTAAGATGACTGTTGGCTTGAGTGAATGAACGCCGACTGTTCCCTTTTGTAAAGATGATTGGAGTGGCATCGCAAAGTATAGTGTTTTACGCCATTGTTAAGCTGGCTGCCAACGACAATCAAACAGACAAGCTCAAATGGTTACTCGACGTGAAATAATAGAAGAACAATTAGTTCATAATAATATGAGAATATATGGTCTCGCTCTCCCAGAGTGGATTGGAGTGGAACAAACGCCAGGCTCTTATGAATGAAGAAATAAATTATCAGGCACCGCGTTACGGTGCTTGTAGCTCTCTCCAAAAAAATAGTCCAAGACGTGTGAATGAATGAATGATGCAAAAAGCATTACTTAATCAATAACTTTTAAGGAGATCTAGGTGTAGGTTCGAGGTGAAACATTTTAATATAATAATAAAAATTACAATTGCGAGGTAGGTTTCACAAAAAAAGAAATAAAACAAAAATGAGTTTTGAATTCGATATATTTTGGGAGTCAGAGTAAAAATAAAATAATTTTGGTTTAGGCATAGGTCTAGTAATTGACAAATATGATTATTTCAAGATGGGTCTATAATATTTGAGTTCATCTAATATTATTTTTAAGTCCAAAAGAGGGATCGAAGGGAAAATATTTTTAAAGTCGAAAGAAATGAATTTATAAGAATTTTGAATATTTAAATGTTGTAAAGCATGAGTAAGCTCTAGCGAATTTTTAATAGAAAATTTTGATGTAAATATCCCTTACAAGAGATTATTTAAATATTTACATATTTTGTGTGGCATAAATATAAGATACAACGGGTCTAATGGGGTGGTCAATTTTATGGAGTTTAGGGAGTCCATAGAGAATAAATAGGTGCTTGAGGATTCATTATTCTGAGGGAATACAAATTTTGATTTTTCGGGAGGTAATTAGAGGATTCATTTAAGGTATTAATGATTTGTTTTTGAAATTTCGGAGTAGGATCGGAAGATAATAGTTCAGCACCACTTGTAGAAATGAAATCTTCAACTTTCTCAATATATTCTTCTCTCTTCAAGATGGTGATGGCCTGTCCTTTGTCTGCTTTCGTTAATATGAGGTTATTAGAGTTTATTTTTGTTTTGATATCTTGAATTATTCTTTTCTCATGGTGATTGGATTTAAGGGTTTGAGATTCACTGTTGGTTAATTTGTTAATTTTTATGGCTATTTCAGTTTTGATTGGGGTTGCTTGATCTCGTAAGGCGATTTCAGTGTCGATGACTAGGGAATGCACTAATTTTGTTTGTTTTATTTCTTTTTTGTGAAACCTACCTCGCAATTTTACGCAATTTTTATTATTACATTACTTAATCGATTTTTCAATTTTTCCCTGTGATTGACTTGTGCCATTAACAGCTAATTTCACTAATTTAAGATTTGACCACAAGTTAATCCCTCATTTGGCTTTTTTTCTAACTATTTTTCTCCAGAAAATACTTGTATTATAAAATATTTTTATAGCCAACAACCCTGGCATTTTGAAAGATTCTAATTGCAGAGATCTTGATATTTAAGCAAGAAGTAGCAAGGTTATTTCTAAGAAATGTATTAGATATTGTATGCTGAGGGATTTTACAGCCATATCTCAATCCCGATTGTGTTGCTTGTCACCCATGGAAATTAAGGATCTCAGGGAATTACGTTTCTCTATCTTCAACCCATTGTATTGAATTTTACCAATATAGACAGTAGCTGACCAACATATTTCTTAGCTCTTGTTATAATTTAATTTAATTTAATTTTTAACCGACTTCAAAAAAGGAGGAGGTTCTCTATTCGATTGAATTTTTTGATTCTTCTTTTTTTTTAGTTAATCGATCCGGTATGTAATCAGCTTTTTAGTTTTTACCGATCTCGAGAACAAGAACTACAACGTTTTACCCTTCAATTTCTTCCTACACTTATTTATGCCTATCTTAATACTGTAGCACATGGCGATAAAAAGGTAAATTTCTTTATTATATTTTAATTGAGAATAATTTACAATTGATTTTAAAGTTAAAAATTCTTCTTAAGAATTGTAGAAGTGTTGAAACATTACTTATTGGATTATACAATCTTGAAGTAGTTGATGAAAATGGACAATCTCGAGTTATGTCTTTTCGTTTGCCTTCTCTTGCTCAAGCTTCAATTTATCATGAAGTAAGTTTAAGATTGTTTAATTAGCTATATATGATAGTCATAGCTTATTATCCTATGTAAGATCTTTATTTATGATTGAATCTTTTTCTTTTTTCAGCCTATAAGCTTGGCTCCAGCTTCTCTGACAGAAAGTGCATTACGACGTCTTGAAGAATGTAATATAAAATTGGTTTGTTGGGGCCCATTGCCTCAGGTTGAGGCCCTTAATACACAAAATAGACTTAAAGTTATGACTGCATTATTATTTGTATATAATCAACAACTTAGTCTTTTGCCAAAATCAGCCCTTCAATATCTCTGTAAAGTAGCATCAAAGTAAGTTTTTCTTTAATTATAAATTAGCTTGACAACACTTTTTTCTTTTTTAGATAAGCACACTTGTGTGTTCTTAATTTCAATCTTCATCAATTACATTCTTTTTTATTTTATATGACAATTTCTATTTATAAAAGTTCAAATTATCGATAATAGTAGAGTTAACATTTCTAAAGAAAATGACGACAAATTATCATCTACAGCAGTGTTTTTCAACTTTTTTCATGACTCGACCCCCTTAGTATGAAAAAAAATTTCGCGACCCCCTACCCCCCGCTGTTTGTAACCTATATTTTATTATATTACAAATATCAAATCCGTACAACATTTTAATTAATTGAATGTAATGGAAGGCAGCGCAGAGGTAGTGAGAAAGAAAATATTAACACATATCAAATAAGGTGAAATTTATTGGAATCCTTCTCCTTTCAAACCGACGTTTCGGAGGATTTCCCGGTTCTTCAGGTTTTCAAAGGGTCAATGAATGAAATAAATAAAATATTTCCTTCTTCTCTCCACAGTAGTGTTCAAAAACTTTCTTCATTTTTAAGAAAGGCATATAAAAACATTTTTTTTTCCTCCTTTTCTATTTAAGAAAAATGAAGAAAGTTTTTGAACACTACTGTGGAGAGAAGAAGGAAATATTTTATTTGTTTCATTCATTGACCCTTTGAAACCCTGAAGAAGGAGGGAAAAATCCTCCGAAACGTCGGTTTGAAAGGAAAGGAGGAAGGATTCCAATAAATTACACCTTATTTGATATGTGTTAATTTTTTCTTTCCTCACTACCTCTGCGCTGCCTTACATTACATTCACTTAAAATTTCTACCAGTCCGTCTCTCTCCAGAGAAAATTTCGTTGCAAAAAAATTTTAATTAATTTTTATAATTGGGTATCGGCTAAATACACAATTAAGTACCTATAACGGACATATTTTTACATCGATTACAACGCTGAACTTTTGGTATATTTACATCAGGTTAAGTCAGAATATTCCAAATTCGTTTGTGACCTGGAATTCCTTTTAAAACTGGCTTTTCTTTCTGACTTATTCGAGCATTTAAATAGCTTGAATAAAAGCCTTCAAGGACGGGATGAAAATGCCATTACTGCTAAAGACAAATTCATGGTATCACAAAAAATAAACTTTTGGACATCATCCATAAATCCAAAGAACTTGGATTCGATTTCCTCGACTCAGTCAAGATGACAATTCATATTCTCGGGAAAGGTTTTCAGGTAAAAAACTAAAATTGAGAGCATTCTAAGATATTTGGGTACCAATTTTCAGCTCATCAACTAAAACGATTCAAGATTGGCATTGTGTACTCTCAGGAAACGTTTTCAGTTTAAAAAGCTATAATTTAATATGTAAAATATGCATGGTTTTATAGAAATTCTGAATTTGATTTGAAAAAGTCTGATTTTGATTTTTAAAATCCTGAATTTGATATGGAAAAGTCCGAATTTGAAGTTAAAAACCTATATATACCTGGTATAGAAATTGTCTTGCAGAATTTGAAAGAAGAATTGTGTCATTATTTCTCGGTGCAAGAACTATCAGAGAACACTGGGCAAAGGTGGATCATAAATCCGTTTTTAAATGCAGCTATAGATGAGGCAAGTTTGGGAACCAAGCTAAAAGAAAATCTGCTGGAATTATCTGCCGATGGAATGTTGCACTTAGAATTCAAGTCTGTCAATTTGGATACGTCCTTTAATTAACATTTTCTTAATAAAAATATATTTTTAAACTTTTTTTTTCTTTTTTACTGAGGCTTCGCGAACCCCTTATAGAGGCTTCGCGACCCACAGGTTGAAAAACATTGATCCACAGAATCCGAGGTATTATGAATGATTTTATTATATGCCAGAGCGAGTGTATTCAATTCGGGTTTGTGGGTGAATACAAACCCTTCTGGCATGTAAGAAATCATTCATAATTCCCCGGATACGGTAGATGATAATTTCTCGTCATTTTCTTTACAGTTTTTATTTATTTATTTGTTGATTTGAATCTACATATAAATCATTGAATTTTTAAAGGCTAGTGCGTCAAGGTTTTTCAAAACAACCTCCGGGAGCCCAACAACGGACAGCTTCAGATACCAGTCTTGTACCTCGACTTTTACCTCGAGTTCCAGTCTCTTCTCAACTTCTTCTTGAATTTGTTCATGCTGTTTATTATGCAATGTTTAATGGATGTTCTCAAGCTACATCAGCTCTTGATGATCTTTCAACCCGTGCAAACTATGAATGTTATCCAGATGTATTGCTTGTGACAAACGCAATAAGAAATTCTTTACTAGTCAATCCTTCAGGTATTTAAATAAATAATTTTTTTTTTTTTAATATCATTTTATTTTACATTTTGAATATGGTTTTAGGTCAACCTTGTGATGGTCCAATGGGTATAAGTGTAGCCTTATCTCCTGCTACAACTACTGTCACAGTTTCTAAATCAATGATTACCAATGCATCTTTCCGCACTAAAAAATTACCAGGTATTTTCAATTTTTATATTCTTAGTTTTGATTGCTAATGATTTAATTAAATTTTTCTTTTGTGTTTAAATATAATACAAGTATACTTATTATTTTTTGAATCTAAACTTAATTAAAATATATTCTATTAATTAAATAAATTATATAACAACTTTATTAACTAATAAAACAAAAAAATTACAAAATTTTTTTAACTATTCTATTAATTACATTACAAAAATAAAATATTTAAATTATTAAGTTGGAAATTATCAACTAATTTTAAAGTTAAACTAATAAAAATATATCCACATAAAAAATTGTTATATCTAAAACTATTATTAAATAATTTTTTGATTGTTTTATTGTATTAATTAAATACAGTTCCTTTAGAAGAAAATCAATCTCAAAACGTTTATTAAATATCTAGACTTTTCTGTAGAAATTCTTCTTTTATCAAATGAAATTTGGAAAAAAAGTTGCTTTAAGAAGGAATGATATAACCCAAAACCCTTCTGTGGAAAAACAGACCAAGTTCGAAAAAGTTTAGGGTGCTGCTAAGTTAAATTCGCCTAGAATAATTAAGTGGAGAAAATAGTACAGTAGAACCTCGTGATACGAGTTTAATTCATTCTAGCATTGAGTTCGTATAGCGAATTTCTCGTATCTAGAAACAAACTTCCCCATTGAAAATAATGGAAATCCAGTTATTCCGTTCCGAACCCCCAAAAATATCAATTTTCCTAAATTTTCCTAAGAAATAATATAGCCGTAGTTTTCCTTTACGAAGAATCCTGACTGGCGATGGAATGTGGGGAAGGCGAAACGGGTTACTGTGGGGAAGGAGAGTCCTCCTCTGATTCAGGAAGACTTTCTCTTCTTGGGAATTTTACCCCACTGGAAGCAGGTTCTGGGTCAGAATCACTTGGTTGCTTTACCAAAAACTTATCTAATAACACTTGCTTCTGTCTCCTTTTTAAGATGCCTCTAAAATGCGACTCTACATTGTCATTACACAAGTCCATAGTGAGCCCACAGACTGCTTTATTAGGGTGATTTTCTTTAAAGAAAGTTTTTACTTCTTCCCACTTTTCCAACACTTCTTTAATCTTACTGAAAGAGAGGACCTTACTTATCTCCTGTTCTCTCCTCCCCTAACGAAAGCTCTTCTACCACTTCTTGCTGCTGCCCCTTATGACGTTCTTTAAGTTCTTCACTATGCTTCTCCACTAATTCATCCAGAACAGCAGCATCCACATCCAGATCCATACTTTTCCCCAGAGATACAATTTCTTCGACTAGCTGCACTGATTTGTCCAACAGCCTGGCTCGTTGCTCGTTACTCGAGTCAATGCTCGTATTGCCTCATATTTCGCGTCCAACTCAAACCTGGACGACAAAGGGCTTGAACCACCCACATACCCCTCCAGTACTAATATAATGTCAGATACTGTTTTCAGGATACCAGCAATTCTAAAGATCATCCGGAATCTAAAGACCAACTCTTCTGCTGGCCCCGACGATATCCCTGCCATTCTCATTAAAAAATGCGCCCCTGAACTTGCTCCTATACTTTCCAAATTATATAATCTCTCCTATAACTCTGGAATATTTCCGGAGGCCTGGAAACTAGCCAGAATCCATCCAATTAAGAAAAAAGGCGATTCTTCCAACATAAAAAACTATCGACCCATAGCAATCACTTCTGTCTTATCCAAAATCATGGAAAAGGCCATCAAAGAGCAAGTTCTTCGACACTTAGAGTCAAATAAATTCATCCACGATAGGCAATACGGCTTCAGGCAATCCCGGTCGACCGGTGGCATCCTAGTATATGTAACTCATATCTGGAACAAAACCCTGGAGGCCGGGAATGAGACCCTCGCGGTAGCTTTAGACATTTCAAAAGCCTTCGATATGGTCTGGCACAAAAATCTTCTTGCCAAATTGACCTCCGTCGGCCTTGCACCGAAACTCTGTAAGTTGCTCGAAAGTTTTCTTTCAGACCGTAGTATTAAGGTTGTCATCGATGGAATATCATCTTCCCCCTTCCACACCAACGCTGGAGTTCATCAGGGATCGGTTATCTCCCCTACGCTTTTTCTTATCTATATCAACGACCTTCTAAACTTGCCCTCCAATCCGGTACATTGTTACCCAGATGACAACACCCTACATAACGCCACTGCATCGCATAAAATTGCCTCCTCAATTAATTTAGACTTATGCAAACTTAAAAACTGGGGATCCCAAATCTTAGTTAACTTCAATGCAGGGAAAACTGTGTTGCCTTATTTCTAGGCGCGTCGACAGAAACCTCCCAAACATATCATTCGACTCAAACTCACTAAAATTCAGGGATAAAATTCCAATGCTAGGCGTAACTCTAGGGTCTGACCTTTCATGGAATGACCATATCTCAACCACTGCTAAAGCTGCAGCGCGCAAGCTTGGTCTCCTATTTAGGTCTAGACGCTGTTATACTCCCAGTCAACTTCTTATACTGCATAAGGCTCAAATTCGTCCCTGTCTAGAATATGGCTCTCATCTGTGGAGAGGTGCCTCCAAGCATTATCTTGCTTCACTGGATGCAATTCAGATGCGAGTAATTAAACTAATAGGAGACCCGGCTCTAACCAACTCACTCGACTACCTGGCTCACCGAAGAACCGTTTCTGCCCTTTCCCTGTACTACAGATACTATCACGGTGTTTGTTCAGTCGAGCTGAAATCAATTATCCCCCCTAATGCCCTCTTTACGAGAAACACGCGGTTTTCTAACGCTCAGCACCCCTTCCCTATCAAATTGGATAAAAGTCGAACAAGCGCTTTCGCCAACTCTTTTATGCCTATGACCTCCAGAGACTGAACTCGCTCCCTGCCACCATCTTTCCCGCGACTTATAACCTTCAGCTATTTAAGACCCGTATCCACAGATACCTTCGACCCCCGCCCAACCCATAAAATTCTTTCTTCTTCTTTTCACGATGGAGGGGCCAACCCAGGCCTTTAGGGGTTGCACCTTTTTGGTGTAACTCCTTCTCTCATCATTATCAACAAAAAAAATATAGAGGTGCTCGTATCTCGAGGTTCCACTGTACTTTTATTTAAAATGCATTCTTTCCATTTTAAATGATGATCTAGATTTAGGGATTCTATATTTTTAATTGGATGTTGATGAAGGCAGTCCACGGTGGTTGTAAAAAAATAAGACTATAGTGGTTTTATTATTTTACATTTATTTGTTAAACCGACGTTTCGGAGATTTATTCTCTCCTTCTTCAGGGTAACAAAAAGTCAAAGTTACCCTGAAGAAGAGAGAATAAATCTCCGAATCGTCGGTTTAACAAATAAATGTAAAATAATAAAACCACTATAGTCTTGTTTTTTTACAACCACCGTGGACTGCCTTCATCAACATCCAATTGCATATTTATACCAGTCCGTCTCCTAAAGAAAAACTCTATCAACTATATTTTTAATTTAAATTATTTTTCTGAAACTTGACTGATACTCATTAGGGTAAATCAATTAAATTCATGATCAGCCAAGTTTCAGGAAAATGATTTAAATTAAAAATATCGAACTTGGCAACTATAAACAAATAAATATTTCCAAAATAGACAATGATACAGATTGTCTTGTAGATGAAATTAGTTAGAATAAAAATAAAAAATATGAATATTAATAAAAATCATCATTGGGATTCAGTTCCATAATTTATTAATGTAATTTTTGTTCCTCATCCTCTGAAAAACAAAAATTACATTAATAAAAATTATTATTTTTTTCTAAAATTTTTTAATAAAGATTAGAAAAACGGTCCATTATGACCTTTGCTTAATTGAATTTTTGGTGTTTAAAATTTCGACAATTTCTAAAATTAATCTTTTTCTAAATTCTGTTCTTTATCAAAATTTTGGAATTTGAAAACTCATAATTGTGTTCCAGATTAGTTGAATGGCAAGTAGCTAGTATTATACATTTGAAATTTTCTGTTCTGATTCCAAATTTTCATTGATAAAGGGAGAATTTCTCCCGAAACGTTTTGGATATTTAATAAACGTTTTGAATTTGGTTTCTAATAAAACTGAATTTACTTATATCTATTTTATTATAATATTTATTATTTTCTTTTACGTTAAAATTTTTTTCTAAATTCATTATTTTTTAAAATTTTAACTTAATTTTATTCAATCAACTTTCATTTGAAATTTATTTTATAAATTAAATTATTTTATAACTAATTGCACCAATGCAGAAAAAGTTTGTATACTTTTTATTTAAGGAGTTATTTTTCATAAGTTCTGCAATTATTTATATAAATGTATATTTTTACATAAATGTAAATAATAGATTAGTGGATGAGTGATTATTGCCTGCTTTTATTGCAAGTTAAACTAATTAGCCTACTGCTTGAACATTTCATAGAGGGCATGATTTTTTTTTTTTTTTTTAATATTGAACCATTTTTTCTCCATGAATAAATATTTTATTTTTCTTGAAATTTTCACATAACTTGATTTCTTTTATAGAAGCATTTTTTTTTTAATTAATCCTCCTAGTGAATGGTTATATTAAAAATATAACAATATATATATATATATTATATATATATAATGCTTTTTATTTTTTTTATAAATCAAATGAATATGTTTTAGAATTCTAGTATGTTCATTTTATTCAATTTGAAAAAGTGAATTCATCATTAATAGTATTTTAATAAGAGTCAAATAGGATAGGATCATTTAATAATTATATAAGCTATATACTAGCTAAGAAATATACAATTTATAAATCTCCAAAATTATATATTTAAATTGAATAATTGAATTTTATCGAAAGTCTAATATACCACTGGACTTTGTACACGCTGCATGTATCTAATAGACGATTTGGAGATGGACTTAATGACTATTGGCCAAGATGATCCAGTATCAGATGACGTTAAGGAACTTTCACAACAGTTTATCAAGACAGAAGGGTCAAATGAAATTATAAGAACTCCTAAATGGCGTAAAGGTTGGGGTCCATGGAAGAGTTCTAGTCCTGCGCAAACTGCTGTGAGTAGCGATGATGAAACTTCAAAAACACCATCACCTGGAAGATCCCCCCGGCGGAGTGCATTATCAACACCACCTTCTCCGCATAAATCCAGCACTCCAACCAAAGCATTAAATCGGATGTCAGCTGGAGCTAAGTTATGCAAAGTTTTTGAAGAACAAAACTCTCCATTAGAAGAAGTGATTCAAACACTTTTTATTTCGGGTCGTCCTGCTTCTGTAAATTTAATTCAAACTTCATCTAACAACGCTACTCCACAATAATAGATCTACGTTTTTTGTTGATATAAACCTATGACGAACGTGAGTGATTTTAATTTAAGCTGAGAGGTATGCGGGCGTCAAGGCCGTCTTCTCCTTCTATTGACGCACTTCGGCACTTAATAATCAGTAGTATTTTTCGCCCACTAGCTATTTCACGCATATTATTAATATTATACGTTTTCTCTTTTTAAATTAACACTTCTCTTTCAGAAGAACCAGAACCTGAAAAAGAAGAATGAGCCATATAATTTGAAAAAATTAAGATCAGATGAAATTAATCATGAATGAACATTGATTCTATTTTTCAAAATATTTAATCAATAAAAATATGCTTCTTTTAAAGCGCTTTCTAATTTCTTTCTACTTTTTTCACTGTTTTTTGAATTCAATATAATTAATCACTATGAACTCTGAGAGTTTTTTATTTAATATACAAAAAACAAATCATCGATTTATTTAATTTATACAAATTAGAACGTTGACTAAAGCTAAAATTAAATATATTTAATTATAGTATTAAAGAACTATGTAAATACATTTACTTACAATTCATCAAAACAATTCTTGTTTATTGCAATTTATTTTAATATTTTATTTATTATTTGGAATTAATAAATTATTTTCAAAATTAGTAGAACAGGTACACTTTTACTCTTTTATATCAATTCTTTTAAATTCAAATAATCTAGAAAATGTTAATTTTTTCTTTAGTCATATTTATTTTTTATTTAGACACCACACACACATTTAATTTTTGCACTTTTTTCTGTTCTGTTTTATTAGAGAATTTTTTTTTATATTTTTAAACTGTCTTTATTGAATTAAATTTTATAATTAGAATAACCAGAGGGTTATTTTTATTATCATTTATTCATTTCTCTAATATCTTGTCACGCCATACTATATATTCACTTTATTTTTTTTACACGAAATATGTAATATGGTCGGATAAGCAAAATATATATATATATATATATATTAGTATAAATATATTATTTTGACCAGCTTGATGTATTTGATTTCTATTAGTTTTACATAATGTATATAAATTTTTAACTTCTCTTGTTGATTTATTATTATTGATATATACCTATACATATAAGGTGTTACAAAAATACTTTTACAAACTTCGGACATGGGTTCCTTACCCCAAAAGAAGGAAATAAGTTCATATGAACATATGTCCCATAATCCTTTGTTTTCTCGTTTTTCATTTATTAATGAATGTTTGCATTTAATGGCCTTCGAGTTCCAACCTGTCTGGTAGGTCCATACGTACCACGTTTTACAGGTGGTGACTACAGGGACTTTATCCAGAACACTCTTTCAGACTTACTGAACGAAGATGTGCCCCTGCAAATAAGACAACATATGTGGTTTATGCATGATGGGACTCGAGCACATTTTAGTCTCATTGTTCGGGATGCACTGATTGGTATCTACCATGACAGATGGGTAGGCAGAGGATGACCAGTTCCATGACCTGAACATTCTCCCGATATCAATCCTTTGGATTTTTATCTCTGGGGGCACCTTAAACAATTGGTTTATGGAGCTGACATTCCAGATGAAGAAACTCTTCATGGATGTCATGGAGGCCTGCGAAACCATTTGACACCATCCCAGAGTATTTGAAAGGGTGCGACAGTCCATAATTCGACCAGTGCATGCATGTCTAAAAGCAAGAGGACATTTCGAGCATTTGTTATGAGTTTTGTGTGTTGACGTGTTAGGAGTGTACCAATGTGTTGAACATATCCTAACGAAAAAATAGAATTATGGGATATATTTTCATATGAACTTTTTTCCTTCTTTTGGTGTAAGGAACCCATGCCTGAGGTTGGTAAAAGTATTTTTGAAACATCCGTATATTTATTATAACTTTTGCTTATCCAACCATATTTCCAGATGTCCTTTCGTATAACAATATAAAACGGACGAACAATTATTTAATTTATCTACATTATCTTACTTTATAACACCAATTTCTATCGATTTTTCAGATGAGTTAAAGAGCTTCTTTAGTTCTTAATGAACTCATCTCAGTAGCAAATTATTTTTGTCCATTCTATAACTATAGCGATGCAATTTTAAATTTAAGTACCATTGCCTGGCCTTCATTGACTCCCCACCAACAACGCTGTCATTCGAGTATCTATTTTTATTATAGCCCAATTCGCAGTATTTCCAAAAAAAATTTAAATATGCATTGATTTTTTCTAATCGAGTGGAAACATACAATCGAATGCTAAATTTATTAAAATACTTCAGGACACAGACAGAACTATCAATTCAAATTCCAAGGGCGTGCTCAGGATTTGAGCTAGGGGCGGGGGGGGGGGGCAGCTTATATTAGTTTCGAAGGAGAGGGGGTGCGAGTTCGAAAAAAACGAACAAAATAGAAATAAATATGTAGGTATTAAATGAAAGGCTTATTTTTCAGCAGTTTTTTAATTTTAAATAGTGGACCTTTTTTTTGTGCAAATAACATAATAGATTGTTAGGTATGGTTAGACATTAAATTAACTTGTTGTTTTGTGCAAATAACATAGATTGTTAGGTATGGTTAGATATTAAATTAAGTTAATTTAATGTCTAACCATACCTAACAATCTATTATGTTATTTGCTCAAAAAAAGGTCCACTGAAGAAGGAATATTGTACAAAATTTCCGAAATATTTGGATAAATTAAAAAAAAAAAACACCATTTAATTAAAAAACTGCTGAAAAATAAAATAAGCCTTTCATTTAATACCTATAAGAATCCTCAGCACCACCGCGAATCGAAATAAATATGTAGTTTAAAAGTTTAATAATCTATTATAAATTATTTTAAAAACAACCCACTCTGAATTATTAGGTGAAATATTTTTACATGTTCTATTTTTTAGTTACCAACATAATATACTTTATTTCATCTTCTAGGGGGGCAACTGCCCCCTGCCCTTAGCTGGGCACGTCCTTGATATCTTTAATAAATTTGATATAATTATAAAATCTCGAGAAATCATCATCTCATTTATTTATAAGTCCCATGGAATTCAAAATGCTAAGTTTTAAGCCAATCATATTTGATAATAATAAATCTGAATTTTATTTTTCTACCTTTAGATGATATTCCAATTCAACTGGTCAAAGACGAAACCGGAGGTGGAGGAGCTGCAGATAAAGGTCTTGGTTCTATAAGTGAAGAACAAGATGAATCGACAACAGGAAATGCACTTACTCCTAGAACAAGTTCACTTAGATCTAGTTTAAGTGTTGCCAGCGGATCTACACCGAAGAACAACCTACCTAAACTTCCGACATTTCCAGGTCTAGGTAAAAAAAATAATAAAGAAACTAAGATAGCAGGATCGCCTGCCCCTTCCAAAAATGGTGAAGTCAAGGGGAAATTAATTATAAAAGAACATATAGAGCAAGTAAATACTCCTCAGGATGACATTGATGAGATCACTAATAATGGAGATGTTCATGAATTAGTAAATAATTTGGAAGATACTCAAAAAATTGATCATAAAAATAAAATACTTGATAGTGAATCCCACTCATTCCAAGTCAGTTCTGTATAAATGAAGTAGTCTTGATGTTAGATGAAAATTATGAACCTAATTCTTTTATTGAATAACCACATTCCTTTTGAAATTGTATATTTACTATTTGTGTATTTGTTAATATTGTCAATGTGTGCATTTTTAAAATAATTATATATTTATTAATATACATACTATTTAATAGTATTTTGTCATAGACAAACGAATATAATTGTTAAATATTTCAAAATAGATAATATTTATTATCAAATATGTTGTTATAATATATAAATTTTAATAATAATATATATAAATATAAAAATGATTAACTTTGTGAAATTGATGTTGAAATGCATATAATTTGTGATATTTCTAGCATATACATACACTTAAACATGAGATTTGATTTAGCTGTAAATAGACTAAAATAAACAAATAATATCCATATTATGTTATTATCTTTTTAATTTTTTGAAAATTGTTATATTATAATACATTGATATATAAAATGTATTTATATTATCTCTTGAAAAATATAAACTTGATATCTAATATAACATAAATAATTTAACTTTAAAATTGTTAATTCAATTAAATGTATTAATCCAACTAGTTAAATAAATAAAATCTGAAATGAGTGTTGTAATTGAAAAAAAAATTGAATTATATTATTGATTATTTATTTAAAAAAATAACTTTTTAAAAAGAGAGTTCTTGCGAATTCTTCCTTTTTTTCACTAAACCTATTCCTAGATGCAATTAAAAAACAAGCTAAGTTTATTATTTCATATGGCAATTTTAATTTTCAAATTTCCACAGTCTACTTTAATAAGATATATTTCGGTTGGTGCCTACCGATGTAGAAGCGGAAGTCTTCCTTCAAAACACCTGCAAGGGTACTCGTTATCCAGCGGCGTAACTACAGAGGGGTCCAAAAAAATGTATCCACTGTTTAAAAGTCCATAACTTGCAAACTAATTGACGGAGTTGTCTCATCTTTGGTAGTGTAATAGTTTGTAGTTCCTGCAATCGCCACACAAACGTTGTATTGCGTTGTTTTGTTTTGTCAGATGACAGTCGCCAGATAGTCAGTGTTTTTTCTTAGTTGCACCTAGTTACTCGAGTAAACATGGCTGGCGCAAGGTTTACATTCGATGAAAGGAAGTCAGTTTTGAAGTGGTATTTTAAGTACGAAAACATTAATGAGGTTCAACGGCAATGGCGAAATGTGTATCAAACAGAGCCACCGACACGTTTAACGGGGTTTAACGGTTTAACGAAGGCTGTGTTAAAGATGCACACAAACAACGATCTGGACGACCTGTAACAGTAACAAGTCCAGCTAACTCCTGTCGTGTGTTACAACAATTCACTCGCTCACCACAGAAGTCTGTGAGACAGTGTGCCCGTGAAACTGGAGTGAGTCGCTCAAGTGTTCGGCGAATTTTGAAGACAGCAAAGTGGAAGTGCTACATCCCACGATTGCTACACGCAATGAACGAGGACGACCCAGATCGTAGAATGGAGTACTGCAAGTGGTTTACTAACATGGTGCGCAACGATGAAGAGTTTGCAGAGATGATTGTGTGGTCTGATGAGGCACTGTTCAAACTCAATGGTACAGTAAATCGCCACAATTGCATCTCCTGGGCCGCCGAAAATCCAACTGAACACGTTGCAGTCAGTAGTTCGTGCTGCAGTTCGGCGGCATCGTTTTGTGTGTGGATGTTAATGGTGACCATTTCGAACACCTACAGTGATATCTTTAAGTTGGACTTTAAGCTACACTTTCACCAAAAATGAGACAACTTCATCAATTAGTTTGCATGTTAGGGACTTTTAAACAGTGGATACATTTTTTTGGACCCCTCTGTATAGGGTGGCAAGTCGGCAAAATGACACGGGACCCCAGCCGGAAGAGGCCCTCGGCCCGACTGGGACGGGAGCACAGGAGGATCCTAACATTTATTATTACAACATTTAGTAAAATTTATTAGTTTTATCTTTAATTAATTTAAGTTACCTACGTGAATTCACAAGTTAAACAAAAAAATGTGTCAAAATTTCAATGCATTTGTTGGAAAAGATATCATCCAGCAGTAGCGTAGCTTGCCCTAGATGGTCCCTTCTACCCGAATTTGCTTAAACACATAGGGGCCCCTGTAGCTCGGGGGCCGGTTTATCATTGATACGGCAACAAATTTATAATTTTTTTGGGGATAGTATTAAAAGATGGAATATATTATCAAGTTTTATATTTAATAAAGAGGAGTCTGGAGAATCTTCAAATTCAGTAACATTAAAAACATTAAATCCAACTAGATGGACAGGACGTTTCGATGCCATTTTTGCTTTAAAAGTTCGGTTTGTTGAAATTCAAAAAGCACTTATAAAAACTATTCTATTAAATTCCAAAGAAGATGAGAGAAATGAAGCTATTTTACTGAAGAATAAGGTCGAAAACTACAACTTCATTATGTTAATGGTTTTCCATTGCAAAATTTTACAGACCATGGACGCGACCTCTATAGCACTTTAATCTAAAGCCATCGATCTTTCAAATACCTCAACGCGCTTGCAAGTCTGCCTTGAAGACCTTGAAAAGTATCGAAATGTATTTGGAGATTTAAAAGCACAAGCAAATAGTATAGAAAAAAAATTGTCTATAAACCCTGAATTTCCTAAAACTCGTCAAAGGAAGGTGAAACGTCATTTTGATGAAATTTGCGAGCATGAACGTCTCCCAAGATCCTGAAAGCTTGTTTAAAGTGAACATATTCTATCGTGTATTAGACATCATCATTAACCAACTGAGATCGCGTTTCCTTGGAATGAATGAAATTGGAAACAATTTCAGTGTCTTGCAATCTAGCACTTTGCAAAATTTAAATGATACCGATTTATAGGAAAAGGCTTTAGTATTTGTCGATTTATATAAAAAGACATATCGATCTCGTTTGCCAACGAAATTCTCAGCTTTTGATCCACTTTTAGACACGAAATACAAAAGTCATCTTCTATAGGAGAACTTTCTGATTTATTAATCATAAAGAGTCATTTTATTTCTTGAAGATTTCCTGAAGTGTGCACTGCATTTCTGTTATTTTTAACCATTCCTATGACTACGGCTAGTGCAGAGCGATCATTTTCAAAATCGAAATTGGTAAAAACTTATTTAAGAAATTCTATGGGACAAGAAAGGTTACGCAACTTAGCTAGCTATTCTATCCACCGAACATTCCAAGGCCAGAAATTTGAACTTTGATAATGTCATTAACACTTTTCCTGAACAGAAAGTCCGAAAAAAGGAATTTTAATAATAAACATTTTGTACTAAAACAAAAATTGTGATATCAGTCCAGTACACTCTTTAAATTAAAATTTACTAGAAAATCAACTTATTATAATATCGTTTTTTGTACCTACTTTACGTAGTGACTTATTATAAAATAAAAAAAAGTTTAACATTGGTTGAGCTTCTTTATATTGGATGGGAGAGGGCCCCATCCGAATAATTTGCCACGGGCCTCAAACGGTGTAGTTACGCCACTGTCGTTATCAATGTAATCTATCGTTTGCAGTGTACACCACAATCGCAAAAATCAGCCTAGCTATACTAGGAGTTTTTTTTCACAGTATCTTCGGTGTGGACTCTATAAACAAACATATTTGGACTATTATTTTTAGTGGAGGGGATATAAGAACAGTCGCTTGGAAACAATCCATTCATAAAGAGAATATAGTAATGTAAAAAGTACAGTCACGTTAAAAAACATAACCTAAAATTTTAGCACCGTTCATATTTATAGAGTGGTTACGAGGCTAAAACTTTTTGTGTGGATTGTCGCAAAAAAAACCTCCTTAAAATTACTAATGCAAAAATAACCTTAAATGCTCTTTTTATGTTTAAAAATTCTTTATTCTTAATTAGATAATTAAAAAAGAACAGCAAAAAAAATTACGACTTTGCGGGTTCGCATACGGATCCTCATGCTGGTACGGGATCCCTCAGGCCTTCAAATGATGCATTAGGGTGGTAACAATGCTATATTATGAGATGCTTTTTTTCACCGTATCTTCGGTGTGAACTCCATATAGTTGCCAATTAGCTAGAAAATGAGAATGACAAAGTTTCATTTTATGAAGGAAAAACTGCGATTTTTTGCAAAAAATTGCAAAACTTAAACCTTTTTGCAACACGAGTAGTAATATTGGGGCACCAATAAAGGAAAGGTATTCCAGCAATAAAACCTCTTTACCGGAAGATAATTCCTGTTAAAATCTGAATTTGCCTGGACCATAAATACATTTTCTATTTCAATTTCAGTCGTCTTTTTGTGAACACTGACTTCCCCCTTCCACCAAACCTTCCCACTCATCCGCATCCCCTTTCAAAATGTTGAATTGAATAAATGTTTACTTCACTGACTCATATCAGACAGGTTATTGAAGATATTAAGACAATTGGATATTGAAAATTATTATAGCTTAAAATTTTCAAGTTTGGAAAATTTGCCAAACTTTGAAAAGCTATAGCTCGGAAATTTGTAGTCTACAGAGCTCATTCTGGTCTCATATTGTTGAAAATTTAATCTAGTTTAAAAATTTATAGAATGATCTTTGTTGAAAATGTGCTCCTTCATAGTCAAAATTAGAAAAAAACCGATAAAAGTGCGAAAATTTTGCAGTTTTTGGGATATTCAAAAGTGATCCGGGTGGGCTGCCGAGGTCGAAAACTTGGATTTTGCATCTCACTCATATCTCTTACAACAAATAATAAATTGACACGTTCTGATGTGGCCATCCACTTGACTTTACCATACACTTTGGTTGAGTTTGGTCCAAGGGCTTAGATTTTCATTTTTTGAATCCCCCCCTCTATTCTGGGCGGTTTGTTTTGCATTTTTAGCGTTTTGGGGGCCCAGTGATTATGTATACAAAATTTGGTTGAGTTTGCTCAAATGCCCTAAATTTTTATTTTTTGACCCCACCCCCTAATTTTGGCGCCAGAAAAAGATATTTTCGTTATTATAGGTTTATTTTATAGTATAATTCATTTTTCTTGTTTTTTTAGTTTGAAAATATTATAATTTTAATTTTTAACCCCCCCCCCCTAATTTTGGGTCGAAATGCACCAAAATCTAATCATTTATTAATCTTAATGCATCAAAACTACATGTGAAATTTGGTTTTAATATTCACACTAGTTTTTGAGCAAGCTCGTCCACAAACATTTGGTAACGCACAGACGAACAGACATTTTGACAAAACAATTATTATCTCGAAAAATATCATTTTTTTGATGTTCACTTATTAGAGGTTTTTTGTAGAGCGAAATCCATGGTTTCGCCCAATTTTTTTAATCAAAATAGTTTAAGCCTTTTTTGAGATATTTCGAAAAAAAGAAGCAAAAAACCACTTTTTTCATGCACGATTGCAATACTTGACCATACCCTATAATAAAAATACGATACCTACTACCACCATTTGATGCAACTTAAGATGTAGAAGGTTACTGGACTAAATTAAGTTCGAATGCTAAAACATGCTCAACGCTCCCCCCCCCTTCCACCCAAAACATGTCCACCGCTCCCCTACCTCCCAAAACAAGTTCACAGCCCTTCAGTATTCTCCTACCACCCCCCGGGGGGTGATATCGCCCCCGTTGAGAACCACTGGCCTAGACCTTTCCCATAAGTAAGATCCTAAATTTAACGCACTGCCAAGGTAGTAATCATCATTTTCTTTTTTCTTCTCCTAAAAACATTTTTCATCAACCGGTCCTTTGGTACTAAATTGCTGTACTCGTTTTAAAGATAGAAACCGACCTGATGGCTTACACAGGTCTAAACTCAGATCATATAAGATTCAGTCGAAGAAACCTAATTTTAAATGATAATTATATAAATGTGATATTTATTTCGATTTAATATTTTCTTACCTAGAGTCTAAAAACCATTTCTAGAATAAAATAATCTCTGTAATAGTGTGAAACAGGTCTATACTTGTATTTGGAATCCTTGCTATAAAGGAAAAGAGTTTATTCTATCCGCGCCCTTTTTAGTAATATTCCTAGATCAGATTCTAATGAAAGAATCGCTCCCACCACATTTATTAAATAATAATAATAAAAAAAGAAATTCTATTATTATTATTTTTAATCGATCATATCGACGGCACTGAGTTTGATACTACCAATGGAACCAGTTGCACGGCTGAGTTAATAGCTTGATTACAATTTATTACAGATGAATAGATCTGAGTGACTGGATTAGATGTGTTCCGCCTTTATAAATTCTTATCATAAAAATAAAATTCGCTATTGATTAAACATCATTTTAATCAAAGTTTTCATTCAAACGAATAATGAAGCAAAAAAATCTTTAAACACATAAAGACATTGGTTTAATGAACTCTAAAAATAAATATATATAATATAGTATGGAAATTTTTCCAATTCCACTCACAAATCTTTTATTTATTTTCAATCAGAGAACAAATAAGGACAAAAGTTAAATCGTTACTTTTAATGAGAAAGACAAGGATAAAAGTAAATTGGTTCACTATAATACACTATGGTGTGTATCGATGTACTCCCTTTTACATTTATACTTCAAAGACCCATAAGTGTCGCATTTTCATGGTGGGCTCTTACTTGTATTGAATAAAATACCGACAAAAATCTATTAAAATCGTAAACAAAAAATCAAACCCTTTTTTCGCTCCCAGTAATTTTTGAAATATATTACTCAAAATGATAATGTACATTTTACAATATATTTAATGTATAAAGATGAAACTAAAAATGAAGGCCATGCTTAATGGAAAAAAATAACCATATTTTTTTTACTTTATCCAATTCGAAGTATGGGTAAAGTATTGTGATCGGTCTCGCGGCAAGCGCGACTTCAAATGGTCCTCAGGTAAAGACTACGGAACCCATGGTCTCAATTAAGTAGAGTTTTGCCATTAGTAGTCAAAACATCAAAAATGGAATGCAATAAGGTTATTCCTCTAGTATTAGATAAGAATCGATCGTTATTTTTGATTTTAAGCCGATTCCTCCATGTCTTCAGCAATGGTTACCAATAAAAACCGAAACGTCAAAAATCTAATTTAGAATTGTTATTCCTCAAGTATTATATCAGAATCGATGGCTATTTTTGATTTTAACTCGATTCCTCTATGTCTTCAGCAATGGTTACCAATAATAACCGAAACGTTTAAAATCCAATGTAGAATGGTTATTCCTCGAATATTAGATGAAAATCGATCACTATTTTTGAATTTAAGCCAACATGAACTGCAAATTGCAAGTGAAATCTGATTAATAATAAAGGAATAAACATATTAATATTTCAAATGACTTTGGATAAAGTTTAGCAACGATCCGTTGCAGTTAATTTTTATTTAATTTTACTGAACATCAAGTATAACTTTATTTTTTCTCCAACACCTCACAATTTTCACCCAATACAACAATTCTTTACGAAAACATCGGCGTCGGATCACGGTGGATTTTCTCCAACATATTTTTATTATTTTTTTTATATAAAAAAAGTAATTTCTTGTTAGGTTGGCTCTCAATGAATGAATTGTATTTGAAATTGAATCTTTACTCTACCAAGGGAAGTATGGGGAATTATTTAATATAGGGGTATTATGAGAATTTAAAATCCTTGAAAAATAGTATTTTAGATAACTAGTTATAATTGATGTTTTCAAATACCACTTCATGATTTTGTTATTTATTTTTTAACCGACTTCAAAAAAAGGAGGAGGTTCTCTCTCTATTCGACTGAATTGTTTTTTTTGTGCCTATGTTACCTCATATCTCCGCCAATTGTGAACCGATTTTGAAATTTTTTTTTGCATTGGGTCCAGTCTACGTTCCTATTTTTTTTCGTAGGTATTAGACCTTTTTTGTTATGTTTGTTCAGGACTAACTTCTTTGTTTATGAACCGATTTCGATGATTCTTTTTTATTGGAAAGGGGGTATCTTAGGGATGGTGCAATATTAATTTGGTCAAGTTCTGATGATAGGATCACTATTAATAACATCACTAAAAAGAGAAAAATAAAAAATTTTAAGAAAAAAATAAAACCGACTTCAAAAAAATTAAATGCAACAAATAAAATACACTAAAAGGTATAAAGGTATGAAGAGTTTTTTTGAAGTCGGTTTTATTTTTTTCTTAAAAATTTTTGATTAAAATTAATGTCAAAATAGTAATATTGATTGATTTTGTAATTATTAGTGTTAATATATGTGTTTAATTCATTAAATAAATTTATAAATATTAAATGATCAAATGAATTTCTATATGTGTTGCAAACGTTATAAAAACGATGTGCTAAATCTGCATTTAATCCATTGCCAAAAAATAATAAAGCTACTTTTAATCTATTAGAATAATTTGGGTATTCGCAAAAAATTATATTTCTTATATAATAAGGCCAGTCAGGAATCAATAGGATAGAATAAATCAAATAGGTCGTTGTGAGACATTAATCTGAAATAAGTTCGGTATTTATTTCTAGCTCCTTGGACCTATCTGGGCCAATGTTCCTGGTACACTTTTTATTAGTCAATTATCCGGATCAAAGGGGAGCATAGTCCTAATGGGTCCCGCCTTCGGCGACCCTCTTGGTAGCCAAGGGGCACGCCCCCTGGACCCCCAGCCTCGGACCCCACTAGCACCCCCCGAAACCCACCCAGCACCCCCACCCCCCGCACCATGCCCAACCCATACAGACAGACAGACAGGAATTTTGTTGAGGGTGTTTTCGTTCATAACTTTGCTTGAAACATGTGCAACCAAAATTTGGCGTGATTTGGTGCAATGTACAGACAAAACCTTAATTTTATATATATAGATTTATTATTATTTTTTTACTTTATCCAATGCGAAGCATGGGGAAGTATTGTAATCGGTCTCACGGCAAGCGCGACTTCAAAGGGTCTTCAGGTAAAGACTACGGAACCCATGAACTCAATTATGGTCACAAATTGAAGTATTCAATTAGATTGAATTTTAGCAAGTGACAGTTTTGCCAAAAATTACATGGGGTCTCGTCGAGAGGCCAAAAAGTGCCAATTTTTTTGGAAGTGCGTGCGGATGGATGGATGGATATTATCGTGTTTTTGGCACACGATTTTTTCCACACCGTTGCACCGATTGAATTGAAATTAAAATCCTACCATTATTTTAACAAAATGAAGTGCTGATTAGTTTTTGGTACATATCGGTCCCCAAACATTAGTACTTTATTTCAGTACATTTTTAGTTTTTTCTAAATACCTTGAAAATGACTTAACCAATTTTGTTGAAATTTAATATCCTAATTAAGTACCTTGGGGACCACAAAAAAGGTTAAATAAAGTTGTTAGTAAAATTAAATTTTAAAGTACTTTACTCTAGAGTAAGATAGTACTTTTGTTAATTTTTTATTTTAAATTCCTTAAAATTTATTCATTTGATCGTTTTAATATAGCTCATTCAACCTAAATTAAGTAAGAATGGATAGGCTTCTCTCTGTGAAATGCTAAAAATTTGGGAGGAAATTTTATAAGTAACCATAGCAACTGCGTTGTTTTCTTATCCGTTACCATTGCTGAACACATGGAGGAATTGAGTTAAAATCAAAAATAGCGATTGATTCCCATCTAGTTTTAAATCGCCTTCATTTATAGGTTTCGGGTTTACCCTTAGTATCATTGGAAAGTAAAAATGTATGTGATTGTTGTTTAGTTTATTTTCTATTGTTAGGACCTTATCTAGGCACTATATTTAAAAAAATTAAATTCTTTATTTTATATAGAAAACTTTTCGTACCGAGTCTTGAAAAAGTTTGCACTTTTTCCTCTTATTATTTTACAATTTTATATACTAAATAGTCTAAATACTATTTATTACTTATACTTTATTATATATTCATTATAAAGTTGATAAAATAATGGGAGGAAAAAGTGGAAACTTTTTTATATAAAATAACGAAGTTAATTCCCCCTCCCCCCCCCCCCAAATTAAACATGCATGCCCTATGATTTTTTTTTTTTTTGATTTCATCTACTCGAAGCTCTCGAATAAAATTTGATTCTGAAAATTTTAACGAAATTGATCTTATTATTTTCTCTAAAAGTTTTTTATGTTCAATAAGGAGCAATTTAATAACTAAATCCCATATTAAAACAGAAAAAAAAATTGAATTATTATTTAAATCACACATAAATATAATTATTTATTGAACACGAACAAATAATACAATAATCATACTTGAGAACGGTCGCAGAATAAGTCGATCGAAACGTCGTAGTTTTATTGTATTATTTGTTCGTGTTCAATAAATAATTAGAATTATGTGTGATTTAAATAATAATTCAAATTTTAATCAAATTCATCACAAAAACAAAAGCTACAACAGCTTCATTACTAAAAAAAAAAATATTTAACTTTTCAAAATAAAAAGAAATCTTAAAAAACTCGTTTTTTCATTCAATCTAAACAATTTATTTCTGGTATTTTAAATTCTAAAGGTTGTTTTTGAATTTAAATTATTAAACTTAAAGTTAAAATCCAGCTCCTGTAATATTACATTTTTATGTGAAACCTACCTAGTATTTTATATTTTAAATTTTAAGAAGTTCCTAAAATTTTTTTTTTAATTTTCTTTACTTTATTTAATGTTTCATCAAGAACCTACACCAGGGGTCGGCAACCTTTTGAGACCGAAGAGGCAAAAGTTACAATTTACAAAATTTCCCAGTTTTTAAAGAGCCACTATCCTTTTTAATTCAATATTATGGCATTTGATTAGGATTAGGTATATAAATTTGATTTTTGATTTAAAATAAATAGCTTTAAATATGAAATAATATTTATTCATATAAAAACATACAATGTTTCGCACAAAACATATTAAAGTATTTTAGCTAGCTCTGCTAAGCATAATAAAATTAATAATCAAATAATATAACTATAATTATTGAATAATAGATAACTTTTAAGGAGTTAGGTGTTGGTTCTAGGTGAAACATTTTAATATAATAATAAAACTTGAGCAAGATGCGAGGTAGGTTTCACATAAAAAGAAATAAAACAAAATTGAGTTTTGAATTCGATATATTTCGGGGGTGAGCAGTTTTCTTTGACCCTTGATGATTGGCTCACCCCCGAAATATATCGAATTCAAAACTCAATTTTGTTTTATTTCTTTTTTTGTGAAACCTACCTCGCATCTTGCTCAAGTTTTATTATTAAACAATAGATAGTTACATCAATGGGAGCATTGGCCTTGCATGCTTTTTGAAGGTTTGGTTAAATCTGTCTCATAACTTGTTGTTTTCAGTTTCAAGCACGCCTCTAGATTTTTATTTGTTAGTTGGCTTCTTTCTTACTTTACTTTTTATTATATTCATGGAAGAGAAATCTTGCTCGTACGAATATGTTGACACGAAAATAGTCATCACTCCAAATGCCAACTTCTTCAGCTCACTGTAGAAGACTATTCCAAGCGTCAAATATGAGTGCCTCAATTCGCGGCATTTCTTTTAGAGCTGTCCACTTGTGCAGGGTGACGTGCATGCTTTTCTGGACCTCCAACTCTTCTAACTTGCTCTTGAGTTCTGTGAACATGCCAATCCACAAGTGTTTGGTTTTCAAATCCAGCAATTGCATTTGAAGCGAATCAACATCAATTCCAAATGGCTCAATGTTGATCTCATTTGTATTTGTGTTGAGAGGATTTACTAAGAACGCCAGAGTACTTGCATTTGTTTTGAATTGCTCAAATCTCTACTCCACCTATTCTCATTGTTCTCTGTTGAGTGTTTTTATCCTGTTTGCAGTATATATTTTTTATGAGTTTTTAAATTAAAATAATATAATTATTAATATTTGCGCATGGAACTGGAGAGCATCTTGACATCGAAAGAGCCGCATGGGGCAAGCGAGCCGCAGGTTGCCGACCCCCGACTCCGCACCATTCTCCCTTAACAAAAAAAAAAAAATATTACATTTTTTCAATTTTTAATTTTTTTTTAAATATATTCTATTCTATGTATATTAAATAATTAGCTCTAATTGTGACGTCATACCGGCCAGCACGAATATTTTGGAGACACTTTTCGTATCAATCTAATACCCCACTACCAGCCCTTGTATTAGACGGGCGAACATATTATTTTAGTCCGGGCTCCTAGACGCCGCCATCAACATCTCCCCCACGCCTCAATGCAATCTTGACCTATTTTCTATTCAATTTTGTGGGGTAGTTTTTCTTTAAAAACTGTTATATTTATATTTTTAAACTATAATTAATCATCTGAAGTGAAATTTTTAAAAATTAATCCCCTGGAAGATGAACAAGCCACCTTATTGATCAAACGGCAAACCCCACTCATTGTTACGCCGACGATAGCACTCTACACGGCAAACCCTCTCTCCCGAATAATCGAATCAATATTGCCTCCTCAATTACTCTCGACCTAGACAAACTGAATAAATGGGGCTCTCAAAATTTAGTTAACTTCAATTCAAACAAGACTCAATGTTGTCTAATTTCTAGGCGCGAAAATAGAGATTTCCCTGATATTCACTTCGATTCGAATACCCTGAAAAATGTGTGACAGCCTATCCATGTTGGGCGTCTCTGTCGCATCTGACCTGTCTTGGAATGAACACATCTCCTCTGTGGCGAAATCTGCAGCAAGGAAGATTGGCTTCTTATTCAGGTCCAAGCGATTTTACAAACCCCCACAACTTCTCACCATCTACAAGGCCCAAATCCGCCCCTATCTCGAATACGGCTCTCATCTGTGGAGAGGAGCCTCAAAATATTCTCTTGCTACCCTTGATGCAATTCAGAAACGAGCCGTCAGGCTAATTGACGATTCTACCCTCACCGACTCCCTCGACTCGCTGGCTCATCGAAGAGATGTCTCCGCCCTTTCCCTTTTCTATAGATACTATCACGGCAGGTGCTCTGATGAGATAAAATCAATAATTCCCCCAAAGCATGCTTTGCACGCAGCACACGTTTTGCCGACTCCCAACACTCTTTCGCGGTCAAATTAGAAAAGTGCCGGACCACTTCATTCGCGAATTCATATATCCCCATGACGTCAAGGAACTGGAACTCTCTCCCAGCCTCTATCTTTCCCAGCACCTATGATCTTCAAACCTTCAAAACCAGGGTGCATAGACACCTACGTCTACACCCTCTCACTTAAACAACTTTCCCTTCTCTTCGGTAATGCAAGGGTCTTTCGAGATCCATAGGGGCTACATCTTTACTGGTGCACCCCTTCTTGCATTCGATTGCATTAAAAAAAAAAAAAAAAAAAAGGTGTGCTCCTTATCTGTTAACTTGTGTAACCTCATATGAAAATAAATACAATTCTATATAAAAAAACTCGAATATCGTTTAATAAAATTCAAAAATTTAGTGAAAATTTGAAAAATATGAAGCTTTAAGCCTAGTTTACACGGACTTACTTGCCATTAGTACTATTCCATTTACTAAGCATTTAGCAGACTAACTGGTTAGTATAGTGGTTCACATGTCTCTACTACTAACCAATGTAATTAGTGTATTTTATTAAGGGAGAATGGTGTGGGTTCTTGGTGTAACGTGTTTTAAATAAAGTCAATAAATTTTTGAAAAATTCGTTAATAGAAGAGCTTGAAGAGGAATTGAAAAATGCCGTGTGGACAAGGAATTTTTATTGTTTTTTCTACTGTCCACTTTTCGGCCATTTCAATAAATCTACAAAGAATTTTTATGAATGAATTTATGACTCACCTTGTCACACCACTTGTCACAAATTTACAATTTAGAATTAATTTAAAAAAATTTATTTCCCAAATCTATAAGGCCCTCTTCGCTAGGCAATTCCCTGGAGCTGCAACGGAAACTCGCCGAGTATCGTCAATTTGAGTTGCCTCTGCGAAGTTCAAGTGAATAATGCATTTTAAATTATTATTGAATGTTTGATTAAATTTGATTCCCTTTACAAATAATAAAAAGAAAATCTAACTAATAATGATCATTTTATATAATTATCAAATTCATTAAATATTTGAATTCCTAAATTGTATAGGTATTATTAAAATTGAAAAATAGTGAAAAAAATTATAAGTAGGGGAAGCTACTTGCTATTTGTAAATAGAAACCACTTGCCACTCTACTAATACTAACCATTAATATTGTGTGTTTACACGACACAGAATTAGGGCGTGTGGTTAGTACTAATGCTTAGTACTAAGCTCGTGTAATCTAGCCTTTATGGAAGAAAATAGCTGCAAAGTTGCATTAAAAAAACAATTGTTTATATTTTTAAAATTTCCGATTGATAAAGGGAGAATTTCTCTCGAATCGTTTTGAATTTAATTAAACGTTTTTTGATTGCTTTTATAAAGAATTGAATTTATTTTGTCGAATCATATATATATTGGCTTGGAAAATTTTTCTCATAATTTGAGCTAATCTTTGATTTGTCTTCATCTTCTCCCTTTTCTCTCATATATACGAGTAAATATATTTCATAATTTTAATATTAATTTATTATTTCTAAATTTCAGTGTCCAGTCGAATGCAATCCTGATTGAAAGCGAGTCTCTCCAAGTCAGCTTTACTGTGAGTTTCTATTTTAAATATTTCCTCTAACCTTTATGGGGCCTAGCACACTCTGTCTTTTAGGCCTTCTTTCCTGTGCGAACTTGTTCAGTGGATCAAGACGCTATACACATTACTTGGTCTGTTAGCGCTAACCAGTTCGTACCGGAAAGAGTCTCTGCTTAACCTGTAGACATAAGATTTTTTATATTAACTTGAAATAGTTTTAAAATTAAATTGCTTGTGTATTGAATATACGTTTACCTTTGTGAGTTCTAAATCTTTTGCGAATACTATTTCCGCACCCCCACTTGGGCCGCTTCTAGCAGCATCTGCTTTTCGCAGATAGCATTATCATTCTCGCCGAGAGATTTTTTTCGGGAATTCTTATTTATATAATTTAATAAAATTATTTATTAAAAAAAAAAAAATGAAATATTTTAAAGAAAAGGCCTTTCTTTAAATCTCATATATCTAGGCCACTAGGAAACATTTTTATATTTAGATAAAAATAAAATTAATAAAAATTAATATAAATATTTTTTAATTCATGTTATTTTATAGGTAGTCGATTTCATACATCTCGTTAATTAAGTAACATGCTATATGGTTAATTTTTGCTTTGACTTTGCCATTTCAACCACCCCAATCCAACCAACTACTTTTTAATAAAGTTTAGGGAAAGCGGTGTTGGTTTATAAGTGAAGCTATATTAAACAAAGGAATTATTATTTAACGGGTTATAGTGGTGTTTCACAAGAGGAAATAAAATTAAAAAATTAAAAAATCTTTTAAATTATTTTGGAATTTTATTTAAATCTCTATACATATTTCGGGCTACGAACCCTTCATCAGGAGGTTAAACAGAACACACCGTGTTCTGTTTAACCTCCTGATGAGATCAGCCTTGAAATATGTCTAGAGATAAATAAAAATCTCAAAATAATTTAAAGTATTTTTAATTTTATTTCCTCTTTGTGAAACCACTATAGCACCAAATAATAATTCCTTAACTACTTTTTAGTTAAATAAACTGATATGGCTATCCATACGACTTTACCATACACCTGACCCTTCTGTTATATTTAATACGAGCTGACGACCCTCCTCCCGCTCATTTTGGGTAGTTAGTTTTTGCATTTTTAGTCTCCTGGGGGCCCACTGTTTATGCACACAAAATTTGCTTGATTTGGTCCAAGGGCCTAGATTTTCCTTTTTTGACCCTTCCTCCCATTTTTGGTGGTTAGTTTTTGTATTTTTAGTCTTCTCGGTGCCCACATATTAGGTATAGAAAATTTGGTTGAGTTTTGTCCAGATTGGTGATAGAGATTATTTTATTAGAAATATCAGCATAATCCCCTCCCCAATTTTGGCCCTAGAAAAAATAATAATCTTTTGGTTATTATAGGTTCATTTTATAGTATCATTATTTCATTTTTTTTTGTTTTTTTAGTTTGAAAATCTTATAATTTTAAATTTCAACCTAAATCTAATCAGCTCTTAATCTCAATGCACGAAAACTACATATGAAATTTTGTTGAAAAATCTCCCCAAAAGTCTTTTAAGAATAAAGGCAGATTTTCAATTCTGAATGTTAAAAAATATATAAAGATTTTCGAAAAAATAATCGTAATTTTGGCATATTTTGACTCCATTTTTATTAGAAATAAATATTTTCCCTGTAGACTTTCTTATGGAACTGCAATCAGACATTGAACTGAAAGAAAAATGTAAAAATGTCTTTTATTAGAATTTAAAAAAATTATCTACCCAGAAACAAATATTCCTGGCTTAACAAAATCATTCCTATTTTAGAAATATGTATTTACATGTAAAGACGTGAAGCTATTGTCAAGAATTAAATTCACTAAAAGCAAAATTATAAGCTCAACCATCAGGTAAAAAAGAAGAAAAAAAAACACTTTTTTCATTCACGATATCAATACTTGACCATACCCTGTATGGTAAAGTAAAAAATAATGAAGTTTCGAATTTTTAAAAATTATTCTTCATCTCATATTTCCATTTACTAAAATATTCTGTATTTATTAGTTCAGTAATTAAAACTTTTTGAAGTGCTAATTGATTTAAAAACAAAATCCTGAAAGAAAAGAACTCAAGGATTGTTATGCTAGGTCATTTTTACTTCTTTGTCATGGTGGATATTATAATTCTACATTATTTTCTTTATAACCGACTTCAAAAAAAGGAGGAGGTTCTCAATTCGACTGATTTTTTTGTCTATGTTACCTGATATCTCCGCCAATTGTGAACCGATTTTGATGATATTTTTGCATTGGGTTCAGTCTAGTTTCTGATTGGTCCAGTTTTTTTCATTGGTATTGGACCTTTTGTGCTATGTTTGTTTAGGCATAACTTCTATGTTTATGAACCGATTTCGATGATTTTTTTAAATTGGAAAGAGGGTACCTTAGGGGTGGTCTCATATAAATAAAATCTTTTATAAAAAAATCAATCTTAAAACGTTCATTTAAAACCCGCAAACGTTTCTAGAGAATTTCTATATTCATGAATTTAATTTTATTATCATTTTCTGATTCATTCGCCCGACACTTTCTCTTACGAGATGCATGCAAGGTATTATATTAAGTCACTATTAATAACATCACTAAAAAGAGAAAAATAAAAATAATTTTTATAAAAAATAAAATAAAACCGACTTCAAAAAAATTAAATGCAACAAATAAAATAATAAAACTCAAAAATAAAATAAAATACACTAAAAGATATAAAATAATTATCAAATTTAGTTACAACTAGACGATGAAATATTTACACGAAATCACTTTTTGAAGTCGGTTCTAAACAAACTATATAAGCGAGCGTACCCGCCAATCGTACTAAGTAAAATCCGTCGAGTTTGATTCATAAAATCAAATACTGTATATATAGTATATATACAGTATTTGATAAAATGTATATGTTTGGCACAGACTTTAAAAAGTGATTTCGTGTAAATATTTCATCGTCTAGTTGTAACTAAATTAGATAATTATTTTATACCTTTTAGTATATTTTATTTTATTTTTGAGTTTTATTATTTTATTTGTTGCATTTAATTTTTTTGAAGTCGGTTTTATTTTTTTTTTATAAAAATTATTTTTTGATTAACAAATATCAATAGAATTAGTATATATCTGCGGCCCGCGACAATTTTATTTCTTTATATGTGGCCCCTGTAGGACACCCCTGTCCTAGACTCTTAGATCGATTTCTACGAAATTTCGCATATCCACTCTATTATGACCTTATGAAAATGGATCACTATGTGAAATTGACCCAAAAGAGGGGAGATCCCTATCTATTTATCCCTATCAAGGACATCCTCTTTGATTAATTGCTTGTCTCTATTTATAATATTAATAGAAAATTTGATTTATTTATAGTTTCAAATTAGTGAGTGGCAAATTATTTCGGATCTTAAATAAAAATAATTTTCATTTTTAATATTTGAATTTTTATATTGTATTTGCTTAAAACAGCAAAACGTATTTGATTTTATTTAATTAGGTATTATATAATATAATTTTTTGTTTTACAATAAAATACTATTATTATTCTTTTGTTTTTTGTAGATGTAGGGGAGTCTGGGTGATGATATTTCCTGAAGAACTGTTTCGTCCCTAATCTGCCTCATCCGTTTAGAACGAATGATGTTTATAGTTGAACATCGCCCAATTAAATCACCCCATATTACAACGAATGGTATGTATTCTCATTAATGCGGGGCGCAGAATCAGTTCAATTAGTTTTCTTTAGGTCGATCTTAGACTTATTTCAAAATTTTCAATTTACTAGAAATATTTTTCTGCTTAAATAGGGACAAATATTTAGCTAGTTAGATCATTAAAGGGCATTATAGGGTCTTTTTTCTCTCTTTCTGACACAGGTTTTCATCATAATCTCTCATGTAGTATTTAGAAAATAGTAATATTCAAAAATGTCAATAAATTCATTTAAAAATAAATTTCATTTAATTTTTATTGTTTTTTTTTTTTTATTTATTTCACTTTCAGATTTATTTTTTTCCATAGATAGTATGAATTAAATTTTAAATTTCAAATAAATTTACAAAATTTAAATAAATTATTATTATTATTATTATTTTGGTAAAATAAAAATTAGTTAATTTAGTAGAATAGGATTTTCAGTGAACCTTACCAGTCCAGCATGCAAGCGGGCCTACCTAAAAAGACAGAAAAGAAGGAAGGAAGGAAGGCTGAGCAATGTATGATGTTGATGGGTAGTTTAGTTTAGTGTAAGTCTATAAATAAACATCGATCTCGTGTCTTTTCGGATCGTGTTAGGATGTCTCTTTTTTTATCTAGGAACCACCCACCCATCATCCATTCTTACCCGACCACCGAGGGACACCGCAGTCTCCTCTTCTTGATTACCCAAATGATTCACTGTTTAGAAATTAGGAATGAATAGAATAGAAAGGTGTGTGGTTGATCTAAGGATGTTTAGTAATGTATGTGGCTAATAGGTATAGAGAAAGTACTATTCTAATACCTACTAGGGAAGGGATTTCTCTTTGGTGTGAAGTGTGTCTATTTGTGTATTGTATTTTCAGGTTCCACAAACACATATATTTATTAAACATTAAAACCACCAACCACATACATGACTTTTTAGTTTAGAATCAGTTTATAATACTGATAATCCGCGAATATATCTCCTCGTAGAAGAGGAATTAGATTTTATGGGGCGATTTTAGAATTTTGAAAATAATAATATATCTGCGCCTTTGCCAATGATATGTGTGTAATTATAAGTGGGGTTTAGGCCTTTTAATTTTTAATTACGGATTTTCCGATTTATTTAAGTATAGTATTCAATGACAATCGGACTACTCAGATATAAGTCTGGTGTAGGAGTTGTAGTAGAACCCCAAAGGTACGCGAATATTCCGGGTTTTTGCGGTGCCCGCACATAAGCAGGCATATTTTTACAGGTATTAATTAAGATTTAATTAATTAGAGATATTTTCTATCGAATTTTCTATCGAAACCCAAAGATAATGAAACCCCCAAATTTCGAACAAAATTTATTAGGAGGCCATTATCATCCTCTCAAAAAATCCGACGATCCGGAGGATCGTACTTCCTTCTTCAAGGTTTAAATGGTCAAAGTGGAACCTACCTGTTTATTAATATAATTTTTAATTGCGTTTAATCTCAAAACTTTGTGGATAGAGATGCCTTCATGATGGTAGTAAGTAAGTAGGTCAAAACGTTGAAAAAAAAAATTATTTCAATTTTATTCAATTCTGGCTTCAAATAAAATTCGACATTTTTACCTGAAATCATAGTCTAAAATAAGATGAATATATATATACGAGCTTTTCGTTCGTGCCTTCGGCACGCCCTCGAAGCTCGGCCCTCCGGGCTGAGTGCCCTGGCGGGCAGCGTCTCGGTCCAAAATTTTTATTCCTCTTAAAAAACCACACTCCAAATGTATACCCGTAAACTACCGAAAATACATCGTCTCTTAAAAGTTTTGCATCTTTAATTTTTGAGTGGCGAGGGGGGGGGAGGAACAATTATCAATATATTTAATGTTTCTGGATCGACGCCAGTGCTTTGGAGGGAAGGCCATGGGATGGTTTACTTGATGCCTGTCTGCGGAGGTGGGGGAGGGGGCCTGCGGATTGTGGTGAGAGGGTGGTGAGACCAAGGGGTCCTTACATCAGACCCCAACCGACCAACAGATTGGAGAGGCAAAGGGCAGAGCGCGCGGAATATAACCGCATGCAGAGCATGTGGTATAGGAATAAAAATCTAGCCGTGAGGGAGATACTTGAGGGGTTCCGGATCGCGGCGTGGGGTTCCCCGCAATGAGGCAGTTTTTTTTATTGATATTGATGTGAGGAGGACACCAGAAGGTGGATCCCCTAAAGGCCTGTATGGGCTGGCCCCTCAATCGTGAAAAGAACAGAGCAGAAGGAAAAGAAGCCGGGATCACGAGCCAATCTCAGAAACTTAGATACAATTCAATATCCAATTTACTAAGGTTTTAGTGGCTTCGAGCAGTGGTAAATTCTCCGCGCGATAAATTCGGTTAAATTTATCTCCCACTTAATTTTTATTACCAGACCCTATACTTACAGAAAAAATGTCTGGGTATAGCCGGGAATCGAACCCGAGACCTCCGGGTTGCCAGTCAGTTACTCTGACCATTAGACCACGGAGGCGGACATTACTGGGGAAAAGTCCTCGGTGACTGTCGCGGCGAACTCGACGCCGTTTCCGACCGTCCTTGGGTTCTCCCTCTTCCGATAACCCTCGAGGAGCTGAAGAGTGCCGACGGACCGGTCAAATCGGTGGCGGGGCCGGATGGTCTGACCTCGGCGTCTTGGAAAAGACTACCTGGGGCTGACCGTCTCGCTCTGCTTAATGCGATTTTCCTCGAGGGCACGGTTCCACATGCCCTGTCCCGCGCTCGAACTGTGCTGATTCCAAAAATAGTCTCGCCGACCTCTCCCCAACATTTTCGGCCAATCCCTGTGAACTCTGTCGTCGCTCGGCAGCTCAGCAGGGTCCTCCTGCATAGACTGGAGGGCACTGTTGAGCTGCGGGGTGACTCATTGGATAAAATAAAAAGAGAAATGTGAAATGTGAGTCAGGATTAATCCTGGCTCTGTCATCCACCCTCTCTGAATCTGAATTTATTTGTTCTGAAGCTGAAGGTGTAATGAACTTTATATTTGTAAGCTGAAGGTGTAATGAACTTTATCTTTGTAAGAGGCGGCCCGCTCCTCGGAGGCCCAATAAACAAAATAAAATTAAAATGAATTTGAGTCTTTCATTTCAAAATTCGAATATATATATTTCAAATTTGCCTGGTTAATGAAAATCGATTGGAGCCATCAGTTTAAAATCCGAGCTGAGAATTATATTTCAAATTTGCCTCGTTAATTAATATATATTTAATGTTTCTTAATTTAAAATATTAATGTGACATTGGTCTAGTGGTTAAGAGCTGATGCCCATAGTTCAAGAGTTCGTCGGTTCGATTCTAGGCAAGAGGGTAATTTTTTTAGAGAAATTTCTCTAAGCGTTGTTACAAATTAATCTAGATAAATATATATAGTATTGTTTTTAATTAAAGCTATTACTTAAAGAATAGCATAGGAAAGTTGTCCTCCTGTATCTATGCAACCGAAAACCTCCCCTGGATCGCACTAGCCTACCCTACAGGCGTCCTTGTTAAATGAATATAGAACTGCATTTGAATCTTTCTAAATGTTTCACAATCTCATTCTCTCGTAAAATAAATCCTATTATGCATTCCTACTCTCTTCTTGGACGGCAATTTGTCCAAACTAAGAGTATACGTGACCTAGAGTGTCCTCTTTGATAGTAAGCTGTGTTTCAAGGATCATATCCATGACATCTATAGATGATTTCGCAGAACACTAGGTTTCATTACTCGCAATTCTTACGAATTTAGAAATGTCCAATGCTTAACTTTACAAATTCTTAGTTCGTCCAATTGTTGAGTATGCCACCAAAGTATAAAAGTCCGTTTTACTCAACAGAAAAAACTTCTCCAATCTGTACAAAATAAATTTCTTCGCAGCGCTGTCCTTTAAACTGTTCATCCAAAATAATTCCTCTTCAAATGTCTCTTTACAAACTCAATTTAACCTTCCTGACCTTGATAGCAGACGTCATTATTTTGATGTAGCCTTTATATATAAATTATTAAATTGCCAGATAGATAGCAATTTACCACTATCCCAGCTAAAAATAAATGTTCTCATATCGTAGTTTGAGATCGCAAGACATGTTTTACATTGATTGCCCGAGATCAAACTACATAATAGCTTTTCCCCCAAACCGAATGATGAGCATATGTAATGTGGTGTTTATTGGCGTTGACATTAACAAAATGTTCTCTTGTTAGTGTCAAGAAACTGATGCTGGTTAGATAGATTATACTGTTATTTAGTAATATGATTTGTAATTTAATATGTATATGTATGCTTCATAATATGTAAAAGGACTTGTTCCGTTCAAATAAACAAAATAATAAAAAAATCTATATTATACAAAAATCTAAATTACCCGAAATTATGCACATTTTTGCTGGCGCCGCCACTGATGTCCATCCAATTTGCAGTTAACTACTTCTACACAATTTATAGCTGGAATATTTCCTCTGGCATCATATATTACAAATTTTCTTTTCTGAATGAATATTTATATTTAAATAACGTCATCTATTTCGTACACGTACAAGTCATCAAATGTGAGACTTAATTTTGTACCATTTTATTTTAATTCTGTTAATTTTTTTTTCAAAAGAATTCCCAACACTATTTTTACAGTTTATAACAGTTCTTTTTATAATAATAACAGATGTTGCTATATTTTTGAAACCTCTTGTAATTAGTGACTTCTTTCTCAATTCAATTGGAGTACAAAACACTCTGAATGGCAAACCATCTCCTGTTGTCATTCTAGATAAAACTTCATCGAAACAGCTATTTTTTCTTTTAAAATAATCTGTAATTTGTTATGTCTTAGGTTTAGTAATATCATTTTCTCCAAGCTAAAAAATCAAGAAAACTAAAATTTAATATCCTATTAAGTTCCTACTTTTATTTAAAAGTGCGTGAATATGGATGAATTTATTTAATTAAACATTTTTAAAAGGTTTTTGTATCTGAGGTAGCACGATTTCCTAGACCACCGACTCCTCTCTTTCCCCTCTTTTATATATTATCATAGTTCTTGCTCTGACGAGATAAAATCAATAATCCACCCCCCCTCCCTAAAGCCTTATTTGCACGAAAACTAGATTCAAAACCCCTTCAAAATCCAATTATAGGGTGACAAAAAAATCCGGTTAAAGTTTGATACGACCTAACACGAATTTAACCTATTAATTTTTGTTTTATCGGATTCTCCACACTTTTTCGTCCTAGAGTATGTATTTTTCAATTTAATATTGCTTAATTATTGTAATTTGTAGAATATCAAACAAACCTGATGCAATTGTTGAGCTTTTTTGAGTAGTGAAACATCAGTGTGAGATTTTCTGTTTGCTCAATGTACCTCAACAAACCTTTCCGATACAATCCTCCGTTTCAATGAGCTTGATCATACCGGCCAGCGTCCCGAGAGCAGCAGAAGCTCACCGTTAATACTCTTGGCAACCACAAAATCATCAAGAAGCACCCCTTCGCTGTCAAATTGGATAAAGCCGAACCAACGCTTTCGCCAACTCTTTTATCCCTATGACCTCAAGAGACTGGAACTCACTTCCAGCCATTTTCAACTCCTACCCGCACATAAAATCCCTTGTTCTTTTTTCAAGATAGAGGGGCTAACCCAGGCCTTTAGAGGATGCACCTCTTTGGTGTATCTCCTTCTCTCATCAATATCATTAAAAAAAAAGAAGAAGGTTGCAGTGGGTAAAATGATATTTGGGATGTTGGTTTGGGATTTATTTTGGTGGTGGGTGTATTCTCAGGGTTTTCTCTCTTAGTGCTTAAAATCTGAAATTGATTGAATTTTCTGTGAATTTACTTTACTATTTTTAGTGTGAAAATTAATAAAAAAATTGGTTAAGAATGAAAAAAACAAATAAAATATATATGGAAAGGAAGGATGTGAACTTTTCAATAATAATAAAGATGTTGGTTAGAATTATTTAATATATAATAATGTGAATTTAAATTTATCGTTACTTGATTTTAACAGAAATAGAAGATTTATTAGAGAAATTCGTTTGATTATTAAAGTAGGATTTGTTACACTCCTTGGTGGCGGAATGGATATGATCGCCTTTTCAATCTTCTCGATTACAGCAATTTCCTCCCTTGGTAATAATTCCCTCTTCTTGGAATGGTCCTTCCTTCCTGCTGTCTTCTTTGAGACCGAATTTTAGCTTCGGCACCGATTAATTGATATGCAGTGCGCTTTGAAAGAAGAATTCTAGGTGTCTCGTAGAAATAGCGAAAGAAATAGAAATGGACTCCAATTTAGATATATTTATATATCGAGTGGAATGTAGGAAAATATGGTGAGATAAGTATGTGCCAAGTAGAAGGATGGAGAGATTGAGAACTGTTGAGTGGATAAGTTTGGCGGATGAAAGCTCCGTTTAGAAAGGTGAGTGGAGAGTGAGATGCTATAGTATGATCTCTCCTCAATGAATGTCTATAGAGAAGTGTCCTCCATGAATGTCTGTAGAGAAGTGTGTCGAAAGACTCTCTCGCTTCGAATGTCTTGACTCTCCCTCTCTTTCTCCAATTCCTTCTCTTCTTCTTCGTTCTCCTGTTATTCTCAAGCAATGATTTCTTTAAGTAAAATTTTATATTATTATTTATTTTTCACTGAAACAGAGATATAATTAAACAATTCTTAAGAGGCTCACCCAAAGCAATGCATTGTACTCAATTTCTATGTAAATTCAAATTTCAATCTATCTTTTACTATTAAATTTTGCTAATAATCTATATTTAGGCTAATCTATTGGACAAAAGAAATTATTATTAAGTTATTTTTTTTAATAAATTATATTTAAATAAAAATTTTATATAAAAACTAAAAATGAATTAAATACTATTTCTACCCTTATATCTCCAATTCGTCTCCCTTTTGCAATCTCATTATACAATATACTGCCGGGTATATTGTAAGGTAGAGCGAAGTTCGAGGGCCTCCATGAAAAAAATCTCTCGTGATATCGGAATCCGCCAAATAGCCAAAGAGGAGGTGAACCTCAAGCTGTACAAGCTCCAGAAGGTACAGCTGCGTACGAACGAAAACAAGCATGTGGGGCTGCAAAGATGCCGCCAACTTAAGCAGCCGGCCGCAGGTGACTCCCGGGAAACGATTATGTTCGCCGGCTCTCGCTGTTGATCAAGAAACAAGCGCATAATCGCCAAAACGACAAGAGCTGGTCCTCAGAGGTTTACGAACCATCTGCCATCGTCGAACACCGCCAAAACCCCCAATCGCTGATGGTTTGGGGCGGAATTTGCCCCAGCGGCAAAACCCCTTTGATTTTATTGTCAAAATCAACAAATAGGAGTATCGGGGATAGGTTTTGAAAAAAGTGGAGCCGTGGGCACAGCAGCACTTCGGCGATCAGCATTGGACGTCCCAACAGGACTCCGCGCAGGTCCATGTTATTGTTATTAATTGTTAATTTATTAAATTTCTTCTATATAATAAAATTATACCACAAAAGGTTTAACCGGGTTTTTTATTGTTACCCTGTAGATACAAATCGAACAAAAGCAAAAACCAAATTTTGAATATATATTCTGTGGGCTCCCAAAAGGCTAGGAATGCAAAAACTAACCACCCAAAATGGAGGAGGCTCAAAATATGAAAATTCTAGCCCTTTGGACTAAACTCAAACAAATTTTGTATACATAATCTATTGTCCTCTAGAGAGCTAGAAATGGGGTGGTGAGTGACCGGAGGCGGGGGAGAAGGTTTGGAGAGAGTTCATGTGGTGGAGAGTGATCAGATGAGGGAAGGAGGCCGAGTTTTGGTACAGAGTTGGTGGGGTGGAGAGTGGTTGGAGGTGGAGGATGGAAGAGGGTTCAGAAAACCAAAAGATGAATCATTCAGATCATAAATCAATACTTAGAATCTTTATTTTTTGTAAATAATATAAAATTATACAAAAATTTCTGATCTTGTTTAAAATATAGATTTGTATTTACGAATCGACAAATATTTTACAATAAAAAGAACAAGTTAAACATTTTTTACTTAAAATATATAACGAGTTGGTGTATATTAGCATGAGACTCGTTATTGTTTATAACTAGGGTTCGGATTTTGCATATAATGCATGTTTTTTTCCTTGATTGATATCCTTCTAATCTTTTGTATCTGGGCGTTTTAGGGTATCAGGACCCACCTAGAGAAATCTTATTTTGCATATAAATTTGGAGTTTAAGGGCATATTTTGCATATTTAGCGATTTAAGCTATATTTTGCATATTGTGTGATTTTTGTCTCTCGTTTGTTGGCAAATCAGAAAAATAATTGAAGAAAATTTTAGAGACAGAGAGGAGGGGCCACAGGTTTCAAACCTTTTTTTGACCCCCACCCTCCTCTCACTGTCAAACAAATCGAGAAAATTTAAGGAAATAATTAAAATATATTTAAATTAAAATAATATTTTTTATGAAAATTATTCTAAAAAAATAAAAAAAATAAATAAATATTAAATTTCTTTTAAAAATAAAATTTGAAAACATTAATTTTATATTAAATAATTTGCAGTTGTTTCTTAAAATGTTCTTAAATTTTTAAAGAGAAATAAATCACCCAGTTGTTCTAATATGCTAAAAAAATATTAAAAACCCGAATTTCTTTAAATTTATTTTCGTTAACTATTTTTCTTGGAACTGAAAATGCCAAAAAATAATTCCTCTAGTCTAGAAGTGCTACGTTTCGTAAGTGGGTTATGGACGATGCATCATTCACGACTGATGGTAAAATAATATTTTGCCAAATATGTCTTTAACAAATATTTCCATGTCATCTTAACCCATAAATAGTGTAGTTAATTTTTTTACTTTTCCTGAGTTTAATTTGCGTTTCAGGTTAAATATTATGGGTCTATAATGCATATTTTAAGTGCATATTTCGGCCTTTTTAAATGGATATTTTGCTGTTTTTTAGTGCATATCAATCCGAACCCTATTTATAACAGACCTAAATGAGTAATATCAAATAAAAAAATTACAATATATTTGTGCTCCATTAAAGCATGACTGTTATTTGAAATTCATCCTTATTGTTTCACTTCTTTTGACTTAGTTGAAGCTTCTCTTTTTAAGAGAAATTCGAGAACTCCAAGGCAAATGCTGCCAAGTACAAGAATTGTTATTAAAATTATTAGTTTTGTATATACGCAGATGAAAGAACTGTAACTGAATAAAACAACATTTTATTACTAATATTATATTTTGAATTTTTTCTAGTTTGGACCATACATGGTGTAATTTGAAATATTGTTATTAGATATTTCATTATTCGAGTCCATGATTAATAATTAAAGGAATCGTAGGGAGTTGGACTTGACTTTAAATTAAATACAAAGTTTTTTATTTAAATAGGCCAAACGTTTCGTTGCTGGTTCGCAACTTCTTCAGTGGCTCATTTATTAAACTTATTTGTCTGGGGTTTTGACTAAGAGAAACTTCTTAATAAGATATCTGATAGTAGATAAAAAAATTTCTTTGTTCAATTTGATTCTTTTAATTATTTTGACAGGAAACAATTACATTGTTTTAAAAGGTTTATGTTTTATATTATTTGATAAAATTGAATGATTTGTAAGGATACTGTTTGAAAATGGTTTTTCTCTTAGTCAAAACCCCAGACAAATAAGTTTAATAAATGAGCCACTGAAGAAGTTGCGAACCAGCAACGAAAACGTTTGGCCTATTTAAATAAAAACTTTGTATTTAATTTAAAGTCAAGTCCGACTCCTATGATTCCTTTAATTGTTATTAGAGTTCGTGACTGTGATGAAACTGTATTAGATGAAGGAGGAGGCATCAGCCAAAGTTGGATGCGCTGGGTTCAATAAAACACCCTGAATAAAACGTTCCTGAATAAAATGTCACATTTATTCTGAACCTTTAGGCACAGCCAAGTTATAAATTTACATGAAGCTACAATCTTTATTTTTGACAAGGCTTGGTTCGATCACATATGTGTCCGCATTTCGTGTATAACTCCCAATTAATTGAAGATGGCCAAATAAATTCAGGCCGAAACGTTTTATTCAGGGTGCTTTATTGAACCCACCGCATCCAACTTTGGCTGATACCTCCTCCTTCATCTAATACAGTAATTTAAAATAATTTTATTCAATTAAACTACTGTTCTTCAACCTTTGTCATGACGCGGAACCCTTTTTTGAGATAATTTTTTTATGGAACCCTTCGTTCAGTAACACACCCAGATTTGATTTTAGGCCGGGGGCAGGGGTCGTATTACATATTAGAGGTTATGAATAACTTTCGTCTCAGCCTTTATATAAGATATAAATTTGTATTTATTGACACAATAAGATAAATATTCCAATTTTAGCATTGATTCGCGGAACCCCTAAAGCGTTTGAGTAGAACCCTACGGTTCCGCGGAACACAGATTGAAGAACACTGAATTAAAATAAATTTCATCGACAGATTTTTTAAGATGAAGCCAAAATTAATCAATCCAGAGCAATTTGTTTTGAAAATACCTTTCTCCCTTAAATTTTAGTATTTTACTTTAGTTTATTAAAGTTTATTTTTTCATTATTTCTTTATAATATTTTTTTAATTTGATAATTTAAGTGTTACAAATTTTTGAAGGAGAAAATACTAATTTCTTTTAATTAATAAATCAAATTTTTACTACAAAATAAACAGCTCGTAGCTTGATAGATCTCTTCTTATTTTTTTCAAATAACTCCTGAAATAGAAATCCACAAACAATGCTATTTATTCGAAAATTAAATTTTTCAATTTACACCGTGGGTGGTCTTTACGATTTTGATAATTCTTACCTATAACTTACAATATAACCAAATGCTTTTCCGAACACAACGTTGCTAAATGAGGCATCTGTATTCTTAGGAAATAATAATGCAGGTAATGCTGTAAATAAATGTATTTCTTTTGTTAATTTAATTATTAAATAAGTTCTATATAGAATAATAATCTAGTAGGGGGTCCGAAATTTATGAAAAACCCTTAAATTTTTTGCAAAAGTACATTCCGATTTTTTTTTGGCAAGTTGCCAATTTCCGATTCGGTTCATTTTCGGTGTATACACGTAAACATATAGCGGCAAATATTGCAAACAATTAATCCATTATGTCATAAAGAGAAACAATGAGGTTGTCTTCTGCTTGATTCAAATAAACATACACACATTTATATCGAAATTATATATCTGTATATATATATTATTTATTTGTTTGATGACAACTCTGCTAGTCTAGGCAAAATAAAAAACTTTTCAATTAAATCCATTATGTGTTTGAACACTTTCAATATGTGCCCTCAATTCATTTGCAAGTTGATATTCAAAACCCTTTGTTCGATCTAAAACTGGCATATCAAAGAAACGTCCCCCGGGCCATGAGTGACCCACAAGACAATTACTTGTCGACCTCTACATCAATTCAATAATGCTCTAATTTTACTTTATTTCTATTACTTTCGGAATGAAACATGCTGGTTGCATTCTTTGTTTGCAAGTTGATATGTTTGTGGACAGATGTTTTCAACAATGAAGATTAATAAATCTAAAAACCGTTCAAGACTTACAGATGAACATCTTCAGTCCGTTTTGAAAATCAATTTAATATCGTTGACACCAAATATCGAGGTGATAATTTAAGCTAGTGGCGTAGCCAGACTTTTGGGGCGGGTGGGGCAAAACTGCTCTGACCAAAATTATTAGCCCGACCAAAGTTTTTTGAAGTAAGGGATTTTTTCTTCTTCCGGCATTTTTAAAATTTTTTATAATTTTACTATAAAAAAACGTGAAGTTCAGCGAGAAAACTTTTAATAACAGCAATGTAATTTGACAACATATTTTTTTAGTAATACGTATCTAAGTAATTAATACAAGAAAAAAGTAAAGTTACAATTTATTTTTGTATTTTTGCAATAAGTTAAGGTAGCTGTTTTACCATATGGGTTTTCTTAGGATTTTTTTGAAAAATAGAGAGATTATTATTTAAATACTTCTGCATCGATTGATGACAAAACGAAATTGATGGACAATATAGTTCCGGAGATATTAAATTCCAAAAAAGAGTTTTTCAGACATTAAACTATGCGGGATATCGGAAAATTTACATACATATTTAATTATAATTAAGAAACTCTTCTTACCATTGTTATAAAAAAAACTAAACCAACATTAAACAATAACTAATACGCAATTGGATGTTGATGAAGGCAGTCCACGGTGGTTGTAAAAAATAAGACTATAATTGTTTTATTATTTTACATTTATTCGCTTACCGACGTTTCGGAGATTTATTCTCTCCTTCTTCAGGGTAACATCAATTGCTTTTTTCTATTCGAGATGAAAAAATTTTATAATGTTTTTTTGGCATTGTCAAAGGAGACAGGAAGTAATTATGATTTGAACTACTTTCATTGACTTTTTGTTACTCTGAAGAAGGAGAGAATAAATCTCCGAAACGTCGGTTAACGAATAAATGTAAAATAATAAAACCATTATAGTCTTATTTTTTACAACCACCGTGGACTGCCTTCATCAACATCCAATTGCATATTTATACCAGTCCGTCTCCTAAAGAAAAACGCTATCAAATAACTAATACATTTATTAATAAAATTTTAATTGAAGGAGACAATAAAAGATCATAAATTAATTCCTGTGAATCCATTGTAATAGACTGATGAAGAGGGTAAAGCCCTCGAAACTATAGATCTCGTTATAAATAAATAAAATTTATAATTCCAGCAGAAGACACACTCTTTCATTGTCTCCTTCAATATATAAAAAATTCTGCTACTCTCGGCAAAAAAACTTTCAATTTAAAATTTTATATCATAGTTACAACACAGTTTCTGAGATAATAATGAATAAATAATAAAAAAATGTATAATGAAAAATTTACACTAAAAACAAGCTGGGGGGGTCGGTAGGCTAGGCGGTAGCGTGACAGCGAGCTAACCAGGGGACCCGGGTTCGAATCCGACTCGAGGCAGCCAGCTAAAATCTGACCCCCGGGGGTAGAGACAAATTTTAAAAATATAGCTAGTATTGTAATTGGGCTTATGGCTGAAAGGCCGAAAAGCCAAAAAAAAAAAAAAACAAAAAAAACAAGCTGGCAACAATGCATTTATTTAACCTAAAAGGGGTTCACTTTAGTAATTTTTTGACGTTTTTTCGCTTCAGCCATTGTCGCAACAGCTTTCAATCTCTTATTAAACAATTTTTGGTTAATAACCTCCCTTTATAATGTACTTTATCTGAAATTTCTATGATAAAATATATACAAGCTCGAACAGTGTTGCCAGATTTGTCAAATGAGCACGGGATTGGCTAGTAGTGGTACATAAACAGCAACAAGTTTTGGGATTATGAATTATGAATCCTTATTGTTTGTACTATTTACTCTAGCATTTTCTTTTTGCTATCGCGAAACAATTACCTTAATGTGATTTCACCAAAAAGCATAATATAGTATTTTTTTTATTATACGCAATCTTGTTTATTTCCTATTTATTGTATTTAAATGTATTGAAAACATAATAGTAAATTTACAATTTTTTTAAATGCGTTACTTTTTCTTTGATTAAAACCATTCACCGACTTAAAGAGCAGTCCAGCAAACATATAAATAAAAAAAACCCTAAAAAGGTACTCATTTTCTCCAAGTTTACTGTTTTTTCCTCTTTTGATTTTGGTTAGATGTATATAGTGAGAGCTAAAGATAGGGGTTGAGAGGGGTCGTCCCCCTGCTTCACCTCCCTCTTGGCTATGCCTCTGAATTAAGCGTAAAAGAAGTCAAGTTTCTGGATCCTCAAAATAATATTTCGGTTCTTTAATTAAAAAAAGAGTTATAAGTTCACCAAACTTCACCTCTTGGTCATCAAAGAAGGCAATTTTCAGGAACTGCATTATTTTATGAAAACTCTCTCTTGAGTCATTTTCTTCATTTGACAATTTAACTTCTTCATTATCTATACCACGCCTGGCCAACCTAAATCGCACCACGGGCCGCATTGACGACATAAAAACTCCCAAGGGCCGCACACAAATAAGAATAATTTTAATTTTTTTAAATATTTTTTTCGACATCTCGCTTTACAACGGTAGTGATTTTTATTGTAAGTGAATACAAAGGTACACTGAAACTTTTCAATCAGTTTAAATGTGAAAAAAACAATACTACAACCAGATAGAAAAGAAAACATGCATTGAATGGCCCAACAACAAAATGTACCTATTTGTATTGTAATAACCATAATTAAAAATAGCTTTAGCTATCAAAATGAATTTTTCTTTAGGGATATTCAAAAACATAAGGTTTTAATATTTAACATTATTTTTTATTTTCGCCGTTTGAGTTGAACGGTAGTGAAGATTTTGCTACATTTTATTATATTGCATGTCAGAGAGTGTTTTGTCCTGAGGGTCGAACTAATATGCCGGGACAGTGTGTTGTGGATTCAACTCCTGGGGGACGAACCTCTGATAATGCAATATAAAAATATTTCAACTAATATCAACCAAATTAAGACCAGATAAATAATTCGGTTGTCAGCGTGAGTTGTATTTTTGAAAAAAATTCCATCTTTTTTTCAAAAAAGATACTCATTCTCTGCTTTAATATTTAACGCCTAATGATGCATCCCGCAATTCAGAGTCTTCGATTTGAATGCATAACCTAGAACACACAGACGAATCTAGATCTTTCTACCTTACCCCTCCCCCCTCCTTTTTTGCTACTATAAATTTCACACATTGAGTCATTTTCATTAGGGAAATAGTTTTAACTATCAAAATTATTAGTCAAGTCACATACACCGAATAATAAATATGTATTTCGAGTCTTATTTTAAAATAATAAACAAATATCAATGGCTATTTCTTTTTCTTTCAATGTGATTTTTGCATTTCATTTTGCCTATTTTTAAATCAATTTCTCTTGTTGAAGTTTATTATTAATATTTTTTATTAAATTAAATTAGGGAACGAAGAAAAGATTTTTATATTATAGACAAAATGATCAGCCGGGATTCGAACCCGGGATCTTCGCATGTGCGCTGCGATGCCTTTATAAGAGCCTTAGTTCTTATCTTCTTGACCACTGATCCCCGAACCCAAGCTGATACCTAATGTCTATATGAATTTGGAATTTCATTTTTATTTAATCTTTTAATCTCTTCCTCGTTCATTTTTCGAAGCTTTGTAGCTGACTAATTATGCAAACACCTCCCACTCAGGATAAGAGCTAAGGCTGTTATAAAGGCATCGCAGCGCACACGCGAAGATCCCGGGTTCGAATCCCGGCTGAACCTTTTGTCTATAAAATAAAAATATTTTCTTCTTTCCCTAATTTAATTTAATTTATAATTGTCTTTCTCTTCTTATTTTCGACCTTTGGGTTCGCGACCGAGTGGAAGCGCTTGGATATATTATTTTTTATTTTTTATTGTTAGGATAAATAAAAAATTAATATATCCAGTACACACCAAGCCAGCAAAATTCTTATAAATTATTTTTTATGTTATTCTTTGTGCAATTATAGGGAAGGCTATTTATTTATTTATAGGCAATTATGAATACAATTTATAATATTTACAATAGTTACATTAATTTTACATATTATTTAATGAATCAGCCCCCTCAGGGCATAGACCTCTCAGAAGTGCCCCCAAGCCATTCTTTTTCTAGCGACTCTAATCCATTCTCTTCATGATACTTCTGCAAGATCATTTGACCATCTTTTTGGCTGTCTACCTTTTTTTTCTTTTTTGTCTATAGTTTGCCATTCCGTTATTGTTTTTGTCCATCTCTCGTCTTTTTTCTTGCTAAATGACCTGCCCATTTCAATTTTATTCTTCTTATATGGTATGTATTTTGATATTTTCCATTTTCGTCGCTCTATACATATCTTTAATTTTTACTTTATCGATTCTTCTAAGTCCTAGAATTATTATGATCATTGCTTTCTGAACTGTTTCTAATCTTGTTTTAATTTGCTCTGTTATTGACCATGTTTGTATTCCATATACGACGAGTATTATATATTTTATATATTTGTGTTCCAAGGCTATTACTTTTAATTAATTTAATGCAATTAAAAATATAGTACATTCTGAAATACGTGATTAAAAAAAATCACAATTCGTACGTCATATATGACCGCTCGAGGGCCACGGGTTGGCCAGCCCTGTTCTATTCCACCCCCCAAAACAACAAAAGATTGAATAAATGTTTTTACTATATTATTTGATTACTACTAAAACTTTACTAAAAGAATATCCTAAATTACAACCGTAAAAAGGTTGTGTTTTGGAAGCACTCCTACATAGAGCTTATAAAAAAATATAAGTGGATAAGAGCATCGCTCTTTATATTATGTACTTAAAATTCTTTGTGACAAATGTTGGTCTAAATGTGATGAGTAAGACAGGTGGACTGTGCTCAATAAGAGAGACTCGAGGCATATTAGCTTGTGTTTTATATTTACCTTTTTCTTTAATTTATAGTATATTTTATTACTTTATCGGTTAAGGTTGTTCTTTCACAAATGTAAAATTTCAAGAAGTCTTCGAAACCCGGAATATAAGTCATTAAGAGCATAATAAACACACTGTTAAAATTTGAAGACGTTTACCACACCGAACATGAAATAATTGCAATTAAAAATGAGATTTTTTACATATGGTAGATTGGGAAAGGGTGGGTAAATTATCATTATTTTATTTTTTCGTTGAAGGACTTTCACCATCTTGATGAAAAATTAATATTTGTTAGAATAATATATTCGGAGTAACTTAAAAAAAAATTAAAATTATTTACCTCGTAGTTTTGATAAAAAATAAAAAAAAACATATTTGGGCGATTATTTTTAGTGGAGGGGATATAAGATCAATGGCTTGGAAACGATTCATTCATAAAGAGGATATAGTAGTGTGAGAAGTACAGTCACGTTAAAAAACATAACCTAAAATTTTATCACCTTTCAAATGTATAGAGTGGTTACAAGGCTAAAACTTTTTGTGTGGATTGTCGCGAAAGAACTACCTTAAAATATTTTTTGTATTATTTAACTTGTCAACTGTTCATTATTATGAACCGAAGGGAATGATTATAAATAAACAAAGGTCTGATTTTAATAAGCACTTTGAAAATACAGCCCATCTTTCAATAGAATTACAACACAGAAAAATTGTTCACGGTTATAAACATCTAGCTCGATTAAGCCTTTAAGCACGTACACAAAGAACAATTCTAATTTGTGTTTTAATTCAAAAACTTTCGCTTTACAAATT
>JALMQS010000233.1:0-238489 GCA_024734495.1 Forficula auricularia
GTTAGTTTGCATTTTTAGACTTCTCGGGTCCCACTGATTATGAATACAAAATTTAGTTGAGTTTGGTACAAGAGCCTAGATTTTCATTTTTTGACCCCCCCCCCCCCCATTTTGTGCGGTTAGTTTTTGCATTTTTAGACTTCTCGGGTCCCACTGATTATGAATACAAAATTTAGTTGAGTTTGGTACAAGAGCCTAGATTTTCATTTTTTGACCCCCCCCCCCCCCCATTTTGTGCGGTTAGTTTTTGCATTTTTAGACTTCTCGGGTCCCACTGATTATGAATACAAAATTTAGTTGAGTTTGGTACAAGAGCCTAGATTTTCATTTTTTGACCCCCCCCCCCCATTTTGTGCGGTTAGTTTTTGCATTTTTAGACTTCTCGGGTCCCACTGATTATGAATACAAAATTTAGTTGAGTTTGGTACAAGAGCCTAGATTTTCATTTTTTGACCCCCCCCCCCATTTTGTGCGGTTAGTTTTTGCATTTTTAGACTTCTCGGGTCCCACTGATTATGAATACAAAATTTAGTTGAGTTTGGTACAAGAGCCTAGATTTTCATTTTTTGACCCCCCCCCCCATTTTGTGCGGTTAGTTTTTGCATTTTTAGACTTCTCGGGTCCCACTGATTATGAATACAAAATTTAGTTGAGTTTGGTACAAGAGCCTAGATTTTCATTTTTTGACCCCCCCCCCATTTTGTGCGGTTAGTTTTTGCATTTTTAGACTTCTCGGGTCCCACTGATTATGAATACAAAATTTAGTTGAGTTTGGTACAAGAGCCTAGATTTTCATTTTTTGACCCCCCCCCCCCCCCATTTTGTGCGGTTAGTTTTTGCATTTTTAGACTTCTCGGGTCCCACTGATTATGAATACAAAATTTAGTTGAGTTTGGTACAAGAGCCTAGATTTTCATTTTTTGACCCCCCCCCCCCATTTTGTGCGGTTAGTTTTTGCATTTTTAGACTTCTCGGGTCCCACTGATTATGAATACAAAATTTAGTTGAGTTTGGTACAAGAGCCTAGATTTTCATTTTTTGACCCCCCCCCCCCCCATTTTGTGCGGTTAGTTTTTGCATTTTTAGACTTCTCGGGTCCCACTGATTATGAATACAAAATTTAGTTGAGTTTGGTACAAGAGCCTAGATTTTCATTTTTTGACCCCCCCCCCCATTTTGTGCGGTTAGTTTTTGCATTTTTAGACTTCTCGGGTCCCACTGATTATGAATACAAAATTTAGTTGAGTTTGGTACAAGAGCCTAGATTTTCATTTTTTGACCCCCCCCCCCATTTTGTGCGGTTAGTTTTTGCATTTTTAGACTTCTCGGGTCCCACTGATTATGAATACAAAATTTAGTTGAGTTTGGTACAAGAGCCTAGATTTTCATTTTTTGACCCCCCCCCCATTTTGTGCGGTTAGTTTTTGCATTTTTAGACTTCTCGGGTCCCACTGATTATGAATACAAAATTTAGTTGAGTTTGGTACAAGAGCCTAGATTTTCATTTTTTGACCCCCCATTTTGTGCGGTTAGTTTTTGCATTTTTAGACTTCTCGGGTCCCACTGATTATGAATACAAAATTTAGTTGAGTTTGGTACAAGAGCCTAGATTTTCATTTTCATTTTTGACCCCCCCATTTTGTGCGGTTAGTTTTTGCATTTTTAGACATTCTCGGGTCCTACTGATTATGAATACAAAATTTAGTTGAGTTTGGTACAAGAGCCTAGATTTTCATTTTTTGACCCTACCCCCTTCCCCCCATTTTGGGCGGTTAGTTTTTGCATTTTTAGACTTCTGGGGTCCCACTGGTTATGTATACAAAATTTGGTTGAGATTGCTCAAATAACCTAGATTTTTAATTTTTTACCCCCCTCCAGCCCCTTCAATTTTGGGTCGATATGCACCGAAATCTAATCAGCTCTTAATCTCAATGGACCAAAACTACGTGTGGAATTTGGTTTTGATATTCAAATTAGTTTTTGAGCTAGCTCGTCCACAAAAATTTGGTAACGCACAGATTAACTAACAGACATTTTGACAAAACAATTTTTATCTCAAAAAATATAATTTTTCGATGTTCACTTATTAGAGCTTTTTTGTAGACCGAAATGCCATGGTTTCGCTCATTTTTTTAAATCAAAATAGTTAAGCTGTTTTTGAGATATTTCGAAAATAAGCTGACGTGTTCTGATGTGGCCATCCACTTGACTATACCATACATCCTGGCCCCTCACTTATATATTTAATATTTAATAAAACTATTTATAATCATGTAGGTGGGGGGGGTTAGTTTTACAATTTTAGACTTCTGAGGGCTCACGGATTATGTATACAAAATTTGATTGAGTTTGGTACTAGGGCCAAGATTTTCATTTTCATTATATATTAATTATTATCTCAGAAACTGTGTTGTAATTATGAATTAAGATTTTCTTAAAAAATGTATTAGTTATTGTTTAATGCTGGTTTAGTTTTTTTTAACCATAGTAAGAAGAGTTTCTTAATTATAATTAAAAATGTATGTAAACTTTCCAGTATCCCGTATAGAGACCATTCGTTAAACATAGAGGCAGCACTACTGCCGAAAGTAGCGCTCTCTTGTTCTTATTTATTCAAATAATTTGAAAGAATTGACGTAAATATTGTACTATAGTATATATCATAGGTAAACAAGTTCACAGAGCCTAGAGGGGCGTCAGCGAGTCCCTTTGTATTTGCGTTTAATAAATAATCCCCCAAAGTTTACATTTTCGTCGCCAATTGGCGCTAAACTCGTGACGCATGGTCACTATAAGAAATAAAAAATAATAAGATAAACATAAATATACGCACTGAGTTCACGCTCAGCCATATATGACGAATGAAATGCAATTAAAAACTTTAGTACTTTTGCCGACAATCCAGGGTAGAAAACTGGTATTGTTTTTTGAGGCCAGAACTCTTGGTAACCATTTTCGAATTTTACTTTGAGTTCATCGTTAGAGGTGAGTGAAAGTCGAATGGTATTCAGTAAACACGGCTAAAAAAATTGGTAGAGGTAAGTGAAAATCTAGTGAGATAGATAGGGACAGTGAGGGGTATATAAGGAGGGGGAGATAGGGAGGGGTAAATGAGGGGGAGATAGGGACAATGATTCCCGTTGCAAGGGCTATATAAGGGACAGAGAGGTGGTCAGTATGTGTCAGTAAGTGACAAGTGAAACATCTACTGTGAGTATAAGGAGGGGGGAGAATTTAGGGACAATGGGAACCTGGCGAGGGATATATAAGGGAGAGAAAGATAGGGAGATGGTAAATATGTGTCAGGCAGTGACGAATGAAACATCGACTGTGAGTGTTCCAATATAGCCTCTCCACCTTCATCCACCCTCTCAACTGACTCCAACCCTCACTAATAAACAACTCTTCATCCCTTATATTAATTAACTGCATAGAATCCAAGAAGCCATTAAATATAAATTTATTTATTAAATTTGCAAACGTGAATAAAATATTAATATCTGGGTAACGGGTAGGTAGGTACTTCTATTGTTCTTATAGATAAAGATATACAGATCCACTTCAGGGGCTGACATCCCTGCCCAAATATTAAGAGAATCATGTCCTATCCCTAATCCTAACCAACTGTTTTCTATCCGTGTTTTCACAATTACTTATTCCTTCGAAATGTTTCGCGAGTATATATTTACTTGTGCGGGAGTGTACGTAAGTGTGTTCCGTTCCTGTGGGGTCACAGTATTCCTGGTTCAGACACGAGACATTGGCTGTAAAGGTAACATATCTTTATAATACTCTATTCTTATAATTATATAAGTAAGAATTACTATAAATTTTTCAAGTACTTTTTTTATAATTTTTAAAAAATAAAAAAATCATATAAATAATATATTAAATATAATTTTATTCCGAATATTTTTTAAAAAAATACTTTCACTTCCTTATATGTTTTTACTAATAATATTTATTTTCTTTTTTCAGGTAGGTGCTCGTCCTACTAATATTAACATTTGTGGCCAGAGTATTCCAGGTCCAAGTAGGAGACTTTCTCTGTAAAGGTAAGATATCTTTATAATACTCTATTCATATATAAGTAAGAATTACTCAAATTTTTCAAGTATTTTTTTCGATTTTTTTAAAAAAAAAATTCAAATTAAATAAATAATTTATTAAATATAATTTTATTTAGAATATTTGAATGAAAAATACTTTAAATTCTCTATATTGTTTTACTAATAATATTTTTTTTATCTTTTCAGGTACGTGATCATCCTACTATTTTTAACATTTAGAGTAAGTATTTGATTTTCTTATTTTATGGAAAATCAAATAATTTATTTTTGGGTAACGGGTAGATGCGTACTTTTTTATTCTTATAAATAAAAATGTACAGACCTACTTCAGGGGCTGGCGTATCTGCCCACATGAGCTTATATCCTTTCCTAATCCTATCCAACTTCAATCGTTGTTTTCACAAATTCATATTCCTGCGAAGTGTTTCGCGAGTATTTTTTTACTTGTTCGCCAGTGTAAAGTGTGTTCCTGTGTGGCGAGAGTATTCCAGGTCCAAGCAGGAGACTTTCTCTCTTCTGGAAAGGTAAAATATCTTTATAATACACTATTCATATATAAGTAACAAATACTTTAAATTTTTCAAGTAAATTTATTGATTTTTTTAAAAAAAATTTCAAATTAAATAAATAATATATTAAAAAAAAATTTCTTTAGAATATTTGTATAAAAAATACTTTAAATTCTCTATATTATTTTACTAATAATATTTTTTTCTTTTTTCAGGTAGGTGCTCGTCCTACTAATATTAACATTTAGAGTAAGTATTTGATTTTCTTATTTTCTTGAAAACCAAATACTTCATCTTAGGGTAACGGGTAGATGTGTGCTTCTTTATTCTTATAAATAAAGATGTACAGACCTACTTCAGGGGCTGGCGTCCCTGCCCACGTGAGCTTATATCCTTTCCCTAATCCTATCCAACTCCAATCCGTGTTTTTACAAATCCATATTCCTTCGAAGTGTTTCGCGAGTATATTTTTTCTTGTGCGGGAGTGTAAAGTGTGTTCCTGTCTCGCCAGAGTACTCCACGTCCAAGCAGGAGATTTTCTCTGAAATGGTAAAATATCTTTATTATACTCTATTCATATATAAGTAAGAAATACTCTAAATTTTTCAAGTAATTTTTTCGTTTTTTTTTTTTTTAATTTCAAATTAAATAAATAATATATTAAATATAATTTTCTTTAAAATATTTGATTAAAAAATACTTTAAATTTTCTATATTACTTTACTAATAATATATTTTTTCTTTTTTCAGGTAGGTGCTCGTCCTACTAATATTAACATTTAGAGTAAGTATTTGATTTTCTTATTTTCTGGAAAATCAAATACTTTATCTTAGGGTAACGGGTAGATGTGTGCTTCTTTATTCTTAAAAATAAAGATGTACAGATCTACTTCAGGAGCTGGCGTCCCTGCCCACCTGAGCCTATATCCTTTCCCATATCCTATCCAAATTCAATCCTTGTTTTCACATATTCTTATTTCTCCGAAATCGAAATGTTTCGCGAGTATATTTTTAATTGTGCGCGAGTGTAAGAAGAGTGTTCCTGTGGGGTCAGAGTAGTCCAGGTCCAGGCATGAGTCTTTGTTTGTTAAGGTAACATATCTTTATAATACTCTATTCTTATATTTAAATAATTAAGAAATACTCTAAATTTTTCAATTTTTTTTTCTAATTTTTCAAAAAACGATCAAATAAAATAAATAAATATAATTTTATTGGAATAAATTTTCTATAAAAAATCTCATAATTTCACTATATAATTTTTCTAATATATTTTTTTCTTTTTCTAGGTAGGTGCTCGTCCTACTAATCACTAACATTAAAATTAAATGATTAAGTAGAAATATATAAAAAAATTAAAATTATTACTTTTTTCTAAATTAAATATGAGATATTGGTTTGAAACAATATCGCCTTTATATTTTCAGTCTAATAAAATTATTTCACATGGATAGATAATATAATTTCAATTTCGGTTAAAAAAAATAACCTTCAAAATAATTCACTTTTAAAAATAATCGCCTTTGAACTTTAATCTAATTATTTTTCTGTTTCTGATTTAATGCATGAGTCAATAACGAACTTTCTCTCATCATATTCAGATCTACAAATTTTTTATATTTGTGTCTTAAATACAAATACTTGACAAAATTTTTATACAAAATTTCTAATGTTTTAAGACTTTGATTCGAAACAAATTGCAGTATTGGAGACATTGTACTGGTATTTGATTCGGAAAAGGTCTTTTAACAATTACTTATCTCAAGTGTAGACGTGTTTTGGTACAAATACAATGTCTCCTATTTGTTCCAAAACACGTCTAGCCTTGAAATTTTCATTATTTTCGACTTTAAAATTTCAAATTGTATTTCCAAGTGATTTATATATTTGTAAATAAAGGAAATATTTAAAATTATCACTCTATTAGTATATTTTGTAATTTGCGATCAAAATTATATTAACGATCTCCGTTTAATTATTATTTATTTATCTATCCATGTGGGGGGTGGCGACAGCTGCCTTCTCGTGGTGCCCCCTGTTCTCGCTAAACAGCTGTCTATGTCTCTGTATAAATTATATATCGAGACATAATCATATATAATAATTTCGTTTGCATAATTTTACATACACATTTTCCTATTAATAATAATACACATTATCGAAAACGCATATATTATAACATATAGCTACTATTGCAATTATAATTTCACTTTTCGTATTGATTTTACAAAAATAAAATACAAAATTCTTGTTTAATTTTCATAACTAAAATTCATGCAAACAATAATATATTTTATATGAAATTTGAAGTATTTATATTCGACTGAAAATATAAGGAAATTTTCGGACGTCAATTGAATTGGTAGTATAACAAGTAATAAATACAATTGAAGGAGACAATAAAAGAGTGTGGCTTCTGCTGGAATTATAAATTTTATTTATTTATAGTTTTCATGGTTTCTAATCAATGAAGATTCTATGTTTACCGCGATGTTTTCTAATTCATTTTTATTTAGTAAGTGTAAACATAGAATCTTCATTGATTAGAAACCATGAAAACTATATGAATAAAACTTACAATGTATCCAATGGTACCTTGTACAAAGAGATTGCAAAGAGAGACGGATTGAAAAAAAAGAGGATAAAAATAGTATTTAATTATTCTAGTTATATATAAATTTTCATTTAAATATAAATTGTAAAAAAAAAATAACTTAATATAATTTCTTTTGTCTAATAGATGATTAGGTTAAAATTAGATATTAGCAAATGTTAATAATAAATAATAGATTGAAATTTGAATTCACGCAGAGAATGGAGTGCAATACGGGCGGGGGATGAGCCTCTTAAGAATTATTTAAATATATCTCCTTTTTAGTGAAAAGAAATAATAATATAAATCTACTTAAAAATCGCTGCTCGAAAACAAGGAGAAGGAAAGAGGATTTTGACTCCAAACATATCAGGGGAATTTCTCTTTTTGTCAATGAAATTTAATTTAATTAAAAAAAAAAAAAAAAAAAAAAGAAGTTTTTTATATTCTTTAGATAAAACAACTTTTATTTTATATTTTTATTTTTTAAAATCAAATTAAATTACATTGACAAAAGGAAAAATTCCCTCCGAAAAGTTTGTAGTTAAAATAAACGTTTTAAAGATTGCTTTTTTATAACAGGTTTGTATTTATTTATATTTAAAAAAACAAACAATCTTAAACATTATAATTTGACAAAACAAAATGAAAACTATTATACACATCTAAACGAATATTAAACTTATACATATATTACATTAATAAAATATAAAAAAAACTAAAATAAAAGTAAATAAAATAAATAAATAATAAATATATATATATAAATAAATAACAAATACATATTATAAATAACAAAAATATATATAACCAAGAGAAATCTTTTATAAAAACAATTTTAAAATGTTTATTTTGACTCCAAACATCTCAGGGGAATTTCTCTTTTTGTCAATGAAATTTAATTTAATTAAAAAAAAAAAAAAAAAAAAAAGAAGTTTTTATATTCTTTAGATAAAGCAACATTTATTTTATTTTTTTATTTTTTAAAATCAAATTAAATTACATTGACAAAGGGAAAAATTCCCTCCGAAAAGTTTGTAGTTAAAATAAACGTTTTAAGATTGCTTTTTTATAAAAGATTTGTATTTATTTATATTTAAAAAAACAAACAATCTTAAACATTATAATTTGACAAAACAAAATGAAAACTATTATACACATCTAAACGAATATTAAACTTATACATATATTACATTAATAAAATATAAAAAAAACTAAAATAAAAGTAAATAAAATAAATAAATAATAAATATATATATATAAATAAATAACAAATACATATTATAAATAACAAAAATATATATAACCAAGAGAAATCTTTTATAAAAACAATTTTAAAATGTTTATTTTGACTCCAAACATATCAGGGAATTTCTCTTTTTGTCAATGAAATTTAATTTAATTAAAAAAAAAAAGAAGTTTTTATATTCTTTAGATAAAGCAACTTTTATTTTATTTTTTATTTTTAAAATCAAATTAAATTACATTGACAAAGGGAAAAAATATAACATAATAATTATAACCTATAAACATGAAAACAAATATACATCATCTTAACAAAAAATCCCATCGATATTTTATATGCACAAAATGAAAACTATTATACACATCTAAACAAATATATAAACTTTTTGACATGAGCATAATTATATTATTAATAACTAAAACATGTGATTTGAAAACTTTAATTTTTACAATGAGATCTTTTATCTATCTATTAGTAATGAAATTAGCGTTCCTAACGAGCAAATCTTGCACTTCTTTAAAAATCACTTAAACTAGGCCATCTGTTGGTACACGCGAGAAGCAAAAAAAAATTAACGAAACTAGCGCCCCTGTTCGTATGGGATCATACTATATCATCGTTCCAAAAAAGAACAAAGGAGTTAGCAGCCCCTGGTGAACACCCCCTGGTTTGGTAGTTAGCCTAGTCCGATGGATGAACCGGGACCTAATATGCCGTACACCTACTTCCACTTGTACTTCCAAATATTTCCAAGTACTTCCAAAATACTTCCAATGAGGTGTACACCTACTTCCGATCGCGGATCACCCCTCGGCCTAGTCTAAGCTCTAAAGAACTCAAATATGAAAGGGCTTTTTAACAATGGAGTGGAATTCGGCCTTTTAGGTTAGGCCTGGACAAGGATTAGGAACCCCGTACCCAAATCTTAAACCTTAGAAAAATATTAAACAAAAAGGGAGATTTAATTTTTAACTTGTGTTTAAACTAATTTCAAAAAGCTATTCAAAATGTTATTAAATGAGAAGGGGCAGGTCTTATGATTAAATCAACCGGATAGGCACATCAGTTTATTTTTAATTTCATTTGATTGTAAATTTAGAAAAATAATCGAAAAATAATTAAGAGTTGAATTTAATCAATAAGTTTCCTGTATTTGATTCAATCGCGAATCCAATGCAGAGGATTTTTGTCAAATATTAAATGAAAATAATAATAATATCCGAATTTATATATTTCTAGCTTGAAATAGTCAAGTTAATTTTCTTATATACCGGGTGAGTTTTTTATTTTGAGACAGCCTTATAACTCAAAATCAGTGCATTATATGAAAAAATGTTTCAAACAAAACTAAACTACGCATATTAGATAAAAAATATTTCACCAAGTACCAACACAAAATTCCTTAGAAACTACTAAACTACGCTATTGTTTCTCGACGTAGAACAAGCTTTCAAGGGTTTTTCAAGGTAAACTTCTGTTTTTAAAATAGACTCTATATTTTTCGTTACGTCTACTTAACCTACAAGAAAAACTGAACAACTTTCATAAGAACAATTTTTTATACGACATCAAATAAACAAAATACATGAATCAATTTGATCTCAAAAAAATCTTAATAATTATTTTAACCCATTATATAACTTAATTATCAAATAAATAATTATTAAATTGAAAAGTAACAACAATTAAAATAAGTGTTTATAATGATATTAAAACTTGGGTATACTCAGATTTAAGAGATTATTTTTAATATCATTATAAACACTTATTTTCATTGTTGTTACTTTTCAATTTAATAATTAATAATTTAATCATTATTATTTAATAATTATGTTAAATAATGGTTAAAAATAATTATAGAGATTTTTTTGAGATCTAATTGATTCAAGAATTTTGTTTATTTGATATTGTATAAATTTGCAAGTATTTTGGAAGTACTTGGAAATATTTGGAAGTACAAGTGGAAGAAGGTGTATGGCATATTAGCTCCCAGTTCACCCCTCGGTTTAAATTCTGTGGGTAAAGAGAGTACGTTCAGAAAGGAAGGCAGCCTCTCAGGAGAACAATAGTAGTAGGAGTGGGGGAGGATTGTTAGAGAGGGTACCAATTTTGGTTTTCCTGCCTGGCTCACAATTCATTTGGCTCTTCATCTGCAAACATTAAATTCACCAGAAACCAAACGTAAGTAACATGCTTAATAATTATCTATTTGTTAAAGCATAACTTTTTTAATACTACTAATACTACTCCAGTCTCAAATTTATTTTCATTACTGATTCAAATGTAATTGTATTTTTCCCTGTAACACATATACAGAGTGTTCCGTATCATAAAATAAACCGGGGATAGGCCATATTTAGAAGGTCCAGAAAGTAAAAATTTTTTTTAATAAATTTCTCATAGTTTTCGAGTTATAGGAATTTTTTTGAAAATAAGGAAAATCTCTACCCTGCCCTATATAATGAGATGCTGTGGCTACAATTTATATATTTTATTATTCTAATTTTTACTACGCAATCCTGAATAATCCTACTATTGAGCAGAATCCAAAATAAAGCAATAAATACTATACTTTTGGAGAAAAAAAATATTTTTATGCTTTAAAAATTTTTGATCAGCTAACTTTGAATCATCTTTGAAATAAAAAAAATCATAGCATGGAAAGTTATTTAAAAAATTGGCCCATTTAATCGAGATTTCAAAATGGTACTGCACTTTGTACTTCCGGTATTTTTTAGCAAATTTAACTAATTTAATATAATATTTTGATAGTGTTTTTTTATTTAATACACTCCTGGACAAAAAATAGACCCACCAATAAAAACATTATTAAATAGTAAATCATATTTAATTTGTTCACAATTAACCATATATTATTGAAATTGTACTAGGCACTTGTCGTTGATTTATCCCTTGATTAATTAGGCACACAATTTGAAATGCTTGAAATTCAGATTCAGCCATTTTGTATATTTTATTTTTCTATCAATGATGCTTAATTCAAAATTATTCATTTTATTGATATTTCAAATGGAATTTGATCTTTTATTAAAACTTTATTTAAATGTAAAGCGATATTTAGAAAGAGTATGATAATTTGTAATATCTATCTTTTAATTTAATTTTACTTATTACTAGCATACAAAATATATTGAATATGTTAGTTTAAGAGTTACTAGAACAAATTATATGGTTATTTGTCAAAATTTTAAAAATAATTTGGTATTCAATAAGGTTTGATTGGTTGATCGATTTTTTTGAACCGTAGTTTATATTAATTAATTAATTAAGTCGCATATTAATTGAACTAATGTATTGCTATTATAGACATTAATTAGAAGCATAAAATATGTAAATTTGTAGCCACAACATTTCATTATTTAGGGCAGGCAAGTGATTTTTATTATTTTCAAAAAAAAATTCCTATAACTCGAAAAACTATGAGAATTTTATTAAAAAATTTTGAAATTCTGGACGGTCATAATCTGACCTATTCACGGTTTATCTTTGTTTTACGGAACACCCTATAGATAAAGAAGGAATAAATAATTAATTTTCTTCAAATTTGATTCTGGTTTTTTAATAATTTTAATGTTTTTGTAATTTATTTCTAGAAAAATGAATTGAATTATAAAAGTTGATATTTAGTTATTTGACTTTAGTACAAATTATAGAATCATTAATTGCGTGGCTGTATGGGCATAATTCTCTAAAGCCAAAAAAAAAAAAATAAAAATTAGTACAAATATATATTTTACAAATACACATGGCAGGTGTGAAAAAGAAATTTACAAAAATTTAAAAATTATACAAAATAGTTAATTTCAATTTAAAAATATTTCTTAATCTTATATTTGTATTAATTTTCCTTATATAAAATGTTTTATGACACTTTAATAAGAGTAACACATTATGAGTATGTAACTATTAGTGTGCGGGGTACATCTTGCACACGGGGGCCCTGCAAATAAATATTAGTTTACCAAATTTCAGTTTATTATTATTTTTTAAAGTTTTTATTTTATTTTTCTGATATTCCACCATGATTACTTTTGATTGACACATTTTCCTTCATATAATAATTTTATGATTATTCATTTTTGCCCGAATTAGATTTAATTTTTTTTTTTATAATATAAATAGGAACATAATAATTAATTCGTCTTTTGTATGGGGACCTTCTTTTATGTTTCAGATTTCATAATGTCTTATCGTACAGAGAGATTCCACGATGTGTACCTGGATGAGTTGTTCAGAATTCTCCTGGAGGGGCTGGAAGAAAACGCTGAATTGGATGTGATGAGGACAATTGTAAATTCTATCCTCCCTGTGAAGAAATACAAATTGCTGGAGAGGTTCCTCTCGAGAGAGAAAATCTTAGCGAAGACTTAAATGTCTAAAATCGACCGTTTCGATATTCGGACTGTATCTCAGTATTAATTCGAAAATTGATTTCACAATTCTTTGATCACCTATATATTGTTCAAAGCCTAGAAATTTTGTATTCTCGTCAAGGAAAATATGAAGACATCTCAAGCAGTTTTCTTGGCTAAGATTTTCTTCAAACGAGAGGAACCTCTCCAGCAATTTGTATTTCTTCACAAGGAGGATAAAATTTACAATTTTCCTCTTCTCATACAATCCAGTGTTTTCTTCCAGCCCGTAGTGCGATTCATAAAAGTTATATGTTTGGCATCGACTTCAAAACGTAATTTCATGTTAATATTTCGTTGTTTAGTTGTAACTAAATAAGATAATAATTATTTTATACCTTTTACTCTATTTTATTTGTTGCATTTAATTTTTTGAAGTCGGTTTTTATTTTTTTCTTAAAAATTATTGATTGACACATTTTCCTTCATCTAGTAATTTTATTATTATTCATTTTTGCCCAAATTGAGTTTAGTTGGCTACAATGGTAAATTGGGCAAGATATATTGGAGATTATTTATTTTTTATAAAATAAATAGGAACACAATAATTAATTCGTCTTTTGTATGGGGACCTTCTTCTATGTTTCAGATTTCATAATGTCTTATCGAACAGAAAGATTCCACGATGCGTACCTGGATGAGCTGTTCAGAATTCTCCTGGAGGGGCTGGAAGAAAACGCTGGATTGGATGAGAAGAGGAAAATTGTAAATTCTATCCTCCCTGTGAAGAAATACAAATTGCTGGAGAGGTTCCTCTCGTTTGATGAAGATCTTAGCCAAGACAACTGCTTGAGATGTCTTCATATTTTCCTTGACGAGAATACAAAATTTCTAGGCTTTGAACAATATATAACTGATCAACGAATTGTGAAATCAATTTTCGAATTAATACTGAGATACAGTCCGAATATCGAAACGGTCGATTTTAGATATTTAAATATCGATCCTGAGAACAAAGGGAATTTCTTATCATTTCTCAGACAAACCACTCAGTTGAAATCCCTGCGAGTGAAATGTGTAGCCTAAGATTGTGCAATCGGTGAACTTTAGCTCAAAGATGAGTTTAACCTCCTTGTTGAGGATGTTAAAACTAAACTCCTAAAAATCGAATATATCGAAGGCCTATCTTTAAATGGATCAGAGTGTGTCAGACTCATGAAACTTCTACCCAGTTTGAAAAGTTTAGGCATGTCTCAACGATTAAGTGCAATATCACTTATTATTAGTGAAGATGATGACATTGCAAAAAAATTATCTAACATAACCGATTTTAATGATTCACTTACAAGCTTGACTAATTTAGAAAGTTTTTCAAAATTGTGTCCTAAAACAAAAAAGATATCTCTATTTTGCCCAGAAAAAAAAGCCATTGAAAATCTTTCGAAACTTCCATCACTGACAGAAATAAAATTATATTTAATAATTGATCCCGATTTTGTTAGTGAAGTCGTCAGCTTACTAAACATGATCGGAAAACAAATTAAAGTTTTGAATTTATGATTCCCCGTCGAGATTGAACTTCGCCCAAACACTTTGTATGAGTTATGCCCGGAATTAATTAAATTAGTAATTAATGATGATATCTTCTATTTCTACTAAGGTGGATGAAATATTAATTGTATCAATTTATCTTCACCTATTAGGAGGACTTCAAAATCTCTTCTATCCTTGCCAAGTCCAATTACTTTGTTCTTTTTTATTGTGTTATTTTGTTAAATTTGTTAAATTTTTAGCTTAATGCTTTGTTATTTTCCTTATTTTTGTTATCATAATTTCCTTATTATGATAAAAAATATATAAATATCAATAAATAAAAAAATATTATAAAAAACACTTTACACCCCCACCCCACCCCCACATCTACCTGTCCTCCTTTTTGTTTTCTTGTCTTTGTATAATACCTCGTTTTTCTTCTTTTGTGTTCCTTCCTTTCATATATTCGGCGAGGTTTTCAGCTTTTTCTTTGCCAAAAGAAGCCCAAATATTTACTTTTTATTCTCTCTTTGTAAAATAAAATATTAAAATGATGTTGTATATGAAAAAAAATAAAAAAAATTTAATAACCCCGAATGTCAGGCTGGCAATGTAGGTGAAAATGAAATTTATTAACTCAAGATCCCAAAATATTAGAGGATCTAATAAAAAAAACATCATTATATATATATATATATATGTAAAATATGTTCATATTTAACCGCGCAAGACTTTAGGCCTATCAAGTTGGTCCCACTGCTTTCCATGTCAAATATAAAAACCATAGAGTATATAGAGAGGAAGGCTTCATAAGGGCCCTATGTATTTTAGGGTATACGAGTTACAGAGCTCTCTGGCGGTTCGTATACAGAAGCAAAATGGCGGGAACCGCTCCCATCCAGGAAAATTTTGGTGACGTCACACAGCGGATGATTCAAAATAATTTATCATGAGTAAAAAAATGAGCTTATATTCAGGGTGATTCACGGTCGATGGGACGTTATCCGTTTTATGTAAAACGGATCTGAAAATTTAGCACCTTACATTTTCTTACCTGTTCTATCGATCTAAAATATTTCCAGCCTTGCGACGTTTCGGCTTCCATCGAAAAGTCGCAGCAACTATATTTTTTTTAGATAGATAGAACAGGTAAGAAAATGTAAGGTCCTAAATTTTCAGAAAAATCCGACTTTCCGTTTTACATAAAACGGATAACTAACGTCCCATCGACCGTGAATCACCCTGTATATTAAAGAAAAAAAATTATTAATTGTTTTGTAATTAAAATAAATACAAATCTTTAAAAAATGTTTAAAACGTATATGTATATATATAAAATAAAATCGTATTTTATTAAAAAAAAACTTTAGCAAATAATTTAATTAAAATTCAGAGACTTTCAGGGACTAGGAGGAGATCCATAATAAAATAAATACTTGAAAATAATTTAAAATTAACCATTTTTTTATTTAGACCAAAAAATGAAATTACAAATATTTTAATAAATAAACACAATCTTTTCAATGGAATTTTTGTGATTCGCATTCGCCAACATTAGTTGTTTGAGGAAAACCATTGAGAAAACCTTCAAAGAATCACCTAGACACCTAAAAAAATCGTCGTCGGTATATAAGATCTACTTTTGATCTCGGAAGTGTGTCGCGGTCGAATTGTCCAAGCAGGGGGGGGGGACAGAGACGCCCCCCCCCCACATAGAACTTTATTTTCTTCAATTTTAAAATTAATTTAATGTTATTAAAAAAAAATTAAATAAACATATAAAAAATGTTGAGCTCCAATGATTTGGAGGGGGGGGGCGGCCGCCCCCTGGATCCGCGCATGATAGGTACAGTGGCTTGAGTTTATACTTTAAAATGCAATAAGTATCTTTTGAATTATTTAATTGATTTATAATTTTTTCTTACCGATTATCCCAACCGGATCAATAGTTTTATTATGTATTATAAGAGGATCATTTGATTCTACTATAGGTTTATCCGCTATATTGTTTTTTAAAGTTGGAACAGCTCCAGTAATAAGCAGACGTCGTGGATATTTTTTATAAATTGTTTTTGGTTCAAAATGGTCAGAACATATAAAGAAATATTTATTATCTTCATGGATATCAGCAAATTGACACCAGCGTTTAGCTCTATAATTAAATTATTCAAGAATTAACATATAAAAATCAAATAAATAAATTATTAGTTAATTTTATATAGGGTACTTACATTTCAGGATTTTTAGGTTGTCTAAAAAAAGTATGTTCTTTATCTGATTTTGTGTCGCGAAAGCAACCTTTCACACAACATTGACGTCGAGGACTAGCCATATTTAATATTATTTTAATAGATAAATGTGTACGTTGGAAAATTTTCTAGCCTGTAGAATCTTTTATCTATGACAAAGACAAAATGTCAGACTGAATGTCATGTGACAATATGCTCTATGAATGGCTCTTAAGGACTAAGAGTTTGAGCATGACCCGCTAGAGAGTGCTTTTTCCAAATACGCAAGCTTTCCTCTCTATATACTCTATGATAAAAACTGATAAAAAAAGGTTAAGAGCTGACGGCTTGAAAACTAGTTTTAATATTAAAGTGTAAAATTTGTTTTAAAATATAAAAAGATTGAATACCAGAAAAACTATAAAAACCAATTTGTTTTTAGGTAATTATATTATGTTTGTTTTTTATTATATTAAAAAAAGGAGTATTTTCTCCAGAGGACTGAGTAGGATCACCTTACTAAATAATTTATCCCTATTGTCTCATTAATCTTAAGTTCGTTTCATTTCACTCTATTGTAATCCATTTATGATAAACAAAAACTATATTATAAACTAAAATAATTTTATTTTCTGTAGTGGGTCAATCCATTTCAAATCGCCCAATATAAATAAAATTTGTTGCTCATGATTTTATATTTTTCCTGATTTTTTTATCGTGAGTTCCCTATAGGTAGACAGTCACAAAACTGTACTTGAAAAAATTTATATGTCATAGTTTTTTTGGCAGCCATTTTAAAATGGTGGTTGGGCATATTTTAATGAAAAACGCGGTTTGCGGAAAGTTTAATTGCCAAGCTATTTTTAAAGATAGCAGAATAATTCAAAAACAGTGTGTTCACCATGAAATGAACATCAGGTCTACATTATTTTAATTTTTCTATCATGAAAGAGAATCAGTCAAACTCTTCTTGTAAAAACTCGGAAAAATGTATAAATCGTTACTTTTTAAATCCTTAAATTTTTATGAAGAAAAAGAGGCTCACTAATAATAAGTTATTTCTGTGTTGTATACTTATATAACTACCTGCAGTATAAGTTGTAGTTCTGGGAATGCACTCGTTTTTTTCTAGAGATTTTCGAAAATATACGAAACCCTTTAAATGTCAATTTTCACAGGTCAATATCTGAAAAGGGAGTTAATGAAAAAAATTGAAAAATTTACAAAATGTTCTTTATACAAATTGGAATATCTCACAAAAAATTATGACTGACATTCAACTACATTTAGAGTAATAGTGCAGTGAATTTCAATAAAAACTCTACCATTTTACACGCTCATGCAGTGTCAAGCTTGCAAATAAGGGCTTGAAATTATTATAATTGGCTTTGATCAAATGATGATTAAATCATACATACAATAAATGAACAAATATTTCGTAATTTAAATAACAATGGGCAGTGATAACAATAGGAGTTCTAATTCTTAAACTTGATATACCGAACCCCCCCCCCCAAGGCATGGCACATGGGGATGAGTAACGACAACGACAAACCGTTTCTTTTTTTATTACTGAAAAATGATGAAAGAAGGAGTTACACCAAAAATGTGCATTCCCTAAAGGCCTAGGTTAAAACAAATCGGTACTTCAAGAAATTAAAAAAAGAACATAATTCTTGATTAAACATGAAATATATTTAATTACAGTTAGCAGTTTGCCATAAGAACCGTATCTGCGCTTTCCGTGTACTACAGATACTATCATGGTGTCTGTTCAGTCGAGCTGAAATAAATTATCCACCCTAAAGCCCTCTTTACGAGAAACGCGCGGTTTTCCAACGCTCAGCACCCCTTCGCTGTCAAATTGAATAAAAATCGACAAACGCCTTCGCCAACTCTTTTATCCCTATGACCTCCAGAGACTGTAACTCGCTCCTAGCCACCGTCTTCCCCGCGACTTATAACCTTCAGCTGTTTAAGACCCGTATCCACAGATACCTTCGACCCCTACCCAGCCCATAAAATCCTCTTTTCTTCTTCTTCTTTTCACGATGGAGGGGCCAACCCAGGCCTTTTAGGGGATGCACATTTTTGGTGTAACTCCTTCTCTCATCATTTTCATTAATTAAAAAAAAGAAACGGTTTGTCGTTGTCGTTACTCATCACATGAGCCCTGCCTTGGGGGGGGGGGGGGTTTCTTACTCCCCCCCCCGTTGCTACGTCTCTGATTCTGTGTATTCTGTATGTAAGTGTAGTACAACAAATGTATCAGTAAATCAAGTTGAAGAATTAGAACTCCTATTGTTATCACTGTCCATTGTTATTTAAATAAAGAAATATTTATTCATTTATTGTATGATTTAATCATCATTTGATCAATGTCAATTGTAATAATTTCAAGCCCTTATTTGCTAGCTTGACACTGCATGATCGTGTAAAAGGGTAGCGTTTTTATTGAAATTCACTGCACTATTACTCTAAATCTAGTTGAAAATCAGTCATAATTTTTTTGTGATATATTTCTATTTGTATAAAGAACATTTTGTAAAATTTTCAATTTTTTTAATTTACTCCCTTTTCAGAAATTGACCTATGAAAATTGACATTTAAGGGTTTCAGTCGTTTTTGAAAAGCTCTAGTGCCGAGGGGGTGAAAAACAAACCTTATGACAGATAATTAAAAATATTCCATTCCATCGGATTTAATTGATGACACCATCTTATGATTTTCTAATATTTATTTTGTTAGATTTTTTCTAACATATGATAGATGTATGTGATGCCCGAGTAAACTCTTTCCCAAAGTAATTTAATTTTATTTTCAAATATATTTCTATTATTTCTTTTATTAGTTTGTAATGATACAGACGGCCACCCCTGATTAATAGGCAACCAAGTTGCCATTTGTTTCTTTTTTTCAGATCAAATTTAGTTTCTTGCTGTTGGCAGCCTCTGTGGGCTCGGTTGAATCGTTGCTAATGTCCGCTACGAGGCCCAGCGAGGAATCGCCCTCCGAGTCAATGCATGAGTCAGTCTAGTCATAGATAATTTTCTGTACCCCATTAATAATTAAATAATATCTGCCCTTCTTCACGAGATCATTTCTTCTACTGAATTTAAACTGAATTAATAATATTTTATTACATTCTCGAGAGGGTAAATACAATTCTTCTGACATGTATTAAAACATATATAATAGCTCGTATTCAGTAGATTATATTCTTTGAAAAGTTTTTATTTTGCCGAGAGTAGCAGAGTTGTTGATTCATAAAGAGAAACAAAGAGGTTGTCCTCTGCTTGATGCAAATAAACAAACTCATGCAATTTATGTTTTTTGGTGTTCTGAATCCGAATCTGAGGTTTGCTAATAAAATTTAGTGACGGAACATTGTCAAAAATTCAAAAAGATGTAAAAAATCTCATTTTTTTGGAGGTTTTTTGCTTAAAACTCGAAAACTAGAAAAATTCAAACTAAATATTTTGCTTTGTGGATTGAACCCCCTCCCCCCAATGAAATTTTCTGGCTACGCTACTGGAACAGCCTGTATAAATATATTTATAAATAAGCAAAAGTCTTCGTTAAATAATAAAAAATAAAATATACATTGAACGAAAATCTATAAAAATCTCTAAAATACAAAGGAACAAAATTACATACTACAGAAAATAAAATTATTGTAGTTTATAATATAGATTTTATTTATCATAAATGGATTACAAAAGAATAAAATGAAATGAACTTAAGATTAATAAGACAATAGGGATAAATTATTTAGTAAGGTGACCCCACTCAGTCCTCTGGAGAAAATACTCCTTTGGATAGGAGGAATTGTGAAGTCATTCTAATAATTTAGTTGAACATAAATTAATGGATTTAAAATTTCATCACCCTTAGTAGAAATAGAAGGTTTTATAATTAATTACTAATTTAATTAATTCGGGACATAAATCATGCCAAAATTTTGGGTCAAGTTCAATCTCGTTATTGAAAATTACAGTCAAAATTTTAATTTGTTGTCCCGATTAGGGTTAATAAGCTGACGACTTCACTAACAAAATCGGGATCATTTAAATATAATTCTATTTCCGTGAGTAATGGAAATTTCGAAAGATTTTCAATGGCTTTTGTTTCTGGATAAATCAGAGATATCTTTTTTGTTTTAGGACACAATTTTTGAAAAACTTTCTAAAGTAGTCAAGCTTGTACGTGAATCATAAAATTCGGTTATGTTAGATAATTTTTTGACAATTTCATCATCGTCTACTAATAATAGGTAATATTACACTTAATCGTTGAGACATGCCTAAACTTTTCAAATTGGGTAGAAGATTCAAGAGTCTGACACACTCTGATCCATTTAAAGATAGGCCCTCGATATATTCGATTTTTAGGAGTTTAGTTTTAACATCCTGATCAAGCAGGTTAAAATCATCTTTGAGCAAAAGTTCACCGATTGCACATATCATCGTAATCACATTTCACTCGCAGGGATTTCAACTGAGTGGATTGTCTGAGAAATGATACGAAATTCCCTTTGTTCTCAGGAAAGATATAAAAATTTCTAAAATCGACCGTTTCGATATTCGGACTGTATCTCAGTATTAATTCGAAAATGGATTTCACAATTTCTTGATCATATTATATATTCGTTCAAAGCCTAGAAATTTTGTATTCTCGTCAAGGAAAATATGAAGACATCTCAAGCAGTTGTCTTGGCTAAGATTTTCTTCTCTCGAGAGGAACCTCTCCAGCAATTTGTATTTCTTCACAGGGAGGATAGAATTTACAATTTTCCTCTTCTCATCCAATTCAGCGTTTTCTTCCAGCCCCTTCAGGAGAATTCTGAACACCTTATCCAGGAACGCATCGTTGAATCTTTCTGTTCGATAAGACATTATGAAATCTGAAACATAGAAGAAGGTCCCCATACAAAAGACGAATTAATTATTGTGTTCCTATTTATGTTATAAAAAAGAAATAATCTCCAATATATCTTGCCCAATTTGCCATTGTACCCAACTAAACTCAATTCGGGCAAAAATGAATAATAATAAAATTACTATATGAAGGAAAATGTGTCAATCAAAACTAATCATGGTGGAATATCAGAAAAATAAAATAAAAACTTTAAAAATAATAATAAGCTGAAATTATAATTTTCATAAGGTGTAACGTATGGCGTTGATTACATTTGTTAAAAAATAACAAAACGAGTTTTATAGAAATTTAAAATGTATTTTATCTGTAATTTTAATATAAAAATATTCAATCTCTTACAATGGTGCCAAATTTGTCATACGAGCACGGGATTGGCTAGTAGTGGTACATAAACAGCAAAAAGTGTTGGGCTTATGAACTATGAATCCTTATTGTCTGTTCTAGTGTTACTCTAGCGTTAACTTTTTGCTAGAATTGTCGCGAAACAACTACATTAAAGTGTCATGAAACATTCTATATAATGAAAATTAATAAATAAATACAAAGATAAGATTTAGAAACATTTTTTAAATTGAAATTAATTATTTTGTTTAATATTTAAGTGCAAATCGCATTCTAATTTCAATGTTACCAACCAAGTAAAAAAATAAAGATTTCCTACCTTTCGAGTATTGAAAAATAAATAAATAAATATAATCAATAATTTCTTATGTTAATTCTAAATAAGCAGTAAATTTTAAACACCTACGACTCCACCCTCTCACTTAAGGAGGTTCTTTCGCGACAATCCACACAAAAAGTCTCAGCCTCGTAACCACTCTATTCCTAAATCTGAACGGAACTAAAATTTTAAATTATGTTTTTCTAACGTGACTGTACCACTGACACTACGAAATCTCGTCATTTATGGACACACACATACTACCGGATCGTTTCCAAGCCATTGTGCTTATATCCCCTCCACTAAAAATAATCGCCCAAATATGTTTATTTTTTATCAAAACTACGTGGTAAATAATTTCAATTTTTTTTTAAATTACTCCGAATATATTATTCTAACAAATGTTAGTTTTTTCATCAAGATGGTGAATGTCCTTGAATAAAAAAAAAAACATAATGATAATTAATAAAAGCAAACACAATTTGCAGATAAAGAACAGAATTTAGAAAAATTATAAATTTAAGAATTAGTCGAAATTTCAAATAATAAAATCCAACCCACGTGTTACAAGAAATTACCAGATTAGTTTACTAACTACCTGGCCCTATTTATATTTAAACAATAAAATAAAATCAATACATACACAAATAATATATAAAACACTTTACCTCTCGATGAAGAATAAATAATAAATCCAACAAAAAAATAGGTTTTTTAGAAAAAAAATCAAAATAACTATTGAAAGTGACTGAACTAAGTTATTTCAACTAATGCAGAAATCTACACAACTCGAGCATAAGAAAATATTTCCTATCGCCCCACCATGACCCAAAAATGTTACCCCCACTACCACAATACTATAGCCCCGCCCACAAGAGAGAAAACAGATCGGCAACTATACTATTATAAGTGAGGCTTATTTTTTATTGAATTATTTTTAATTTCTATCCATTTAAATATATATTTTTTTCACTAAACTTTTTTAAACATATTTTTTTTTGTAAGGTTCAGCTCAAAAGTTAAACAAGACCCAATTAGGGTCGCTACAAATCACCTGTCTGTGAAAACATTGTAGTTTGGAATCAAAATAAGATACGAAATTTAAATTTACAACTTTTCTTAGAAATCAAAAATCACATTAAAATTTTAATCAAATGATTATTTTGTGAACGAGTTTTTTGTGAGGTCAAAAATAAAAAAATATTTTTAGACAAATTAACTTTAAAACTTTTAATTTTTTCTTAAAGCAATTTGAACCGCGAAATTTAAATAATATGATCGATAATTTCTTATGTTAATTCTACATTTAGAAAATTATTTTTTGATTTTATTGAAAAAGAAAAATAAATTTATCATCTAACAGGAATTTATTTATTTATTCTAATAATAATAATAATAAGTAAAGGGTGTGTATGTGTTTATTAATTAATATCATGTTTCACATAAAACCTACACCACTTTCCCTAAGTAAAATTCATAACATATATAGTAACTATTTTTCTTAATTTTCTTACATGTAAAAGGCATAAAATCTCCCGAAACTTTTGGATTTTAAATAAAAGTTTTAAGATTTTTATATATTTATAAATAAATTATAATTAAATAAGTAACAAATAAAAAATTTAATTTAAGCCATGTTTAAAATATAGAAATTTTTTATTTTAAATAACTTACTGCCCTGTTGAAACAAATCCTCAGGATTGTCTGAATCTAATGAACTGAGGGGCCCAATTAATATTTTCTAAAAACTAAAAATTATTCTAGTTGTCTGAACAATAATAGAAAAATTCAACTTACCTCAAAAGTTTATCTTGATTTGAAATTTATTTAAAAATACTTCAAAAATGCAGCTTTGATGTGGGTCACTCTAAAATGCAACAAAAATAAAAAATTGGAAAATTAATATACTGTCGACTTGTATGCAGTCTGGAGGCATAGGCATAAGTAAATGAAATGACTATAAGCAAAAGGCCAGGCACCAAATTCCCAGTGTTGCCAACAAATGAATTTTTTTCACTAATAGTAATGTCAAAATCCCCTAAAATGGCAAAATTTAACAAACACCTAAACTGTCGATTATTGCAAAAAATTTACATATACAATTTCTTTTTCAAAAATTTTTTTAACCAATAAAATATTTCTAATAAATTTTTCGCACTAAAAAAAAACTTTTCAGTGTTTTTGCTCCTAAATTTTGGGAAAAATCTCTTGGTTGGCTACATTTCCCACGAACCCCTCAACACCACTCTGACTCCAAACTGCCCCAAAATAAGCCACCTTCCTTCATGTTAGCCAATATACGTTCGAACAAATGTATTTTTAGCCAAAGAATTCAATTGAAAAACAAAAAATTATTGATTGATTTATAAATATGAATTATTTTGTAAAAAAAAAAATACCATCTTAAAATTTAAGTTTATTTAAAATCCAAAAGTTTCGGGAGAATTACGTCCTCTATCAATGGAATTAAAAAAAATTTAATTTAATATATTACTTTATATACCTAATAAGGACAAAGAAATCCTAAATAAATAAATACTTCTAAAATAGACAATGATACACAACTGACTTGACTTGAAGATGAAAATACCTTGAATAATATAAATATTTAAGAAAAATATATTTTTTTCAAAAAATTTCTCATTAATATTCGAAAAATAATCTGTATAATTGCATATTTCTAAAATATTTATTTCCTTATACTTGCTTAATATTCATAACATAAAACAACTATTTTTTTAATTTATTGCTTGAAAAAGGCATAAAATCTACCGAACCGTTTGGATTTTAAATATAAATGATTTAATTAATAAATTAAAGGGTGTGTAGATTCACAGTAAATGAAATTAAACTCAAAGAGGTTTATATAAACTCAATATATTCCGGATTATTAGTCCATCATCTCCTGATGATGGACAAATAATCCGAAATATATTGAGTTTGTATAAACCTCATTGAGTTTAATTTCATATACTGTGAAACTACACACCCTTTACTTTATTAATTAATTTCATGTTTCACGTAAATCCTACACCACTTTTCTAAGTAAAATTAATAGTTTTAAGATTTCTATTTATTTAATTAATTAAATTTAAATTAATATTAAATAAATAACAAATAAAAAATTTAATTTGAGCCATTTTTAAAATATGGAAATGTAATATTGGCATTTTTTTTATTTAAAAGAATTTACTGCCTTGTTGAAACAAATCCTCAGGATTCTCTGAATCTTATGACCTGAAAGGCCTAATTAACACTTTCTAGTTGTCTGAACAGTATTAGAAAAATTCAACTTACCTCAAAAGTTTATCTTGATTTAGAAATTTATTCGAAAAATGCAGCTTTGATGTGGATCACTCTACAATGTAGACTGAATACTGTTAGTGAGCTGTGTACTCGAGTACTGGCCAAGGTCAACTTCATAGAGGGACTCGATTCTCACGCCATCTGGTTTTGAGTCAGGGTCACCAACAACATAATTTTTTCCTCCTAAGTGTGATGCCAAAAACTGCCAAAAGGGGCTCCTTATTGTTTTTAGAAGTTGGCGATATTGATATTCTAAAAATATGCCAGACTGAAATATAAGTTATGAGATTTAGTGTTAAAACTATTGACAATATTTTTTTCCAAGTATACATTTTGGACCGTCATTCCCTCACCCCCAGGTCTATTCTCTAAGCAAAAACGTTAACTTTTAACGAATTCAGCGTTAATTCATTTTAACACCTCCTTGTCTAAAATTGCTATTCTGTAAGCAAAAACTTTAACTCCAAAGCGTTAATATTTAGCCAAAAGTGTTAAAAATTAAAGCCATGTCAGAGGGTGAAGTTAGAATTTAACTCCATATTAAAAAAAACATGGCGTCTTTAACCTAAAATCCAAAAAGTAAGGTTATGTTTTTGACAGCTTTGAGTTAAAAGCAATACATTTCAGATCCAATTGATCTGTGACAGAAACATTAATACCACAATGATAAATAAACTTTTATTATATACCTATATATTATTTTTATTTAATTTATTTATGGTTTATAAATTATATAACATAATAAAAAAGTTTTTTATTAAACAAAATATATTTAAATATTTAAAAATAATAGATAGAAAATACAGAATTACCTATCATCAGATGCGGCCAAAAAAAAATTGAATTGCTAACAAGACTAGCTATGTGGGTATTTTTGGTGACTTGAACGTTTATTTTTATCAATTTTTTGTGAAAAGTCTTAGATTTATATATATCCAGCATTTTCCACAACAGGATATATATGATCCAAATCCTCAAAAGGGTCATGGAAAATGCTCGATATCTATAAATCTAAGAGTTTTATCAAAAAAGTGATACAATTAAACGTTCAATTAAATAAAATTTTCTAGAGAGTGAGACAAGATTCAAGTTCCTAGGATGAGTGGTTTTCATTTTATGAAGGAGAAACTGCGATTTTTTGAAAAAATGTATCATTTCCTGTCATGGAAAAAGATAGATATCTATAAATCTGAGAGTATTAACAAAAAAAGTGATTTAAATAAACGTTCAAGTTAAGAAAATTTCCTAGAGAATGAGATAGGAATCAAGTTTCGAAGATAAATGGTTCTCATTTTATAAAGGAAAAACTGCTATTTATTGCAAAAATTTCAGTTTTTCAAAACTTCAACCTCATTGCGGCATGGATTACCATTATCCCATTAAGATGAAACTTTATTTTCCATTTAGCAAATTTAATCTAGTTTAAAAATGTAAAGAGTGGTCTTTATCGAAAACGTGCTACTTCATGGTCAAAATGGGGATAAATCGAAAAAGGTGCGAGTTTTTGGGGCTGCCGAGGTCGAAAACATGGATTTTGCGCTTGAGCCCGAACGGTTGGTCAAAGAAAAAAACATAAATATTGGAATTTATACGAAATTTTATGAACTTTCATTTTTAATAGGTAATTTATTTACGAAAAGTTGATAGTTTTCGAGTTATAAGTAAAAAACCGCCAACAAATGGAAATTTTCACATTTTTTGCATTTTCTACAATGTTGCGTCACGAAATTTTGGTGAAAGACCTCAGATTTGGATTCAGAGCCCCAAAAAACATATTTATGCAAAAAACCAGAACTACCCCAAAACTTTCCCCATTTGAGACACAATTTGACTGGACTATAAATAAAATAAAAAAAGAACATTGCTGTAAATATGGACTTGGGAAGGGAGGATTTATTTGCTCGATACTCAAATAATTGTAAAATAAAAAATAATAATGTAAAATTTTAATATGTATATTAAATAAAAAATTTATTTATTTATGCATACCAACCTATAAATCAGCACAAGGTCTTAAAATTAAAAAATTAACATTTCAAAAAATTATTTTTTCTTCTATATTTTGAGCCGAATGTTCTAAACTTGGAGATCAGACAAAATTTAATCAGATGTCCGTGTATTGATAACAATATGGCGTTGTATATTTCACAAAGAGAAACAAAGAGGTTGTCCTCTGCTTGATGTAAATAAACATACACACATATATATCGAGATGATATATATGCGTGTATGTTTATTTACATCAAGCAGAGGACAACCTCTTTGTTTCTCTTTGTGAATCAACAACTCTGCTACTCTCGGCAAAACAAAAACTTTTCAATTAAGTTGTATATTTAGTCAAATTGGTAAAATCAAGAATATTAGCGTAATAGAATAAATAATTAATAATATTTATCCGTCACATATAATTCTTCGATGATGCTCGAAACGTTTTCTCAGGGATCATTTTAGACTTGTTCAAATTGCCATTCAAAATTAATTGTGAAACCATTCTGACGTGGGGTTGATATTACTGCTCTGATATTGATACCGCAAATATAAAAGGTCTTGAATAAGCCTCAAATTTACATTTTCAACTAACAAATTAATAATATTTTTTAAAATTGAACCACCTAAATTAAAATATTCTCTATTAGACAAATTGACATATCTCATTTAGAATTCAGTAAGATTTCTGCATTTCGGTAATAACGTTTGTAATACTTCTTTTGAAAGCCCAATACAATTGTTGAGATAGACTTTTTCTAAATGTTCAATATTATTTGAAAATAATGGTTTAAATTGACAATCTGCAAGCCAATTACAATCGTTTAAATTTATTTTGGATAATTTTCTACAATTTTCATTTAAAGTTAAAAATTGTCTCTCAGAAATTGGATCAGAATTTCTTTTAGAGAAATCAATTTCTTTTAAATTTTTTAAATATTTTTTTACTGAATATTCTATACGCGTTGGTTTTTTTCTGATAAATTCAACAGATCCCGGATATCCAAATATTGGAACACAAACGGGTCAAAAATATCTTCAATTGGCAAATCTAAAAGGGTAGTCTCCATTTTGTGGCTCTAAAAGTTTGGTGGGGTGTTCACCCTTCAAATTGTATTTTAATTTACAGATCAATGATTAGATCAATAATGGACTATGGAAGTCCAATTTTTACTAATGCAGGGAAATATCTATTAAAAAAAAACTTGATATCTTGCAATATAAAGCTCTTAGAATGAGTCTCGGAGCTATGAAAACATCTCCTACAAATGCACTATTAGCAGAAGCTGGAGAAATGTCCCTTAACCTTAGAAGAACTAAGCTAGCGAGAAAATACCTAATCACTAAAATATGTACTAAAAATAATCCGGTTTTAGTTTCTATAAGTGACCTTCAAAACAAAATGCACAATTGAATTTTATATAATCAATTATTTAATGTTAAAAATTTTGAGAATATAACTGATAATAACCTTCCTATTTATAAAAGTAAAATAAGCCACTAATATATAACTTTCCATACAGGTTAATTTTATATGAACCTAATATTAATATCAAGAACTGGAATAATAATAATAATAATAATTTTATAAAAATAGAACTTTGTAGTATACTAAGAGAGAAATACCAAGATTTTGAATATATTTATACGGATGGATCAAAGAAAGAACTCAAATCCCAAACAGGGGGTGCATTTTATCACGAGAACAGTGGTTTTTACAGACAGTTTAAATTGAGGAAAGATGTATCTATATTTACAGTCGAAGCGATGGCTATTCTCAAGACTTTGAATTATATCAATTCTTGTAAAAACAATGAAAAATTCCTGATTATTTCCGATCCAAAAAGCGTACTTTTAGATATGGAAAATTTTGGAAAAAAAATCAGAGAATTATTTGATATATCAAATACTAAACAAACTAATGGAAACTAAAAAGGATATAAGATTTTTATGGATTCCAAGTCATGTGGGAATCAAGGGAAATGAAACAGTTGATAAACTAGCAAAGGATGCGATACAAATAGGAGAAATATTCGAAATAGAAATCCCCAAACCAGATGTTGTTTCTGGAATAATTGAAGGAAACATATTGCCAACATTTCAACAAGAATGGAGAGAATCGAGCAAAATCAAAGGCTCACATTTATACAAAATTATGCCAGCAATACCCAAAAACCCGTGGTATAATGATAGAACACTCAATAGAAAAATTATATGTGTCCTAAACACCTATTCCAAATGAAAATAAAGGACAATCCTTTATGTAACTGTGACGAAATCGGCGATATTAACCACCTGGTACAAAATTGTATAAACACAAAGCATAAAATTGATAAATTTTATTCTGAGATTTCGCGATGTAAGTATTTCATTTCCAATGAGCGTAGAAACCATTAATTTTATATCACTTATTCAATGAAAATGAAATGACTAAAGAAATAGTAAAATTCATAATTTCACTTAAATTGTTTATATAAATTGAACATTTTGAATGAATAAATTTTATGAGTGACTCCTATATTAAGTCCAAATGAAGGCCAAATGGTGTCCACCGAGGCCAAAGGAAGAAAACAAACTATCTTACTCTAGAGTAAAGTACTTTAAAATATAATTTTATTAAAAACTATTTTCACTATATTGTCTTATTATAGAATTCAAAAAACCTTCTATTATATTTTTTAAAATATAGGGGTGTTTAATTAATTATAATTTGGACTTGTCGAAATAAATTATTTCATCTTTACCATATAAATATGAACAGGGAGGATAGTTAATTGATTTCCACAATATCTATTTTCTCAGGTGTTTATTAATTATTTTTTAAGGATTTAGGTGTCGGTTCTAGGTGAAACATTATAAGTAACTTATGAGGAGAATTTTCTAGGTTAGGTTTCACAAAAGGAAATATTAAAACAAATGTATGTTTTTTTTTGAGTTTGATTCACTCGATATATATTTCGGGTTATTAGCCCATCATCAGGAGTTCAAATGAAAACTGAATACAAATTTGTAAAAACATTCAACAGGTAAAATTTTGAGAAAGAAGAGTACGTTCAGAATTTTTTTTTTTTTTTTTTATAATATAAACAAAATGTTATTATTTAAAATAAAAAAAATTAAAATTAAAAACAAAATTACAAACAAAATCAAATTAAAAACAAAAAACAAATTACAAACACCAAATATGTAATCGAATTTAGGAGCCAATTTTTACTTTATTAATTTTAGCCAAATTAGAATCAATGATTACATCTTTGTCAAAGTCCAATTGATTATTGAGAATACTGAATTTATTCATAAGTGCCAATTTAATTTCAGTTGATTCTAGAAGAAGAAGTCTGGGACCACTTCTTTCAAAATGAATTGGGGTAGGATTGGAAGTAGAAGCAGTGTGATTTTTCAAACTCAAAAAAAAAACATACATTTGTTTTAATATTTCCTTTTGTGAAACCTAACCTAGAAAATTCTCCTCATAAGTTGTTTATTAATTATTTATTTCAGAATCCAAAAATAAATTAATCTAATCTTTTTTAACGATTCAGCCCTCCATTAATATAAATACTTTGTGCCCCACTTTATTTTTAATTTCTCATAAACTTATTAACAATTTTTAATTTAATTTAATATTTTATTCGGTAAAGATTTAACTTAAAATATAACAAAAATATTAACAATAAATTATAAGTAATAAAATATTTAATTTAAGACCATTCAGCTATGATATCACATTGTGATAATCAATCAATATAATAGTATATATATATAAACTCTCAGGGGTAATTCTTGTTCTATTTTTGGTCGTTTTAAATAATTACAAAATGGATCTTTATAGTAAATAAAAATTGAAATCTCCATTAATTTGTCATTTTCAAAAATTTATTTATTTTATCAATTAAATAAATAATTAATATAAAGAATGTAATTGGAATTTAGAATGTATATTTTATTTCCAAATATCATTTAAAAAGAGCGCGAAATCAGCAACGACATCTGTGGCCAAATAGAAAATGAATATGCGCACTCTATATAAGGAGATCTAGACTAGAAATTTAAACCATTCTCAGTATACGTATCACTACTAGTCACTACCTATAGTGTTTAGCTAGCATCAGTAGAGATAAAATTTAACATTTATTTTATTTTTACACGCTTTCGAGGTTTTGAGAGAAAAACATCCATCGTCATTCTGCAAACAACGTTTGGATCTTTTTTATTCAGCTATCATTTCAAGTAAGTAGGTACCTAAGATTTTTACTTTAATTACAAATATATTTTATTATTAATTTATTATTCACTATATTTATTATAAAACTGCAATCATTTAAATTATCATGCACAAACACCTTTTTTTGGAATTTAAATAATTTTTTTTTTTTTTATTAATTTAAAACAAATAATAATTTAATATTGTAAATAAAAATGAAATAGTAAATTATTACAAATGGTTCTATTAATTTTAGGAGTTACAAAAATTACAATTCCCCACTGATTCACAATAAAAAAATAAAATAAATAAGAAACACGTGTTATTTTTTAGGTTATTTTTTAAATGATAATTAATTCAGACAATTTTAGAAAGTAAATAAAAATATAAGTAAAAAAATCTTTTAAAAATTTATAACTACTATATATAAAGTCATTACGTAATTATATGCATATATATTATTATAATTATATTGACTTTATCAATAAAAAAAATACTTTTCTAAAATTGAAACTTTTATCTCAAAATGAGGTAAAAATTATTTGATAAAATTTTCAGACGAGTAGATTTGAAAAATTGAAAGGGCCATTAGCCAAATTTTTTTTTTATTTTCAATAAAGATTATTTTTCGTATATAAATTTTCATATTTTTTATATTTATTTTTTTATTTTAAATTATTAATACACTATAAAAATAATAATAATCTTTTAGGTAAATATGACTATTCTGTTAGCCCGTATTTATTTGAGAAAGAAATGGCTGGAATCAAAGGAATAAAATAATAGAATAGATTTAGAAATAATTTATTTTTATTGTTTTTTGTATTTATAATTACAAATTACAATTCTTTTCTAAAAATAATTTCAAAACGTTTATTAAATATCCAAAAGTTTTGAGAGAAATTCGTTCTTAACCTACTATTAAAAAAGTATTAATTAAAGGAGACATTAAAAGAGTGTGTCTTCTGGTGGAATAATGAATTTTTTAATTTATTTATAACAAGCCTATAGTTTCGATAGCTTTGCCATCTTCATCAGTCTACTACAATTATATTAAAATGTTTCACCTAGAACTCTTTTTATTGTCTCCTTCAACATCTGAAAATTCTGCCACTCTCGACAAAAAAACTTTCAATTTAATTCAGTAGATAGTTTTCGGCTCCTATGTTGGTTTTAATATTTTTATATACTCTTCGGTTCAAAAAATCGAGCCAGCCACCAATAAAACTTTATTAAATGGCAAATTATTTTTAAAATCTTTAAAAATAATCCCATAATTTGTTCCATTAACTCTTAAACTAACATATTCAATAATAATTGTTGATAATTTTGGAATTTTATATATAAAAAATAAGTAAAATAAAATTAAAAGATACAATTACAAATTATCCTACTTTCTCAATATCACTTTACAATGAATAAAATTTTAATAAAAGATCAAATTCCATTTGAAATATCAATAAAATGAATAATTTTGAATTAAGCATCATGGATATAGAAAGATAAAATATACAAAATGGATATTTCTGAAGTTCAAGCAATTCAAATTGTCTGCCTAATTAATCAAGGGATAAGTCAACGACAAGTGGCAAGTACACTCTTGCAATAATTTCAATAATGTATGGTTACTTTTAAAAATAAACTGCAACGGATCGTTGCTAAACTTTATCCAAATTCATTTGAAATATCAATAGGTTTATTCCTTTATTAATAATCAAATATCACTTGCAATTTCCAGTTCATGTTGACTTTAATTAAAATAAAATGATCGATTCTCATTTAATACTCGAAATTTTTTTTGAATTTAAGTCGATTCCTCCACGTGCCGCGAGACCGATTACAATACTTTCCCCATGGTTCGCATTGGATAAAGTAAAAATTAAAAATGATTTACTATTTAATAAAGTTTTTATTGGTGGATCGATTTTTATGCACTTCAGTGTAATTTGTTGAAAAAGTTGATCTTTCATTGTCTGACTATATTTTTTGTACTTCTCCATATTAAATTGTCTTAAAGACATCCTTCATTTCTTCCAGGAGTTTTTTCACTCGTCTATCTGTTAGTAATAGTTATTTGTTAGTAAACATGGATTTTGCGCTTCAGCCCGAACGATTGGTCGGACAACAAAAAATAAAATTTGTAGAAAATTTTATCAACTTTCATTTTGAATAGGAAGGTTATTTACGAAAAGTTGATAGTTTTCGAGTTATAAGAGAAAACCCGCCAGAAAATGGAAAAGTTCACCTTTTTTTTGCATTTTCTACAATGTTGCGTTACGAAATTTTGGAAGGAGACCTCAGATTCCGATTCAGCCCCCAAAAAACATATACGGGGTGAGTTTTTTTTTATTTGAGACAATCTTATAACTCAAAAAACAGTACATTATATGGAGAAAAGTTTCAAATAAAAGTTTATTTATATCAAGGGGAAACTAAACTACGCTATTGTCTGCCGACCTAGAACAATCTTTCAAGGGTATTTCGAGGTCAAGTTCTGTTTTTTAAATAGAAACCTATATGTTTCTGTACATATTCTTTATCTATAAAAAAAACTGAACAACTTTCATTAGAACTATTTTTTATACGACATCAAATAAACAAAATATTAAATCAATAATTAGATCTCAAATAATCCAAAAAATAATTATTATAAACAATTATTCAACTTTTAATTATCAAATAATAATGAAAAAATATTTAATTATTATATTAATTATTTAATAATAATTTAATGATTTTACCTCAATTCTCTGAGACATTCCAGATTCTATTCACCGCATAAATTAAGACCAATTTATTTCTGTCTTCAACAAAAAAATGTTCCATTTTTTATTATAGTAATACAATAAAACTATCTACTGGATTGACACGAGAAATAAACTTTTTTAAATTCAAGAATTTTAAATAGTTCTATAAAGTAGAAAATAATCTCTTAAATCTGTGTATAATGAAAATTTAAAATCATTATAAACACTTATTTTCATTGTTGTGACTTTTGCATTTAATAATTATTTATTTAAAAAGTAAATATTTGACCATTATTATTTAATAATTAAGTTAAATAATTGTTAAAAATAATTTATAAGATTTTTTTGAGATATAATTGATTTAATATTTTTTTATTTGATTTCGTACAAAAAATAAGTTCTTATGAAAGTTTTTCAGTTTTTTTTATAGATTATGAATATCTACAGAAAAATATAGGTTTCTATTTAAAAAACAGAACTTGACTTCGAAATAACCTTGAAAGCTTGTTCTAAGTCAACAAACATAACGTAGTTTAGTTTCCCCATTGATCAAATAAATAAACTTTTATTTGAAACTTTTTTTTATTTTAAATTTCTATAAAACTCATTTTATTATTTTTTAACAAATGTAATCAACGCCTAAGTATGTTACACTTTTTGAAAATTATAATTTTGAAAAAATCTAGCCCATGCATCTTTCGCTGGTTAAATAAATGCGCTGTTGCCAAATTGTTTTTAGTCGAATTTTTTTATACATTTTTCATTCTTTATTCCTTATTATCTCAGAAACTGTGTTGTAAGTATTAATCAAAATTGTCTTAAAATATGTATTGGTTATTGTTTAATGTTGGTTTAGTTTTTTATAAAAAATGGTAAGAAGGGTTTCTTAATTATAATTAAATATGTATGTGTAAACTTTCCGATATCCCGTATAGTGCGAATGTTAAAGAGCCTGAAAAACTCAGATATTTGGAATTTAATATCTCCGAAACTGTATTGTTCATAAATTTCGTTTTGCCACCAATCGATGCAGATGAAGTATTTAAATAATAATCTGTATAAATTTCAAAAAATCCTAAGAAAACGCATTTGGCGGAACAACTACCTTAAGAGTAACACATTATGGGTATATAAATATTAATGTGCGGGGCACATCCTGCACACGTGCACGCGGGGGCCCTGCAAATACATATTAGTTTACCAAATTTCAGCTTATTATTATTTTTAAAGTTTTTATTTTATTTTTCTGATATTCCACCATGATTAGTTTTGATTGACACATTTTCCTTCATATAGTAATTTTATTATTATTCAATTTTGCCCGAATTGAGTTTAGTTGGGTACAATGGCAAATTGGGCAAGATATATTGGAGATTATTTCTTTTTTATAACATAAATAGGAACACAATAATTAATTCGTCTTTTGTATGGGGACCTTCTTCTATGTTTCAGATTTCATAATGTCTTATCGAACAGAAAGATTCCACGATGCGTACCTGGATGAGGTGTTCAGAATTCTCCTGGAGGGGCTGGAAGAAAACGCTGAATTGGATGAGAAGAGGAAAATTGTAAATTCTATCCTCCCTGTGAAGAAATACAAATTGCTGGAGAGGTTCCTCTCGAGTGAAGAAGATCTTAGCCAAGACAACTGCTTGAGATGTCTTCATATTTTCCTTGACGAGAATACAAAATTTCTAGGCTTTGAACGATATATAATTGATCAACGAATTGTGAAATCAATTTTCGAATTAATACTGAGATACAGTCCGAATATCGAAACGGTCGATTTTAGACATTTAGAAATCGATCCGGAGAACAAAGGGAATTTCGTCTCATTTCTCAGACAATCCACTCAGCTGAAATCCCTACGAGTGAAATGTGAAGCCCGTGATTGTGCAATCGGTGAACTTTTGCTCAAAGACGATTTTAACCTCCTTGATCAGGATGTTAAAACTGGACTCCTAAAAATCGAATATATCGAGGGCCAATCTTTAAATGGATCAGAGTGTGTCAGACTCTTGAAACTTCTACCCAGTTTGAAAAGTTTAGGCATGTCTCAAAGATTAAGTGTAATATTACCTATTATTAGTGAAGATGATGACATTTCCAAAAAATTATCCAACATAACCGAATTTTTTGATTCACTTTACAACCTTGACTACTTTAGATAGTTTTTTCAAAATTGTGATCCTAAAACAAAAAAAGATATATCTATTTTGTCCAAAAACAAAAGCCATTGAAAATCTTTCGAAATTTCCATTACTCACGGAAATAGAATTGTGTTTAATAATTACACCCGATTTTGTTAGTGAAGTCGTCAGCTTATTAACCCTAATCGGGACAAAAATAAAAATTTTGAATTTATGGTTCTCTCACGAGATTGAACTAGGCCCAAACACTGTCTACGAGTTGTGCCCCGAATTAATTAAATTAGTAATTAATGATGATACCTTCTATTTCTACTAAGGTGGATGAAATATTAATTGAATCAATTTAACTTCACCTATAAGGATGACTTCAAAATCTTTCTTATCCAAAGGAGTATTTTCTCCAGAGGACTGAGTGGGGTCACCTTACTAAATAATTTATTACTACTGTCTTATTAATCTTAAGTTCATTTCATTTCATTCTTTTGTAATCCATTTATGATAAATAAAATCTATATTATAAACTACAATAATTTTATTTTCTGTAGTATGTAATTTTGTTCCTTTGTATTTTAAATATTTTTAAAGAATTTAGTTCAATGAATATTTTATGAAGACTTTCTTATTTATAAATATATTTTACAGTCTGTTCCAGTAGAGTAGACAGAAAATTTTCATGGGGGGGGTGGGGGTCAATCCACAAGAGCAAATAATTTAGTGGAAATTTTTTTTTATTAAAACAAATCGACAAATCGACTGAATCCGAATCTGATGTTTGTTATCAAAATTTAGTGACGGGACATTGTCAAAAAGCAAATAAATGTAATAAACAATTGGATGTTGATGAAAGCAGTCCACGGTGGTTGTAAAAAATAAGACTATAGAGGTTTTATTATTTTACATTTATTTGTTAAACCGACGTTTCGGAGATTTATTCTCTCCTTCTTCAGGGTCTATATAATTGAGGGGAAGACGAACATTAATTAGTATTGGGATTTTCACAAATCATTCATAATATAAAAACAATATACACAAAACAAAAATAATAATCATAAATCTACTCACAAACAAAAAAGTCAATGAAAGTAGTTCAAAAAAATAGTTACTTTCTGTCTCCTTTGACAATGCCAAAAAAACATTATAAAAATTCTTTTTCATCTCGAATAGAAAAACAAAGTAAAAAGCAATTGATGATCCATATGTTAATGAGATATATATAAATGAATGAATGTATAACATGTCCCCACCAATCATTGGATGCGCAGAATATCGTTGCGCATATCGGTATAGTTGTTGGGTTTTTTTTTTAAATTTATATTACAATTATTTACAAATTTATAAATATGGCTTACATTAATAATTTAAAACTCTTGTGACGAATTTAATTAATAAAAAAAAAAAAATATTAATAATATGTAAATATATTAATGACGTTCCGAACTATGTTTTTTAAAAGGAAAAAAAAAAAAAGAACTTTGTATATATTTTGTAAAAATTTTGGGACTGATAATGACCATATTTATAAATTTGTAAATAATTGTAATATAAATTTAAAAAAAAAACCCAACAACTATACCGATATGCGCAACGATATTCTGCGCATCCAATGATTGGTGGGGACATGTTATACATTCATTCATTTATATATATCTCATTAACATATGGATCATCAATTGCTTTTTACTTTATTTTCTATTCGAGATGAAAAAAATTTTTATAATGTTTTTTTGGCATTGTCAAAGGAGACAGAAAGTAACTATTTTTTGAACTACTTTCATTGACTTTTTGTTGTAAGTAGAGTTATGATTATTATTTTTGTTTTGTGTATATTGTTTTTATATTATGAATGATTTGTGAAAATCCCAATACTAATTAATGTTCGTCTTCCCCTCAATTATATAGACCCTGAAGAAGGAGAGAATAAATCTCCGAAACGTCGGTTTAACAAATAAATGTAAAATAATAAAACCTCTATAGTCTTATTTTTTTACAACCACCGTGGACTGCTTTCATCAACATCCAATTGCGCATTTATTAAATATGTTTCACCTTGAACTTATAGTCCAGTCAAATTGTGCTCATATGGGCTCTTATGGGTAAAGTTTTGGGATAGTTCGGATTTTTTGTAAATATATGTTCTTGGAAAACTATCAACTTTTCGTAAATAACTCTCCCTATTCAAAATGAAACTAGTTTCATAATTCAATTTTTTCCTCCAAACTTCATCCTTTCAGGTTCCCCCCCCCGAATCGCCCAAAAACTCGTACTTTTTCGATTTTTTCCCATTTTGACCATGAAGGAACATGTTTTCGACAAATACCACTCTATACATTTATAAACTAAATTAAATTTTATACAATTTTAAACAAAGTTTCATCTTAATTGGTATAAATGGTAATCCGATGCTGCAAAGAGGAAGTTTTGAAAAACTGCAATTTTCTTTCAAAAAATGAAAACCACTCATCCTATAAACTTTATTCCTGTCTCATTTCTCTAGAAGATTTTGGGCTGACTTGAACGTTTACTTGAGCTACTTTTTTGATAAAATCTCTTATATTTATAGATATCTAGCATTTTCCATGACACTTCTGCGGATTCGGATCATATCCTGTCATGGAAAATGCTAGATATCTATAAATCTAAGAGTTTTATCAAAAAAGTGGTCCAAGTAAACGTTCAACTAAACAAAATTTACTAGAGAATGAGATGAGAATAAAGTTTCTAGAATGAATGGTTTTCATTTTATGAAGGGAAAAACTGGCGGTTTTTTGGAAAAAATTACAGTTTTTCAAAACTTCAACCACATTGTGGCACGGGTTACCATTATCCAATTAAGATGAAATTATGTTTGAATTTACTTAGTTTAAAAATATATAAGTGGTCTTTGTTGAAAACGTGCTCCTTCATGGTCAAAATGGGAAAAATCGACAAAAGTCCAAGTTCTTGGGGCTTGCGTAAACAGAAAAAACACGCCAATATTCAACTAGAGCTTGATCTCGAACGGTTGGTCGTAGTAAAAAATCTAAATGATGAAATTTATAGGAGATTTTGTGAATTTTTATTTTATAAAGGAAGGTCATTTACAAAAATCTGAAATTTTTTCGAGTTATAAGCAAAAAACCTCCAAAAAATGAGATTTTTTTATATTTTTTGAATTTTTGACAATGTTCGGTCACTAAATTTTATTAGCAAACCTCAGATTCGGATTCAGAACACCACAAAACATAAATTGCATGAGTTTGTTTATTTGCATCAAGCAGAGGACAACCTCTTTGTTCCTCTTTATGAATCAACAATTCTGCTACTCTCGGCAAAATAAAAACTTTTCAAAGAATATAATCTACTGAATCCGAGCTATTATATATGTTTTTAATACATGTCAGAAGAATTGTATTTAGCCTCTCGAGAATGTAATAAAAATATTATTAATTCAGTTTAAATTCAGTAGAAGAAATGATCTCGTGAATGAGGGCTGATATTATTTCATTCTTAATGGGGTACTGAAAATTACATTAAAATTTTTCAAAACTCGCCGTTTTTCGGGCAAATTGATTATTTTTTTTTAAATCGAGCTTAGGAACACAGAAATAACAGCCAATTACTATTACTTATTTGTAATATTATTATAAAATAGTAATTATTTATAAAATAAGAGGTCAAATTGCCGATAGAATATAGTCTTTATATAATCATAAAAGGATGTCGTCTATTAGATTCGAGATGGAAACGTTAATTTTTAAAAATATGTCAGAAGGGTTCTGTTCAAGTCTTCTCATGTTCGATTCCCGAGGGGGTAAAAACAACCCTTCTGATATATAATTAAAAATGTTCCATTTTCTGTCTAATAGAGATAACATTTATATTAAAATTATAAAAATCTGGTCCCTTACATGAGTCGAATTTTTCATATGGAATTTACATATTAGTCGAAGAGTATAATCCAATTTGTTTTTTCAAATTTAATCATGAGATTGTCCAAAATGGTTTGCTTGTAAAATGCTAATCCGTCCCTTGTTAGTGGCCACATTTTTTATGAAACAAATACCAGGTATATGCATATGATATAAGCCTTTTTTATGAAAATAAAAAACTTCTTTTAAATATGATAGAATAAAATATTTTAATCAAAGTAGTCCCCATCAATTTCTACACATTTTGACCACCCTTCTGACAATTGGTAGATCCCCTTCCAAACAAACTGCAGGTCTTTGAACGAAAACCATTCAGTGACCTATTTTTCGACAACCTAGTAAGTTTTGAAGTTCTGCTCTTTATGTGTGTGGTCCATCGACGAAAACAGGTGGTCCAGGTTTGGTGAATAAGCCGCAATTCCCAGTTGATGCTTGCAGCGTTTCCTGAACCGTTTTTGCTTTAAGTGAAGAAGTATTGTCATGAAGGAAAATCACTTTATGTTGGTTTTTTTGATATTCTGGCCGTTTTTCATGCATGGTTCAAATCAATTAATTGTAGTTGGCAGCACTTTGCATTTACAGTTTCAACAGGTTTCAATAGCTCATGATAGAGGACACCTTTCTGGTCCCATCGTCATCGTTAAAACCAACTTTTGCATGTTACTAATGATAGAGCATGACTGCTATTAGCTTCTTCAAGCATTCGGTGAGATTCTGCCGCGTTTTACTTTAAATGATTAACAACAAATTTAATGATATATCGTATGTTGTAGGCACAAAATTCGACATTTTTAATAAGAAAAATTTTATGTTGTTGTAGTGCAAATCATATTTTCAACAATGAACGTTGTTGACAGATGCCAAAGCAATGAAATGATAATAAGGTGATGGTTCTTTCAAAATAAAAATAACCTATACTGCCATTTATCGTAAAAGGCTCATTTCATATGCATACACCTAATATAGTATAATATATAGATAGTATGTATAGATGATTCATGGCATTGGGATGCTCATATTTAAATTTCACCTCTGGGGGTTGACTAAAATAAGACATAGCTTTCTCATTCATAGCATTATTGTCAGAAACTACCCCCAAAACTTGGAAACCCACTACCTCTAATTTTAATATTATGCTTTTAATAGATGAGTATAAGCCCTCCCCTTGACAGGCAAGATATGAACTAGATCTTGATATTGGGAGCCTAAACTAGAAATTATAAAAACAGAGACACTAGAGGCACAATTTGAACTATTATAATCTACTTGGGATTTTAAGTGAATTATATCTATCAAAAGTATTAGAGTTAATCCTCGTATAACACGGTAGATAGGTTCCTAGAAAATGTCGTGTTGTGTGGAACCGTGTTATATGAGAAAGGGGGATCAGGTTCCGAAAACAATTTTTTTTTAGTTCCAACATAATTTTTATTATAAATGTATGTATAACACAAAACGAAACGAATCGAAAAAGATCATTTTCATTTAATGCGACCTTAATTAGATCAATTTCTTCCTCATAACTGTCCAGACAATCAAACGAGAACGTTTTTTCGTTTGAACGATATCACTCACCGTCAATTTCAGAACCTGCTTCTTCATTTAACATTATATACTAAAAATAAAAAAAGGTCAAGTTTTATAACTTAAAAAAAGTACTTAAAAACCTCTACTTAGTAATTCTTTAGAAGTGAATAGAATTTACTGTACAACTAGTAATAATAAATAAATAAAAAAAAACGTGGTGGAACAAAAATATGATTCCCATCTTTTTATAGTAAAAAAAAGCATCCCATACAAGGGCGGATCCAGGGGGGGGGAGCGGGGGGGCGATCGCCCCCCCCCCCCATAGCGAGAAGCGAGATTTCCAAATCGCCCCGGCCATATTAAAAATTCGTAGAGACAAAATTCCCAAACAGAATTTGCCATATTTGCAGCCAGGTGGCAGACCTATCGTCTGAGCACCAAACAAAGAGCCATATGAATTTAAGTTTTTTCCCGCCACAAGAGACTTCAGCTAGTTTTTTTACCTCAGAATAATGAAAATGTTATCACTAATCAACTCGATTTAAAGAAAAATATTATAATAGACCTTTTAATAACAAAGCCAACAAAATACATACCTAGCCTATAGATAATAACCAAGGTACTTCTAATTTTCCTTTATTTATCTATAGGTCATTAGAGCCTACCCTAAATTTTCACTGAACAATAGTCTATCTAAAAAAAAGAGATTATCCCTTAAAATAATTTAAACAAAGAAAACAATTGAAAAGTTTTTGTTTTGCCAGAGTAGCAGAGCTGTTGATTCACAAAGAGAAACAAATGAAGCAGAGGACAACCTCTTTGTTTCTCTTTGTGAAATAAAACAATCTCTCTCTTGTTCATTAAACCTATAAATACCTTTGCATTCGAATTTTGTATTAGTTATAATTCTGTACTTTCCTGAAGATGAGCTTACAGCTCGAAATATATTATCATATATATTGAAAAAATTTACATCTTTTATTTTTTTAATTTTAATGTGAAACAAGTGACCAAGAATCCTTAACTCATAGTAAATGAATATTACATATAATTAAACTATATCCAAACGCCTCCCACCCGATCGCGAACCCAAAGGTCGAAGATAATTTTCTTCTTCACTCCAGGGCGCAACCACAATGAGGCCGTGTCGAAAGACAATTTTTAAATTAAATTAGGGAACGAAGAAAAGATTTTTATATTATAGACAAAAAGGATCAGCCGGGATTCGAACCCGGGATCTTCGCATGTGCGCTGCGATGCCTTTATAAGAGGTTTAGCTCTTATCCTCTTGGCCACCGATCCCTGAACCCAAGCTGATACTCAATGTCTATATGAATTATGGGATTTAATTTTTATATAATCTTTTAATCTCTTTCTGATCCCGGGTTCGAATCCCGGCTGATCCTTTTTGTCTATAATATAAAAATCTTTTCTTCTTTCCCTAATTAAATTACATATAATATTTCTTTACACTTATCTTTATTAAAGATGTTTCACCTTGCACCAACACCACAATCTCTACTAATTGTTTTCCAAAAACTTTAACTTAATTACGGCAGGGGTTACCGTTGTTCAATTAAGATGAAACTTTACATATCTAATTTTTTAGCCAGTTGGCAACTATTATGTTATTAAATTTTAGGTCGATTTATACATTTTGTTAGAAAGCCCCGCAATAGTCCAGTATATAGGGGGGTGGGGGGTTTCAGCTTACATTAATTGCGGTAAAAGATTTTTTTCTAGGATCGCTTGGTATGGTGTGGGTATACCAAATCTAAGTTCGCGACCTCAAAAGTGTTGGGGACAACTTTTGGTGGTCGAAAAACCTCGAAATTTTAGGACTTTTTCCAGTTTTTCAATTATAACTCGAAAAGGGTCCATATTTTGTAAATAACCCTACAAAATGAAAATCTTTCGAAATTTCCATTACTCACGGAAGTAAATTTATATTTAATAAATGAGCCCAAATTTGTTAGTGAAGTCGTCAGCTTATTAACCCTAACTGGGACACAAATTAAAATTTTGACTGTAATTTTCAATAACGAAATTGAACTTGACCCAAAATTTTGGCATGAGTTGTGCCCCGAATTATTTAAATTACGAATTAATTATGATACCTTATATTTCTACTAAGGTGGATGAAATATTAATTGCATCAATTTATCTTCAGCTATTAGGAGGACTTCAAAATCCCTTCTATCCAAAGGAGTATTTTCTCCAGAGGACTGAGTGGGGTCACCTTACTAAATAATTTATCCCTATTGTATTTATTAATCTTTAAGTTGATTTCATCTCATTCTTTTGTAATCCATTTATGATAAATAAAATCTATATTATAAACTACAATAATTTTATTTTCTGTAGTATGTAATTTTGTTCCTTTGTATTTTAGAGATTTTTAAAGAATATCGTTCAATGAATATTTTATTTTTGAATATTTTATGAAGACTCTTTCTTATTTATAAATATATTATACAGTCTGTTCCAGTAGCGTAGACAGAAAATTTGCATGGGGAGAGGGGGGGGGGTTCAATCCACAAAGCAAAATATTTAGTAGGAATTTTTTATATAAAACAAATTGACAATTAAATTGTGTTTTTATCCGGAAACTTTTGAGGTAGTTGTAATTTCTTCTACCCTTTATGTTTTTTGGTCTGCTGAATCCGAATCTGAGGTTTGCTAACAAAATTTAGTGACGGGACATTGTCAAAAATGCAAATAAATGTAATAAATCTCATTTTTGGTGGTTTTTTGCTTATAACTCGAAAACTATCAACCTTTTCGTAAATAATCTTCCTATTCAAAATAAAATTCATTTCATAATTTAGGTTTTTTTTCTCCGACCAACCTTCAAACGCTAGTTGAAAATTGGAGTATTTTTACTGTTTCCCCAAATCCCAAAAACTTTTTTCTATTTTTTCCTATTTTTAGCATGAAAGAGCACGTTTTCTACATAGACCATACTATACGTTTTTAAACCAATTTAAATTTGATATAATTTTTTGCAAAAAATTGCAGTTTTTCTTTCATAAAATGAAAACCACTCATCCTACAAACTTGATTCCTATCTCATTCTCTAGGAAATTTTTGGGAGTTAAACTTTTACTAGTTCTACTATTCTTATAAAACTCTTAGATTTATAGATATCTAACTTTTTCCATGACACTTTTGAGAATACGCATCATATCCTGTCATGGAAAATGCTAGATAATATCTATAAAGTTTTATTAATAAAGTGGTCCAAGTAAACGTTCAACTAAACAAAATTTACTAGAGAATGAGATGAGACTCAAGTTTCTAGAATGAATGGTTTTCATTTTATGAAGGGAAAAACTGCGATTTTTTGCAAAAAATTGCAGTTTTTCAAAACTTCAACCTCATTGCGTCACTCGGGATACCAATAAAGATGAAATTCTGTTTGAATTTACTCTAGTTTAAAAATATATAGAGTGGTCTTTGTCGAAAACGCGCTCACGCAACTCAAGCTTGAGTTGTTTGCCATAAAAGAATTTAGTCTTTTTGATTTTAAGTCGATTCTTCCACGTTTTCAGTAGAGGTTGCCATTAATAGTCAAAACATCAAAAATGGAATGCAATAAGGTTATTCCTCTAGTATTAGATGAGAATCAATCGTTATTTTAGATTTTAAGTCGATTCCTCCATGTCTTAAGCAATGATTACCAATAATAACCGAAATGTCAAAAATCCAATGTAGAATTGTTATTCCTCGACTGTTAAATGAGAATTGATCATTATTTTTGAATTAAAGTCAACGTGAACTGCAAATTGCAAGTGATATCTGATTTATATAAAGGAATAAACATATTAATATTTCAAATGAATTTGGATAAAGTTTAGCAACGATCCGTTGCAGTTTATTTATCTTGAGACAGTCTTATAAATCAAAAACAGTGCATTTTAAGAAAAAAGTTTCAAATAAAAGTTTATTTATATCAGAGGGGAAACTAAACTACGCTAACGTTTCTTGACGTAGAACAAGCTTTCAAGGGTATTTCAAGGCCAATTTCTGTTTTTTAAATTGACTATATTTTTCGTTACTAGACTAATTAACCTACAAGAAAAACTGAACAATTTTCATAAATGTGCGGCATCACTCTGTGCTGCGCATACCTAGAAAAAACCCTGGTTTACTAGAACCAGGCCACTCTAAAAGCAAAGCTGTAAATGGTTATATTTAATATTTTCTTAGATATTTTTGTTTGTTTGTTTAAGCCTTTTTTTGGTACATTTTGTATATTTACACAGTATTTAGAAAATAAGAGAGAACTAACAAGTTACAAAAAAGATTTTAGTATTATTATATGTGTAGTATAATATATTATTTAAGTATTGTTAATTCATTTTGCACCAGGCCCGTTTGGGCGTAGGCCTCTCCCTTTTCTTTCCATATCGGTCTTCTTCTGGCAGTTCTGCTCCATTCATTTCCCGCTATCTTCCTAATATCGTCACACCATCTCTTGTGTTGTCTTCCCCGTCTTCTTTTTCCTTCGATAGGTCCACCATTCTGTTACGATCTTGGTCCATCTTTCGTCGCTAAGTCTGGCTATGTGACCTGCCCAATTCCATTCTAATTTTTTATTAAATATGTTATATTTTTTAATTTTGTTTTTTTGTATATATATTCATTTTTATTCTATCCTTTCTTCTGATATTAAGGATGCTCCTTAACATGGCTCTTTGTGTTACTTCTAGTTTATTAGCTATCTTTTCCGTAATGGGCCATGTTTGAGCTCCATAGATCAAGACCGGTATTACACATGCTTTAAAAAATTTTATTTTGGAGATTAGGTCGATGTTTTTGTTTTTTAAGATGAATTTTAATGACCAAAATTTATTCCAACCCAGGTTAACTCTTCTTGCAACTTCTTTACTTGTTCTGCCTTCAAAGCTAATTATCTGTCCCAAATAAATTATTTCAGATTTATATTCTATATGTGATTTGTTGTTTTCTAAACCGATATCCGATTCTACCCTGTTTGAGACAAATGCAGACTTTTACAATTAATTTCTAAGCCAAGTGCATTGCTTTTTATATTAATTTCATTAATCATTTCTTTTAATTCTTCTTTTGAGGTTGCTATTAGAACAAGATCGTCGGCGAACCTGAGATTATTTAGATATGCTCCGTTTATTTTTATACCTTTGTTATTCCAATTTAATTTTTTGAACATATCTTCAAGAGCACAGTTGAATAGTGCCGGTGACAGCGGATCTACCTTGCTTAACACCTCTATTAATTGGAAAATAAAGCCCGTTTTCTTCTAGAATTATTCTTGCTTCTGAATTTGAGTAAATTTCTTTAATTAATGAAACGTAATTTGGATTTATTCCCTGAGGCATGGACTTGAATATATGCTTTGTTCAATGGTGTCATTTTCTTAGATATAGCTAGAACCAAATTGAACGAATCCACCTCAATCGTCAAAAAGTAGCTAAGTGATTCTTAATAACCCTCCAATGTTAGTTAAATTCAATTCAGGGACAGGGGTAGTGATGAGCCTTTGGGCTCCTTAGGCTATCAAATAGAAATTAAAATAGAGTGAGTGAGTGTACTCATTCTAAGTGCAGCTCTTAAGGGCACTGGGTGGGGCCGCGCCGCTCGGGCTGGAGTTCCTCAAAACGGCGGCCAAATTTCATATCAGGAAAAACATCAGCTTCCAAGTTGACGGTTTTCATTTCACCGAACATGAATCCATAGATGATTACAACATTAAATTTACATTTTAAAAAAACTAAAAAACACGCTTCTAAAAAGTACAAAATAATGTATACTTAATCAAAAAGTGGGACGCAGAAGCATGTACTTTTAGTTAATTTCTACAAAGTGCCCCACGCTTTTTGATTAAGTATACATTATTTTGTACTTTTTAGAAGCGTGTTTTTTAGTTTTTTTAAAATTTAATTTATTTTTTTACTTTTTATAGAATAAAGTTTGCGGAATTTAACAAAATGAAATGTATTTATTTTTATTATTTTTATATAATTTCATTTAAATTGAGTAGGTAAACAATTATTTTTATAGAGAAATGTTTAACAACAAAAGTCACATTGATACATTGATAAATACGGGCTGACCAGCTGATAGAAAATAGTATAATAACAATGTAAATGCGAAGATGCGGGGACATTAAAATCCGCACATCTTCGCATAAGAAATACCAACACAAACCACTTAACAATTGTACTTGAGATTTAATGGATAAGTTCTACTATGTGTTATTATTAATTTGAATATATAAACCTTCAACTCAGACCCAATCCCTAAATCTCTTATTTCCATGATACAAGGGTCCATCGCGGACTTCAGAGGTTGAACCTTTTCGGTGCAACTTGTTCTTGTATCAGTATCATTATATAAAAAAAGAGGGGCTCGTAGGCTTAGCTTTTCCTCTTAATTTGTAGTTAAAGAGTTAAAGTTCTTCTCTCTCTGCTCTCTGTCTTTCGACACAAGTTACGTTGGTCCCAGCTATACACCCAGCGCCATCCATTTTTCTTCAGACTCCAACATGAGGCCGACTATGTTGTCCCGACTGGGGCGTTCTCCCAGAGCCCACTCCAGGGTCTCTCGATCTTCCAGAAACCTGGGGCAGTTTTCGACGTCCTCCTCCACCCCAGGGCAGGCTGGGCATTCCGGTGAGGAATCGTGGGCGAACCTGTATAGGTATGCCCGAAATCAACCATGGCCACTTAGGAACTGTGTCAAATAGAAGTCGACTTCCGTGACTTCTGCCCACCCATCTATCAATTTGTGGTATGAGCCTATGCGTCCACCTTCCTTTTCGGAAGTGGTCCACCGGCTTTGCCATTCAGCGATGGATCTATCCCTAATCTCATTTAAGGCTCCATTCCTAGCGAGATAGCTCCTACGCAGTGGCAGCTAGCTACCTAGGGGCTAGGCGGGGCAGTGCCCCGGAGCCCTCAAGCTTAGAGGGCCCTCGAATCCTTACCAGAAAATCTCGATCGAACTGAACTTTTGAAAATTTCTCCCATTTTCAAAATAAATATGACAGGTTGCAACCCGACTTTAATCATGGCAACTCAGTTGAGAGAAATTCGAAAGTTATACCTAGGGAATTCCCTAATTTTTTCTGTGGGTTGGCAGTGTTGTCAATTTGACGGATAGCGATATGTGCGTTTTACTGTCAAAATTCACTGGCGAATCGGACACCACTCTAAAAAACTAAATCTAGACTAGATGGTCCAGTAGGGTCAATACGATATCTGAAATAAAACATCGTTTTTTTTGATATTATCAAAGCATTATCAGAAATAGTTCTAAAGAGTCCTAATAAAGATGAGCGTAGTGAAGCAGAGAGTATTAAAACAAAAATGCCAAATTTCGAGTTCGTGTTGCTTTGCGAATTCATGCACAGTGTATTGAATGACATCAATTATGCATCCAAAACTTTACAAAAATGCGACATCAATTTAGGCGAGGCAAGTAAAGCTTTAGCAGAGACCAAAGCAAATTTGCGAATTTCTAGAAATGATTTCGAATTATTCAAGTGCAAAGCCAGTGAAACTGCAAGAAAATATGGTATAGATACCCATTTTCAAGAAAAAAGGCAAAGGAAAGTTAAAAAACATTTTGATGAATTAGCTGCTGATCACCGATTTCCAAATAGAGAAGAAATATTTAAAATTGAGATTTTCAATAATGTACTAGACACATTAATATGAGCTATTAAATACTTGTTTTACTTGTATGAGTGCAGTCTGTCAAATATTCGATTTTCTAACATCAACATTTTTATTACATGTTGATGAAGCAACTTTATTACAAAAGTGTGACGAATTCCAAAGAAAATATTCAGATATAATAGGCCCTAGCTTTTCACTTCAATTTATTAATATTTACCACCTAGTTTTACCTCAATTAACTCAAGCATGGACTATTCACCAATTATGTAAGGAAATAATGAGCAAATATGGAGTGCTAGAATGCGACCTAACGGAAGTATTTACAGCAATGTTATTATTCTTTACAATTCCTGTCACTTCTGCAGCAGCTGAAAGGTCATTTAGCAAATTAAAAATAATAAAAAATTATTTAAGAAATAGTATGGGCCAAACTCGACTCCGACATTTATCGCTAATAGCAATTGAAAACAAAACTTCATCAAGCCTGGATTTAACCGAAGTCATTGATACTTTTGCGAAAACTAAAGCTAGGAAAAGATTGTAAATATAATTGTTATTTAGTCAGTTGGTAGCCTTGGTAGGTCCGACCTTTATATAATAAACCCTTGAATCTTTTCTATTTCGTTTTATTGCCCAATACCTACACCAAGTATTAATTGTAATTTATGTTGTTACTGTTTAATATTTTTATTACCTGCCCTGCAGTGCACGAAAAAGAGCTGATGATAAAGTAGCTTAGCATTTTTAAAGTATTTGTATATTTAATATTTTTACTTGATAAAACCTAACCAGTTTAGATAGCAGTGGGGCCCCATTTTTTGATTTGCCCCAGGGCCCTTGGTTACCTAGCTACGCCACTGCTCCTACGTCGTTCTTTGGCCGATTCGAAATCGATACCATTCCCGCAATCACTGCCAGCTACGTCGTACAAGACGGTACTGAATACGAAGTGATGTGTGTGTGTCGCGCGAATGAACGTGTGTATGAGTAAACTATTTTATCAAATTTACTAAGAGCTGATTGTAAATGAAAAATTCAAAAAAAAAATATCTGCACAAATAACAGTCAGAAATAATTTGAATATATTATTTGATTTTCGCTGTACATTTAGTATAATAATTAATTAATAAAAATTCAACCTTATTCATTATCTGTATTTCAATTGTTTAAAGTTTGTTTAATTTTCGGGTCAAAATTGCAAACGATTAAAAAAAACAACAATAATTTTTCAGGCATATTACAAAAAAATACTTTCCAAAAAAAAGTAGAGTCAAAAATTATGAAAAACTAAAAAAGAAAACATTGTTTAAAAAGATTATTGAGGTGCCATCTTTGAATATTTTGTTATTTTTATCTCGCTAGCGAAACATCATGAAAAACATTCTTTTGTGAAGAATTAAATAAAAAAGTTTGGTAAAAAATTTATTTATTTAATACATGATTTTTATTTATATATTTAGATGTTAAAAGGAACGTAAATAATTTACAATTGGTATGTTTTTTAAAGCAATGGCGCAATCCAGTGGAGTCACTCCGAAGTTATTTTTTATTGTTCTGTCCGCCCCCTTTCAATTAATAATTTTACAATATCCAAATGATTTTCAGAACTAGCCTTATGAAGCGGAGTGAATCCATCTTCATCTTGCTGATTTATATCGGCCCCTTTGTCCAATAACAATTTAACTACAGAGACATGGCCACAGTGAGATGCCCACATAAGAGGAGTTTGATTGCCTTTAGTCTTTGGATCCACTAATGCTGATTTTGATAATAAATAATGGACAATTTCTAAATGGCCTTGTCGGGATGCATAATGGAGGGGAGTGATATTTTTCAGTCCTTTCGTTTTATTCAAATTTGATGGATTCTGAGCCAAATGGAATTCCAGGTCCTGAAGCGATCCTTTTTTTGCCGCTTGAAAAATATCATCATTTCCATCGTTATCCGATTCTTCACTTTCCTCTTCCGTATTTGAATTAATTTGTCTATTGAATACGTCCATCTGAAATTAAATAAATAAATAAACTTAAATTCTGTTTCAAATTACAACGTGGCTTTAAAATACAAACTAGAATACAAGAGTTCAAATTGAATGCAGATTTTTTTCTTATTTATTGTGGGAATTTTTGTTTAAAAGCTTAATGTGGTGGTATACATGCATGTAAGCAAGGCCGTACCCAGGGGGTGGGGGGTGGGGGGGTAGAGGGGTCGAAACCCCCCGAAATATATCTATCTATTTTTTTTTATATTAAAAGATATAAAAAGGTCATTTGCTTTTTTAAACAACTTAAAAACATTTGTTCAGCCCGGATAATTAATTTTTTTATATAAATATTTATTTAAATATTTAAAATAATAAACATTTTTGCAAGTTTGCCGGTGACAATATGCACTCCAGAGGGAACATTTTCTACTTTGAGGAGGCTTAAATCGTATCTAAGGAACTCCTGTGGCCAAGATCGACTTACCGAATTAGCTCCTATAGAGACATTGACATTTCCACCGACAAAGTTTTAAATATGTTTGCAAATAAAAAAAGAAGATTGCATTTTGTTTTGTAAAATTTCTATGTGTACTTATAATATGATTAATACTTAATAAATACTTTTATTAAAACATTTTCTCACCCTTTTTTTTAAAAACTATTTTAACGACTTTTAGGTGAAAATGGGCGTGTCACCCCGAATTTTTTTTTCTAGGCGAATGCCAAAAAGGGGCGTCAGATTCTTATCAGATATAACCCCCCCCCCCCCGAAAAATCCGAGGTACGGCCCTGCATAAATGTATGTAATATTGTTAAATGTTAATATTAATTGCTAATTGAATTAATGAACTGAAATTGTGAATGAGCAGTTGTGGTCTTTCTGTGATGATAGATAATTAAATTGAGTTTCTTTTTGCCGAGAGTAGCAGAATTTTTATAAATTGAAGGAAACAATAAAAGAGAGTGTCTTCTGCTGGAAATTATTTATTATCTCTCATCAATATCAATCAATAAAATTAATAATTAATTGAATACTTTACTTTTCTCATTAAATTTGCCATTTCGTTGTTGTATGAATCGATTTTATTCACCAGTAAATCAATCTTATCCGTAACCTAAAAAAGTAAATAAATAGAGAATAGATTTCAACAATGGTTTAATTTATAAATAAATAAAAGGATTAATTAAATTTGCATTTTTATTGATCATTTTCTGGATTTGATTTCCCAGAGAATTAATTTAATCTATAATCTAACTAAACTAATGTGGTCATCCACCCACATGACTTTGCCATACACCTGCCCCCTCTCTTTATTTATTTTAATAAAATAATTTATAATCATTTACGCAAGTATACCTCCCTCTTAATTTTAGACCCATTAGCAATTAATCATATCTCATTTTAAATATGGAACTCTTCTAGGGTAAATAGCTTTCTAGAATGTTTCTTTGACCCCCCTACCCGCTCTTAAGTCAGTATCAATTTCAGAAAGGGGTCATTTATTTAAAATGCCCCATTTACACAATTCTATATATATTTATTATTATTAGACATTCTATACAATGCCTAATTACACATATTGAGATAGGTACATAGGAATTATACTATAAATATATAAAATAAATACAAATCGTTTAATCAAATCAATCGTTTAAAAATTTGTATTTATTTTAATTCTATGGCAATTAATAAAAAAATTTCCTATAAATATATAATTAAATAAATAAATAAAATCTTACATTATTAATTAACGTTTGAATTTCATCTTTAAGCGAATTTATTTCACATTTCATTGAATTATTTTTTTCAATCAGCTGAATAAAGAAAAAAATAAATAAATAAACATATATATTAAAAAAATTATATTTAATCAATACAGGAGAAGCAAACAAGAATTTATTTCAAATTACTAAATAAATAAATAAATATACTTGCAATTTTATGGAATATTTCGTTGGCCTCTCCCAAATTTCCAGACATTTCGAATTTAATTAAATAAAAATTGCAAAATTAAAAACAAGCAAATGCAAATTAAACAATCTACAAATGAAACGCAATAATCATAGATAAAGGATAATATAGATGGGCAAATCCCCCTTTTTGTGGAACACTGTTTACAGCCCCACAACGAGGCAGCACCGAAACTAAAATAGCGAGCGGGAAATTTATAAATATATATATTATTACCTATTGGAATTTGAAAGATAATTAAAAAAATGATTTTAAAACTGGAGTAATTTTTGGAGACGGACTGATAACTGAAATTGAGTTTAATGTTGCATGGATTCAAAATTGGAGGGACGTTTTACTTTGACTGCCCTGACATCTGGCGGGCTTATTGTATACGTATATTGCATTATTTCATCTGGAGAAACCAGCAATTATTTCTAAACATTATTTATGTCATTTCTTTTCAAATATATTAAAATTCAAGAATATAGTTGTATTAAATTAATAACTATTCCGTTCAATATTATAATATTTAAATTGTTTGTTTTGATTTTGATGAAATTATATCAATTATGACGGAAATTGAAAACTTGAAACACAAATATCCAATTTATACAGGCTAGATTTAATTTGTCATGGAATATAAATAAAATGTTTTGTTTATTTATTAAATAATTAATTGTTATTTATATTAAGCATTGTTAATTTTTTATTATTGATTTCAATTAAACAGTTAAATAGAAAAGACATTCTTGCCTCGAATGGATCAGAATCATATGCAGGTTTTAAAAATCGTTGAACAGATGATATTTAATAAATTTTTATACGGTTGGAGTTATGATTAATTATTTTGGCTTTAAATAAAAAAATTATTTGTTTTATTTATAATTAACTTGTAATATGTTCAGTTTCGATATTTTTTACATGTTTTAACTAATCTTGTCTTCTAAGTAAGAACAAAAATGTTCAATATCCATCGCATAATATTTATATATATATATATATATATATACCTCGGCACGCCCTCTAGACCTCGGCCCTCCGGGCAGATGGCCCTGGCGGGCGGCGTCTCGACATGTGATTATTAGGTCTGTAATATATATTTGTAATATTTGCCCCCTCTTTCTCCCCACGCACTCATTTTGGCTATTGATTTTTACAGCATACATTGTATATAGTCTTAAAAACTAACATTACAAAATTTGATCTATATCGGAGAGAGTATTAATTTTTTGCCCCCACTCACATTTTGGGAGGTTGAAATTATTTTTTAGATATTTGAAAATAAATAACTCTCAGATTTCTAAAGAGTAAATGTACAAAAAAGCTAAAAATTTGTTTATTTTGCCCCCCCCCTTCTTAAAGTAATAAAGAATAACTCTTCAAAATTTGATCAAGATAGGAGAGAGTTTTAATTTTTCCCTACTCACATTTTGGATAGTTGGGAATCGAATTTCAAAAAAATCCTGAAATAACTTTTTAGATATTTGTATTTAGAATTTTATTAAGTAAAAATCAAGTAGATATCTCTTATCGCAGTACTTTCAGCATTCATATAGAAATTTTTAAGTTGATTGTCTTTCGGGGCTTTCAGTAATTGGTAAAAACAAGGATGCCCACGTGACCTCATGATTCTTTTATCAACAGAATCATGTACTATCCCTTAATTTATGTATCCATATAAAAAACAATAAAATGAATTAAAATATTAATAAAAACTTAATAAAATTTTATATATGTATGTAATTTTATTTTTTTTTACAAAACCAAATAAAAAAGTTATTATTTTTTTGGAAAATATAACTTATTCATTCCGAGAAGCAAAATCTTTTCATGTTAAGCGATTTTTGTTTGGTGTTAAAAGAAATTTTTTTTTACTTTACCATACAGAGGGTATGGTCAAGTATTGTAATCGTGCATGAAAAAAGTTGTTTTTTCCTCTTTTTTTCGAAGTATCTCAAAAACGGCTGAAACTTTTTTGTCTAAAAAAAATTGGCCGGAACCATATGGCATTACGGTCTACTAAAAAGCCCTAATAAGTGAACATTGAAAAAATTATATTTTTCGAGATAATAATTGTTCTGTCTGTTAGTCTGTGCGTTACTAAATTTTTATGGACGAACCAGCTCAAAAACTAATGTGAATATCGAAACCAAATTTCACACGTAGTTTTCGTCCATTCAGATTAAGGTGCATCTCAACCCAAAATATTGGTGGGCGGGGGGGGGGGGGGGGTTAAAAATAAAAAAATCTAGGCCATTTGAGCGAACTCAACCAAATTTTGTATACATAATCACTGGGCCCACACTAATTTAAAAATGCAAAAACTAACCACCCAAATGGGGGGGGGTCAAAAATGAAAATCTAGACCCTTCTATCAAACCCAACCAAATTTTGAATCTGTGGGTCTCTAGAAGCCTAGAAATGCAAAAACTGGGTGCGGGGGTGGGAGGGGGGTGAGTGGAGTGATCCGGAGTATGGTGGGGGTGCAGGGGTGGTGCGGGGTGGAGTCCAGGGGCCATAGCGGGGGTGGGGCCCAGGAGGCTAGGCGGGGGTGTGGTGCTCAGGGTTGGAGGGCACGGGGTAGAGTCCGGGGTGGGTGGGGTGCGGGTGGTGGTGTGGGGGCGGGGGTTTGGAACGGATGCATGGTGCGGGGGCGGGGTGTTATGGGTTAGGGTGTGGAATGGAGTGTTGGGATGGTGGTGTGGGGGCGGGGGTTGGGCAAGGTGGGGGGGGGGGGGGCGGGTGCCCCTGGCTAACATGAAGGGCCTTCGAAGGCGGGCCTTGCAGCTAGTACATTATATAATCCGTTGTCCCACAGAAGGCCATTTGAGCAAACTCAACCATATTTTATATACATAATCAATGGGCACACAGTAATCTAAAAATGCAAAAACTAACCACCCAAAATGAGGGTGGGGAGTCAAAAAATTAAAAGAGGCTGAGCAGTGGAATTGACTGACCCACCTCTTATGTACCGTATGCTATTTTGTATTTAAACACTATTGTATTAGTGTATTCTACTTGTCAAAAAAATACTCAGAAAATTAAATATATAAGTAAAAATTTAATAATTTAATTATTCGTCTCCAAGCTTTGCACCCCCCCCCTGAAATATTTCTGCGGACGCCCCTCGCTAGCTACTTAAGTGTAACTTATAGAACCCACTATTAAATTAACAAACAAGTCAAACAGGATAATACAAAAAAAAAAAAAAAAAGGAAAATAGAAATTACTATAAAACGGTCCTAAAAAAAAAGAGAGTAATTATTTTTTCGGGGACTAAAGTTGAGGGGCTAAAAAAGTAGAACTATCAATATAAGTCCTAGACCCTTTGATGCTTCGTAATTGTCGTAAGTGAAAGTCGAGTGGTGTGCTTTAAACACTGTTAAATAATTAAAATTTGTGTATTGGTGAACTCTTTTGCCAACTTTGTAAAATATTGTTGCTAAATTATGTATAAACACTAGGTGGGACCCAAGGTCCTATGTTTGTATACTTTGTGAAATAAATAAAAAAAAGTGATAAGTGAAAATAGTATGACGTACTATACTAAATCGATTAAGATTATCTCGGAAGATAAGCTAAGAATAGCTTGCACTAATTGCCCTCGAAGGGTATATAAGGGGAGAGAGATAGGGAGGGTAAGAGAGGGGAGATAGGGACAGAGTGTGGGGTGAAGTAGGGAGAGGTGAGAAAGGTATATAAGGGGGAAGAGTGATAGGGAGATTCAGTCTGTGTCAGGCAATGCCGGATGAAACATCGATTGTGAGTATTAGAATATGCCCTCTCCACCTTCATCCACCCTCTAAGCTGACTCAAGCCCTCACTAATAAACAACCCTTCATCCCTTATATTAATTATATGCATAGAATTATAGAAACCATTAAATATAATTTTATTTATTTCAACTTATTATACTTTTAGGTAAGTAGAAGCTCATGATTCTTTTATAAAGAGAATCATGTCCTATCCTAATCCTAACCAACTTTAATCCGTGTGTTCACAAATCTTTATTCCTTCGAAATCGAAATGTGTCGCAAGTATATTTTTACTTGTGCACGAGTGTAAATGTGTTGTTCCTGTGGAGTTAGCATCCTAGGTCCAGGAGCTCGAGACGTTGGCTGTTAAGGTAAGATATCTTTATAATACTCTATTCTTATAATTAAATAAATAAGAAATACTCTAAATTTTCAAATACTTTTCCGAGATTAAAAAAAAAAAATCAAATAGATAATATTTTAAATATAATTCTGGTGGAGATACAGTAAATGGATTGTCCTCTATGTCACGATAATCTCATTGAAATCACAAATTCCAACAATTGCTTCTTAAATTCAGTGGCGGATCAAGTCAAGTGGAGACCCTAAGCGAGTAAAATAACGGGGCCCTCAAAATCAATTAAACAAAAAATAAAAAAATTCTGAACCATGAACGATTATGTATATCCAAATTTTGGTACTTATTAACAAAACATTTATTTTTTTCTCTCAAATAATTTTTCATAAAATATATTATAAATTAGTTCAGTTGAAACAAACAATTTTTATTAAAACACAGTGCAGTGAATAAAGAATACTAAATAATAATAATTTAGTAGATTATTGAATTTATTTTTATTTCATTTGAAACTAGCGACCTTGGAAATTTCTTAAATAATAAATATATTTAAAAAATATATATAGGTATATATTATTTACTGTGTTTACTTTATAAGTATTTAAATAGGCCTCAATTTCACTTATTTATTATTTTTTAGAGTTAAAATTTTATTTAAATCACACATATTTAATTATAATATTATTTATTGAACGCGAACAAATATTACAATATAGATTTTTATAGGAAATATTTTCCATCTGTGCTTATATGTGTTTGCTAAGAATGAATATTTATAAAATGACAAATATGCAAAGAAGTTAATTTGTTTGAGCCCTAAGGAAGTCAACAAAGTTGACGAAACGTTGCCATAAAATAAAAAATATTTGCATAAGCTATTGTCCTTATTTCCCTACAACAACTTATTAATTATAGATTTTAGGTTAACTGAATTTGAATTGAACTGGGTGTTCATACTTAAAAACGACAGCAGAATAAGTCGATCGAAACGTCGTAGTTATATTGTATTATTTGTTCGTGTTCACTCATCATCATCATCATCATCATTGAGTATACAGTCCTAAGACTGGTTTGATGCAACAATCCGTTTCCACTCGACTCTGTCCCCCGCCAGCTGTTTGACCTCTCTAAATGTCTGGCATCCCATATCCCCAATTATTTGGTTGAAATATTCTAATCTGGGTCTTCCCCTTCACCTTTTCTTTCCCACTTCCCCTCCAAGATTTCCCTAAGCAGTCCCCCATGTCTCAGTGTGTGCCCCATCATCTGACCTCTTCTCTTCTTCAGACTCTTCCACAAGGTTCTTCTTTCTCCGATTCTTCCAAGAACTTCTTCATTTATAATTTTATCCATCCATTTGATATTCATCATTCTTCTGTAGCACCACATTTCGAAAGCCTCTAATCTCTTTCTCTCCGCATTTCTAATTGTCCAGGTTTCACACCCGTACATGGCTATCCATACATATGTCTTAAATAGCAACTTCCTGTTTTCTAAGCTTCGTGTTCACTAAATAATTATAATTAATTTTGTGTGATTTAAATAAAATTTCAACCCTTAGAAAATAATAATTTAAAAAAAATCGAGGTGTTGTTAGGTTTCTAAAATTGAATACAAGTGTTATAAAACAATGTTTAAGAAAAGACTTTAACAAAATCGGCCTTTTTTGGGGCCCCTTACAATCACCCCCCCCCCGCAACCTCTCATTCCGGTTACCCTATGATCCACCACTGCTTAAATTCATGGATAAGAAAGTATTGTTTTCGGTCATGCGCCAAGATTAAATTCAGAGGGTCAAAAGGGTCAAAAGTATGGACCCCATGACCCCAACCAATGTCAAAATTGTAGTATTCAATTAGGTCGAATTTCTGGAACTGATATTTTTGACACATTTTAGAATATGGTAAGCCTTTCTATGAACGCCATTAGCTTATCAATAATAATTTTTTTTAAATAGTATAATTCTCTAAAAATATTTTAATATAAACCTTTTATGAGATCTGGTTGATATTTAGTTTGAAGAGTATTCAAAAATTGACTATAAAACACTTTGGCTTGATCCCCGCTCATTGCATTATGGAAATCCAAACGGTTGCCTTTAAGTACGGCGTGTAAAGTGAATTGGCTAACGCAGAGTATTTCATATCCTTTGTCTTGTACGGAAACATTCCACGATTTGGCTTCATCGTTAAATAATCTTAGGCCGAGGATTTTTTTACCCTGAAAAAAACAAAAAACAAAGACTTTTAGTTAGTGAACTGTGAAATATTTTAATGATAACACTGGTCAACAGTCAATGTGTACCCAGTGTACAAATCTGCTAATTTTAGCAAACTAAATATGGTATTTTTGATCATGTTCTTGTTGTTTTTTTAAAGTAGGGTATTAGGTAACGAATTCAGAGCACGTCATTTTGTCAAAAATAGTAGATTTGATACATTCGGAAGGTAATAACAATTCAAGAATAGGTGGTTTTTGGCAGATTTTGATTATTTTAAAAATCAGATTCAATTTAAACTAAGTGAATACGTTTATAAGGGACAATCCATAAATTACATCACATAGTAAGGGGGAGGGGCATTTAAGATTTGTGACAAAACGTGATAAGGGGGCCCGTGGATCTTAAAAATTGTGATGTCACAAAAAGTCAAATTAAAAAATTTTAAAATATATTTTTTTGATTTCATGATATGAATATACATTTAAATATTGGATTGGCAACTAAGTAATTGCGGATTTTTTTTAGAAAATCAAAGACAATTTTTTTATGGACCTAAATAACTTTATTCTGTAATGTATTGCCCATTTTGATCAATGATCTTTTGCCATCTTTCAGGCAGCATCATAATCCCAACTTCATAAAACTTCTGGTTTTTATTAGCAAAAAACTGAATCAGGTACGTTTTGACATCATCATCATTATTGAAATTTTTACCATTCAAGGAGTTTTGTAAAGATCGAAACAAAAAGTAATCAGATGGTGCAAGGTCAGGACTATATGGTGGATGTGGCAAAACATCCCAACCAAGCTCCAATAATTTTTGCCGAGTGACCAAAGATGTGTGTGGCCTTGCATTGTCATGATGGAATACAACACCTTTTCGATTTGTCAATTCGGCCCGTTTTTCTTCAACTGCATTGTTTAATTTCGTTAGTTGTTCAATGTAGACAACAGAATTGATCGTTCGGTTGTGTGGTAAGAGTTCAAAGTAGACAACCCCTTTGTAATCCCACCAAACTGATAACAAATCCTTATTGTGATGAATACCTAGCTTTTGATGTTGTTTGAGCTGGTTCACCTGGTGTTCCACGATCTTTTCCGCTTGATATTGTTGTAAACAACCCATTTTTCATCGCCAGTTATCAGTCGTTTTAAAAATGGATCATTTACATTACGCTTCTTTAGCAAATCTCAGCTGTTAATGCGTTGCGTTAAATGCGTTTCTTTCAGTTTGTGAGGAACCCATGTATCGAGTTTTTGAACATAGCCAAGTTGTTTTAAGTGATTTTCAATGCATGTATGTGATACATGAAGCTTCTCTGCAATCTCACGTGTTGTACTGTGACGATCCGAATCGATTATTGCTTTGATTAGGTCGTCATCAACTTCAACTGGACGACCAGAGCGTTTTTCATCTTTGAGTGAAAAATCACCAGAACGAAATTTGGCAAACCAATTTTGACACTGCCGTTCTTTTAAGGCTTCGTCGCCATAAACAGCACATAACTTTTTGTGAGCTTGCGATGCGTTTTTCCCTTTGCGGAAATAAAAAAGCAAAATATGACGAAAATGTTCCTTTTGATTTTCCATTTTTCAACGAACGCCAAACGAAAACTACGCAACAGATCAAAAAACTTTTTTTACTGATTGACAGCTGAATTGCCAAATATTAAATAACAAAATGTGTTTTACATTTGGACTGCGCCAACAAACCTAAAAATTCAACTGAAGCCATCTATGAGTGAAATCCGCAATTACTTAGTTGCCAACCTTATATATTAAACCCCTTTAGTTGAGTTTAATTTAAAAAAAATTCTACAATTATAGGTCAGAAAAGTGATAGTGTGACGTGACAATTCAAAGAGGCTCAATGAAAATGAGACACAGGGAGAGGGAGGGTTTACAAATCTTGAAATTCGTGTGACGTAATTGATGGACGGCCCCTAATATGAAATCAAAACCCTCAAATATTATAAAACAGATTTTAAACGTTAAGCAACATGAATTATTTATATATTTTTATTTTATTTTGAATACTGTTTAATAATAATAGTTACTTACCACTAATTCGTACTGAACGCTTACTTTGTCTAGCCATACCTCGGAGCAACGAGGTGTTTACAGTAAAAGCCTCATATAGAAAAGGGAGTGATTGTCGAAAGCTGGGATGATGTAGTTGTTCGTTGTAATTAAATTCGGTTCGGTTCTATTAAAAAACAAAGTTCAAAAATAAATCAGATTCCAATATATATAACTTGATTGGATTCGATTAGAATATACATATTCAATTAGACTACGTTTTAGTTCAGATGGCCCTATAGGCGGCTGGAACTCAATCATTTGATAAATCTTAGAAAAGATCTTAGGTATAAAAGAGCTTAATAATCTTTCGCTATATACAGGGTGATTCATCGGTCTGTCCTCTCTTTATAACTCTTATTTTAAGTCAGATAGAAAAACTCTTCAAATATATAATTTATATGATATATTATTGTCTATCTCAGTACCATATGTATTTGTATACAGGGTGCTTCGTTTAAGTGCAACATTATCTAACTTTATATTTCTTAATGGAGCGGCCTATATATATTTATTTATTTTGATAGTAAATTTGATTCCCTTTAAAAAAGTATTAACTAATAAGGGGTCTAAATTATAAATTAAGAAGTTATTTACGTTCATAAAAAATAGTAGTTCATAGTAGAAAAAAACCATAATTTAATACATAATTTTGATACTTTTTTATTAATACTTATTTTAAACATTACGCTAATTACAAAAGGATATTAAAATTTCGTGACAGACTAAATAATGCAAAATTATAATATAGGTATGCTCGAAAACTTGTCATTCAATTTCAATACATTTTTCTATTCTTATAAAATTAGTTTGTACAGAACGCACCATATCAGGCGAAATGCTTAAAAATGGTTCACGGATTCTGTGTTTCATATTTTCACACATAGTTGGAGTTTCCCTATAAACTATTGTTTTGATGTAACCCCAGAGGAAAAAAATCCAGTGGTATTATATCTGGAGATCTTGCTGACCATACTATTGGACCATTTCTGCCGAGCCATTCCTAATTTTTAATTTTAGTCTGTCACTAAATTTTAATAGCCTCTTTGTAATTAGTGTAATGTTTAAAATAAGTATTAATAAAAAAGTATCAAAATTATGTATTAAATTATGGGTTTTTTCACTATGAATTACTATTTTTTATGAACATAAATAACTTCTTAATTTATAATTTTAGACCCCTTATTACTTAATACTTTTTTAAAGGGAATCTAATTTACTATCAAAATAAATAAATATATATATAGGAATATAGGCGGCTCCATTAATAAATATAAAGTTAGATATTGTTGCGCTTAAACGTAGTACCCTGTATACAAATACATATGGTACGTAGATAGACAATAATATATCATATAAATTATATATTTGAAGAGTTTTTCTCTCTGACTTAAAATAAAAGAGTTATAAAGAGAGGACAGACCGATGAATCACCCTGTATATATATTCCACCCTGCTGTATTCCACTTCTGTGAAAAAACAGGCAAAGTTGGAAAATGTACTGAAATCTAGGGTAAGGAACTAAATTCCTGGCCAGCCAAGTTTTATGAAAATAATTTAAAATTAAAAATCCATAAATTTAGATTGTCATTTAAAATGGAAAGAGTGCATTGTAATTGAAAGTACTATTTTCTCAACTTAATTATTCTTTTAATTAAAAAGAATTTACATTATTAGGGACACTGTGATCTTAGTGAAGAATTATCTTAATGATAATTATATATATTATATTTGTATGTCAGAGGGTTTCATCCCCTTGGGATCGAACCCAAGCGCTAACGTTGCTATCCAGGCTGTTAGCTTACCATAGAAATTAATTGCATCCGACATACAGATATAATATTATTATTCTTGGTAAATTTAACTTGGCTGCTTCATAGATTTCGCTACTTTTTCAAACTTAGCATGTTTTTTCAAAGTATTGTTTTGGGTGTATTTTCTCTTCTTTTTGTAAGCTAATATGTAGATTTTATTATTTTTTTTTTTTTTGAGGGGGGTTAATTTACCCTACAAATTTCGCCTCTTCATTGTAAAGGTAGTAAAGTTTTTGTGATTAATGTTTATCTTTATCATTACCCCAAGCTTAGACATAATTTTTTAAATTTATTTAGTTTTAAAACAGTGGGATAACTAGGATTTGGTGCCCCTCCCGCAAAACAAAATGTAGGCCCCGATAAACTTTTGAAAAATTAAATGATTAGGTACAAGGAAAAAAGTAATATGTGCAATATTTATTATAGTTAAAAAAATAACAAAAGTATATAATAAACCACATACTTAATATAAAATTAAATTAAATATCAGTTCTTCGGGCTTTTTGCATGATGTTCTATTGCCAAAAGAGCGAGATTACTTTTATTTTTATTTTGCTGAAGGATCTTTCTGCTGTAGTGACAGGAATGTTTAAAAATAGTAATAAGGCAGTGCAAACTTCACATAAATCACTTGATTAAAATAATATCTGCCATTTCTTGTATAGTTATATTGGCATTAATGTCATTTTTTAAGAACATATACCGCATTAATTGATTTCATCGGAAAATTTAGATAGTCGAATATTTTTTTTTAAGTATAATTCCCAGAAGCAGTAAACTAAACATATTGTTATTTGGGTACAGCAATCGCAATAATTATGACTAAAATGTAACTTAATTGAGAAATATTCATATCCAAATGGTATATTATAGTTTCGTGGCAAATTGTGTTGTGCCCCCCCCACATTGAGGGGTTTTGCGGACTCTATTTACGCCACTGTTTTAAAATAAACTTTTAAGATGGCCCCAAATTGACCATTTTTGGGTGATTTTAGAACAAATAGTGGAATTTAAGAGAGTCAAACCAGCTTTCAGACTGAGAACTAATTATTTCAGTGTTTCTCTAAAGGGGGCCTTAGGGGGTAATACAGTTTTCAAGGGACTTTGTAAAAGGTATTAAAAAAAGCATATATTTATGCATCCTATACAGGGTGTCCCGTATCACAACGATAAACCGTGAACGAGGGATAAGGGAATTTACGACGGTCCTGAAAATAATTTTTTTTTAAATGAAAGTGTGATAGTTTTCGAGTTATAGGCATTTTTTTGAAAATGGTGAAAATCGCTACCCTGGCCTAAATATCAAGATGGTGTGGCTACAAATTTACATATTTTATTATTCTAATTTTTGTTACACGATCCTGAATAATCCTGCTATTGACCACAATTCTGAATAAAACCATATGTACTATACTTTTGTAGAAAAAGAAATATTTTTTCCGGACTTATATGTTTTCATCAGCTAACTTTAATAGTTTTTTTCTTTTCATCTACTAACCTTAACTAACTCCCCCTCCTGGAGGGATAAATCCCCTCTGATATCGCAATTTAATAATATTTCTATTAAAACCTTAGAATCTGTCCTAAAAATTAAATTCTTTCTCGTTTAAAATTGATTTGTTAATCTGAACCCGAGCTCATTTTTGAAAAACATTCCAACTATTTTCAAAAATAAGAAGCTCAAATCTTTACTAATTAGAATAATAAAATTTGTAAATTTGTAGCTACAGCATCTCGATATTTAGGGAAGGGTATCGATTTTCACTATTTTCAAAAAAATGCCTATAACTCAAAAACTATGAGACTTTTATTAAAAAAAATTTATGTTCAAGACCGTCGTAAATTGTCCTATTCCCTGTTCTCGGTTTATCGTTGTGATACGGGATACCCTGTATAAAGTTATCTAAATTTATAGTGATAAATTATCCAAATATAAAAATAACTGGGATGTTTACCACATGACCTTCACTTGCCACACTGTATAAAACGAACTACTATTTCTTTATAATTTTCATTGAGGAGAGTAAAGAGAACCTACTCAGTCCTCATATTCTCTAAAAAAACTTCACTTCACTCTTCACTTCAGCTAATAGTTGATCTACAGAGAATCTTCGGGATGACTACTATCTATAATAAATATTCTGCTCCGAGGTAGGTTTAGAAGTAAGCGTTCAGTAGGAATTAACCAACAATTATACTTACATATATGTGATATCTTTTTCAGTATCGTTTCGTGCTATACCAACAAGAATACATAATCCTTTTCCAATACTGCTAATTAAATTGCCGTCAACTAAAACAGAAAACAGAATCAAGAATGAATATAAAATCTTAAATTGTGATTTTGAGAGACGTTTTCATTTCTTTTTTCTTATTTTATTTTTGTTTTTAATCTTTGATTCTTGTAATTTCTATAATTTTTAATAGAAAAAAAAATTATCTTTTTGATTCTTCATCTTTAAGTTGATTTAGTTTATGTTTTTCTGGTTTCTCTGTTAAATTTAAATTTTTTTTTTTTTTTCTACTGAAATTTAACCCTCGAATCAAGAGAATTCTTATAGAGGGTTGAATTTTATTATTGATTGTATGTGTGATTCTTTATAGGTATATGAAATATGTATTGTTAAATTTTAACATGTGTATTAATTGAAAATTTAAGTTTTATCAAATTATTTAAAATTGTTAATGAGACTGGATGAGTGATGATAAATAAATAAATAAATATAAAAATTAAATTTTCAATTAATACACATGTTGAAATTTATCTCGATTCACGGTGGTGCCGGAGGATTCTTATATATATTAAATGAAAGCCTTATTTTTCAGCAGTTTTTTAATTTTAAATGGTGTTTTTTTTTTAAATTTATCCAAATATTTTGTACAATATTCCTTCTTCAGTGGACCTTTTTTGTGCAAATACAATAACAGAATGTTAGGTATGGTTAGACATTAGATTAAGTTAAAGAATTTTTTAAATATATTATATGTTGTGATGTTTGTTATATATTTACCTCACCCAAAAAATCCCTGTATTTGCTTAGTCTTCACAAAAATTTGAACACAGGGCCACAGAGACATTTCAATTTGTTATTCTTAATTCTGCCCTCAAAACAATAACAATTTTTTTCCTTTAGGTATATAAATTTATTTTTGATGCTTTAAAGAACAAGTCAATTAGTACAATGATGGAACAAAGAAAAATTATCTTTAAAATTAAATCTTTTATTTTTAAATTAAAGGAGGTCGTTAACCGAGGGCAAAAAAATCAATTATAAAGTTAGTAAAAAAAATTCTCTCTATTCTCGAAAACTAATCAAAATACCTAACCCCACTATAAACAGGGTAAAGAGAGTAGAGTTCAATTAGGACATTTTTTATTTATCTATTTAATAAGATTTTATATTCGCCCATACCTAACAATCTATTATTGTATTTGCACAAAAAAAGATCCACTGAAGAAGGAATATTGTACAAATTTCCGAAATATTTGGATAAATTCAAAAAAAAAACACCATTTAAAAATAAAAAACTGCTGAAAAATAAGCCTTTCATTTCATGCTTAAAGAACTATTATTTTTAAATAATGTTTCAGCATAATCCACCACCACATTCGATAAGAATTATTAATACCTATACACAGTTTCACTTTAAATTTAAGAAAATATTTATTAGAAATTTTCAAATAGTGAACTAAAATCACATTGGCTTCGGAATGACTATATATTATATAAAAGGTGTCCCGTATCACAAAGATAAACCGTGAACAGGGGATAGGGGAATATAAGACGTTTCTGAACATAAAATTATTTTAATAAAAGTCTGAAAGTTTACAATCAGAATATGGGACATGTAGACAAAGCTGACATGTTAAAATGTTTATATGAAATAGACAGAAAAAGTAAAAGGTGGTGGCTTAGAATTTTTTGGCACTTTATTGATGTCACTATAATAAATTCATTTATTTTGTTCCGAAAAATAAGTGATGGTCGATCACTAGAACTCAAAGAATTTAGGGTGGCTGTGGCAAGAGAATTAATAGGAATACATATTCGCGAGAAACGTGGACGCAAGTCTGATGAATATGATCTGCTTCCGATATTTTTTTTTTTTAATGCAATCGAATGCAAGAAGGGGTGCACCAGTAAAGATGCAGCTCCTATGGATCTCGAAAGATCCTTGCATTACCGAAGAGAAGTGAAAGTTGATTAAGTGAGAGGGTGTAGATGTAGGTGTATATGCACCCTGGTTTTGAAGGTTTGAAGATTATAGGTGCTGGGAAAGATGGAGGCTGGGAGAGAGTTCCAGTTCCTTGAAGTCATGGGGATATATGTATTGGCGAATGAAGTGGTCCGGCACTTTTCTAATTTGACCGCGAAAGTGTTGGGAGTCGGCAAAACGCGTGCTACGTGCAAAGCATGCTTTGGGGGGAATTATTGATTTTATCTCATCAGAGCACCTGCCGTGATAGTATCTAGAGAAAAGGGAAAGGGCAGAGACATTTCTTCGATTACATATAAGATTGGAAATCATTACTGCATCAGTACCCTGTTCATTAGAGTATGTATTACTCATATTGGAAGTACATGGTGATGGCGAAGGCAAAACTGAGGACGACGAGTAGCTTTGTTGAATGTTGCTTGAAATTGGTGGAATGTAGGTTCTGTGAGGTGGTAAAATATTTAGTCTGTACCGTGTCAAGATGTTCTGTATATGATTTTGTGCCAAAATGGCTTCTCTCGGTGGGCGAGTTACTATACTTTCCGCTCGACTAGCCCAATTACTCGACTTTTTACTTGACAATAACATTTAGGGAAAGAGGTGTTGGTTTATAGTGAAACATATTAAACTCCTGTGTTTACTTGACCAACTGTTTACACTAGTCGAGCTGAACATGCTTTTTTAAACTCGCCTCTTTACTTTACCGTTTACTTGACTAATGTGAACTAGGCTTTAGTGATAAAAGAAACTGTTTTGTAAAATATCATGAAAAGTAACTTTATTTTGATAGCGACCCAGTGGTCCCGCAGTGAAACCACCTCAGTTTTTTTATTTTATTTTCATAATCTGTTCATTAGTTAAGGTTACTGTATTTTGACTTAATATACTGAATTAAAGCAAATTTTGTAGATAAAATTTATTTTGGGCATGAAATGGTTAAATTGTCCTTTCCTCTGTTCAAGGTTTATCGTTGTGATACGGGACACCCTGTACCTGAATGTTTCTTTATTATAAATGATCTATTTTACCTGACACTGAGGCCTTATTGACACGTTGGATAATAGCCTTCATTTTTCATTAATATATTATCTCTATGCTTCTCTATATCTTCTGAATGTCAAATAACCTTCAAGCAAAAGGCAAGCAGGAAATAAGCAGGCTGAAATAAGAAATTAATTATAAAAGGTCTTCCAAATGCAGCCGTATATGTATATGTATATATATATATATATATATATATATATAGTGTATATATTAAGGATTATATTTTTTGATGGCTTTAGAAATTCCTTAAAATAAAAAACACTTAATTTATAACTTTCATATAAGTAATTTAATTCTTAAGTGAGAATAATTTTAATAAAATATATACTTAAGTCTTGTAAGAATTGAGGGTTTTTATCTCTCTTTATGTCTTTTTATATAATAAAACCCAGCCGAAACAAGAATTTAATTGATTTTGTTCATCTATTTAAACCTTTTCTTGAAGACTTGTCATTTAAAAACGAACACCCCGCTTTAAAATAGCGCCACTCTTGAAATAAAACAACAACACTGCGATAGAAAAAGAGCGTGCTTTTTGAAAAATTACTGTATTTGACCACATTTTATATTCATATCGTCGCCTTAGGGCCGGTTGTATGTCGCAAACTAAATGCTTTTTACCACTAACCAAGGGTAGATGGTAAATGGAGGGGCTGGGATGGCCAATCAGATGACAGAAACTTTCAGTGCCTGTCATCGGATTGGCCTTCCCAGCCTCTCCATTTACCATCTACCCTTGGTTAGTGGTAAAAAGCATTTACTTTGCGACATACAACCGACCCTAAAACTCGTCTGAGCTTGTCTTTGACATTCTTGAACTAGAAGATATATCAGGCACGGACTTCAAACCTTTTATCAGCACCCTTTTTGGAAAATCATTCATTTTAATTGCACCTTGAAACTATGCAACAATTTTTTTTCATTTTGAGAATCAATATACTTTCAAAACAAAAAATGTTTTTATAGAAATATTTGAAATAACCTATAATAATTTGAAAATTTAAAGAACCTCCTGAAATTTTGAAGTCGACCTTACATATTTATGAAAATACTCTATGGGCCGGTTGTATGTCGCAAAGTAAATGCTTTTACCACTAACACAGGGTAGATGGTAAATGGAGGGACTGGGATGGCTAACCAGATGCCAGTCACTGACAGTTCCATTTACCATCTACCCTGTGTTAGTGGTAAAAAGCATTTACTTGCGACATACTACGGCCCTTGTGTAAACCTGCTAAATCCATTTTTTATCATATATGACTAGGCTTTTGATTTTGCATATCGTTGGTTTAGAGTGTAAACCTGCAAAATCACAAAAAAGAAATTTTACAGGCAGAGAAAAACAAACAAAATTTAATATTGTTGTTACGGAAAGAAACTAATTTTCACATTTTTTTCTACAACTTATGATCGTAATTTTAAGTATCAGTTTTACTTGGACGATGCTGCATTTCTTTTTCTTTCGTACGGTAATTAATAATATGTCATATACTATAGTATGATAAAAATGGATCGCATGTTTTTTTCCCATGATTGCTATCCTTCAAATCTTTTGTATCAGCGCGTTAGAGTATCAGGACACTCCTAGAGAAATCTTATTTTGCATATAAATGCATATTTGGGAGTTTAATGCATATTTAGCGATTTAAGCTATATTTTGCTTATTTGTGTGATTTTTGTCCCTTTAAATATTCAAATTATAAAATTTTTAAATTAAAAAAAAGAAAAAAAGAAAAATAGAAATTACTATAAAACGATCCTAAAATAAAAAAAATAGTAATTCTTTTTTCGGGGACTCAAATAGTAGAACTATCAATATACCACCTACACCACTTTCCATAAGTAAAAAAAAAAAATATCAATATAAGTCCTAGACCCATTGAAATGCCTCGTAATTGTCATAAGTGAAAGTCGAGTGGTTTCAAACACTGTTAAATAATTAAAAGTGATAATTGGAAATAGTATGACGTACTAATCTAAGACGATTAAGATTATCTCGGAAGATAAGCTAAGAATAGCTTGCACTAATTGCCCTCCAGGGGTATATAAGAGGGAGAGAGTTAAGAAAACTAGGAAGAAGGGGAGATAGGGACGGAGTGGAGATGGGACAGTGGTGGGAGAGGTGGGAAAGGTATATATGGGGGGAGAGTGATAGAGAGATTGGTCACTCTGTGTCGGGCAGCGGCGGGTGAAATATCGACTGTGATTATTAGAATATGCCCTCTCCACCTTAATTCACCCTCTAAGGTGCCCTCACTAATAAACAACCCTTCATCCCTTATATTAATTATATGCATAGAATTATAGAAACCATTATATATAATTTTATTTATTTCAACTTATTATACTTTTAGGTAAGAAGCAATCGTGTGTGATTGTTTGAATGTGTGTTTGTAGTGAAAGTTAATATATTTTGAGGTTTCAATAACCCAATTAATTCCCGACATCTGTCAAATTTAAAAATAAATATATTTCAGGTACCTTTTATGCATCTATACAATAATTTAATATTTTAACTATTTATTAATTATTTTAGGTTAAAAATAAAATAAAATGAGAGAGTCTTCTGTTTTTTAAATAAAATAATTTTTAATTATTTCTAGAGACTATAGTTTCGAAGGCATTGCCTTCATCATCAGTCTATCACAAATATTTCAAATTAGTTACAAATTAAGATTTATACATAGAAAATTTTGAAAAATTATATATTTTTTAAAAATTTTCTATGTATAAATCTTAATTTGTAACTAATTTGAAATATTTGTGATAGACTGATGATGAAGGCAATGCTCGAAACTATAGTCTCTAGAAATAATTAAAAATTATTTTATTTAAAAACAGAAGACTCTCTCATTTTATTTTATTTTTAACCTAAAATAAAAACAATTCTGTTACCATCGACAGTGAAATCTTTTATTCAACTTATATTAATTATTTATAATCCCAAGCTAGACAAATGAATCAACAATTGAAAGTCTGTATGTGTGTATTGTGAAAGTGAATATATTTTGTAGTTATGATAACTCAATTATTTAAGGACAAATGTCAATTCTAAAAATAAAGATACTTGCAGGTAGCTAATTTCTTTTCTAGATACCTATCTACACAATGTAATTTGTGATTTAGCAATAATTTAACTTTGTTTTTAAATTTATTTATTATTTATAAAACTTAACAAGTGAATCAAAAATTGAATGTTGAATGTGGGTGGATGTGTGGTTTTCATGGTTCACTATGAATTTCGTTGGTATATATGTATATTGATTAAAGTATCGATCTATGTTTGGTGCATTATATAGGTAGGTACTTATTATATACCCTCTTTGCTATTGAAATAGTTGAAGGTTCGATGATTTATAAAACAAAGTAAAATTAGTAATCCATATCCCTACTTACAGTATTATTGTCTCTTAAATTATTTATATATACAAAAACTAATTAAATTGAAATAATAAGAAAGTTCACTTGTAATAAACAAGTTCTGTTTTTTTTTTTTTATAATATTTGTTCCTATTAGTTCTAGAATGAAACTGTTGTTTTATAAAAGTTGAAATTTTATTTATATTATATTATTTTCAATACTTAGGTAACGAGTAGGTGTGTATTTCTTTGTACTTTTAGATAGAAAAGTAGAGACCTATTTCAGGGCTTGCATCCATACCCACATGAGCCATTGATTCTTTTATCAAGAGAATCATGTCCTATCCCTAAATCTTGACATTTTCAATCGCTATTTTCACAAATCATTTCTCCTTCGAATTCGAAATGTTTCGCGAGTATATTTTTACTTTTGCGCGGGTGTAATAGTGTGTTCCAAGGAGTCAGAGTTATAAAAAAAATTTTTCCTAATATTTCTATAAAAAAAATAATTTATATTGTTTTTCTAATAATATTTTTTTATTTTTTAGGTATGTGATCATACTTCTAATACTAGCATTTAGATTAAGTCTTTGCTTTTCTTATTTTAGAGAAAATCAAATTGTTTTTATTTGGGTATCGGGTAGGTGTGTGCTTCGTTGTACTTTTCTGATGAAAAAGTACACACCTACTTCAGGGGCTGGCATCCCTGCCCACGTGAGCCCATGATTCTTTTATCAAGAGAACCATGTCCTAACCTACTCCTAACTATTTTCAACCCCCTACTTTCACAAATTCTTTTTCCTTCGAATTCTTACTTTAGAGAAATCAAATTATTTTTCTTTGGGTAACGGGTAGATGTGTACTTCGTTGTACTTTTTAGTTGAAAAAGTACACACCTACTTCAGGGGCTGGCATCCCTGCCCACGTGAGCCCATGATTCTTTTATCAAAAGAATCATGTCCTAAACCTACTCCTAAACATTTCCAATCCCTATATCACAAATCCTTTTTCCTTCGAATTCTTACTTTAGAGAAATCAAATTCTTTTTCTTTGGGTAACGGGCAGGTGTGTACTTCGTTGTACTTTTTGGATGAAAAAGCACACCCCTACTTCAAGGGCTGGCATCCTCTCCACGTGAGCCCATGATTCTTTTATCAAGAGAATCATTTCCTAAACCTACTCTTAAACATTTTCAATCTATATTTTCACAAATCCTTTTTCCTTCGAATTCTTAATTTAGAGAAAATCAAATTATTTTTCTTTGGGCAACGGGGAGATGTGTACTTCGTTGTACTTTTTGGATGAAAAAGTACACATTTACTTCAAGGGCTGGCATCCCTGCCCACGTGAGCCCATTATTCTTTTATCATGTCCTTTCCCTAATCCTAAACATTTTCAATCCCTATTTTCACAAATCCTTTTTCCTTCGAATTCGAAATGTTTCGCGAGTACATTTTTACTTTTGCGCAGGTGCAATAGTGTGTTCCAGGGAGTCAGAGTAATCCAGTTCCGGCCAAGAGACGTTGGCTGTTAAAGTAAAAATCCTAACAATACTTTATTCTTATAATCTTAAATAAATAAGAAATATTCTAATTTTTTCAAGTTATTTATTAGAATTTTTCAAAATAAATATCAATTAAAATAAATAAATAATATTATAAATACAATTTTTTGCTAATATTTCTATAAAATATTTTTTCTTTTTTACGTATGTATTCATCCACTAATATTAGCATTTAGATTAAGTCTTTGCTTTTCTTATTTTAGAGAAAATCAAATTGTTTTTATTTGGGTATCGGGTAGGTGTGTGCTTCGTTGTACTTTTCTGATGAAAAAGTACACACCTACTTCAGGGGCTGGCATCCCTGCCCACGTGAGCCCATGATTCTTTTATCAAGAGAATCATGTCCTAAACCTACTCTAAACATTTCCAATCCCTATTTCACAAATCCTTTTTCCTTCGAATTCTTACTTTAGAGAAATCAAATTCTTTTTCTTTGGGTAACGGGCAGGTGTGTACTTCGTTGTACTTTTTGGATGAAAAGGCACACCCCTACTTCAGGGGCTGGCATCCCTGCTCCACGTGAGCCCATGATTCTTTTATCAAGAGAATCATGTCCTAAATCTACTCCTAAACATTTTAAATCCCTATTTTCACAAATCCTTTTTCCTTCGAATTCTTATTTTAGAGAAAATCAAATTCTTTTTCTTTGGGTAACGGGTAGGTGTGTACTTCGTTGTACATTTTAGATGAAAAAGTACACACCTACTTCAGGGGCTGGCATCCCTGCCCACGTGAGCCCATAATTCTTTTATCAAGAGAATCATGTCCTAAACCTAATCCTAAACATTTTTGATTCTTTTATCAAGTGAATCATGTCCTAAACCTACTGGTAAACAATTTCAATCCCTATTTTTACAAATCCTTTTTCATTCGGATTCTTATTTTATAAAAAATCAAATACTTGTTCTTTGGGTAACGGGTAGGTGTGTACTTCGTTGTCATTTTTGGATGAAAAGTACAAACCTACTTCAGGGGCTGACATCCCTGCCCACGTGAGCCGATGATTCTTTTATCAAGAGAATCATGTCCTCAACCTAATCCTAAACATTTCCAATCCCTATTTCACAAATCCTTTTTCCTTTGAATTCTTACTTTAGAGAAATCAAATCCTTTTTCATTCGGATTCTTATTTTTTAAAAAATCAAATACTTGTTCTTTGGGTAACGGGTAGGTGTGTACTTCGTTGTACATTTTTGGATGAAAAGTACACACCTACTTCAGGGGCTGGCATCCCTGCCCACGTGAGCCCATGATTCTTTTATCAAGAGAATCATGTCCTAAACCTAATCCTAAACATTTTTGATTCTTTTATCAAGTGAATCATGTCCGAAACCTACTGGTAAACATTTTCAATCCGTATTTTTACAAATCCTTTTTCATTCGAATTCTTATTTTATGAGAAATCAAATACTTGTTCTTTGCGTAACGGGTAGGTGTGTACTTCGTTGTCATTTTTGGATGAAAAGCTACACACCTACTTCAGGGGCTGACATCCCTGCCCACGTGAGCCGATGATTCTTTTATCAAGAGAATCATGTCCTCAACCTACTCCTAAACATTTCCAATCCCTATTTCACAATTCCTTTTTCCTTTGAATTCTTACTTTAGAGAAATCAAATCCTTTTTCATTCGGATTCTTATTTTATAAAAAATCAAATACTTGTTCTTTGTGTAACGGGTAGGTGTGTACTTCGTTGTCATTTTTGGATGAAAAGTACACACCTACTTCAGGGGCAGACATCCCTGCCCACGTGAGCCCATGATTCATTTATCAAGAGAATCATGTCCTCAACCTACTCCTAAACATTTCCAATCGCTATTTCACAAATCCTTTTTCCTTTGAATTCTTACTTTAGAGAAATCAAATTCTTTTTCTCTGCGTAACGGGTAGGTGAGTACTTCGTTCTACATTTTATATGAAAAAGTAGACTCCTACTTCATGGGCTGGCATCCCAGCCCACGTGAGCCGTTTATTATTTTATCAAGAGAATCATGTCCTAAACCTACTGGTACACATTTTCAATCCCTATTTTTACAAATCCTTTTTCATTCGAATTCTTATTTTATAGAAAATCAAATAATTTTTCCTCGGGTAACGGGTAGGTGTCTACTTCGTTATACACTTTAGATGAAAAAGTACACACCTACTTTAGGGGCTGGCATCCCTGCCCAAGTGAGCCCATGATTCTTTTATCAAGAGAATCATGTCCTAAACCTATCCTAAACATTTTCAATCCCTATTTTCACAAATCCTTTTTCCTTCGAATTCTTACTCTAGAGAAATCAAATTCTTTTTCTATGGGTAACTGGTAGGTGTGTACTTCGTTGTACTTTTTGGATGAAAAAGTACACACCTACTTCAGGGGCTGGAATCCCTGCCCATGTTACCCCATGATTCTTTATCAAGAGAATCATTTCCAAAACCTACTCCTAAATATTTTCAATCCCTATTTTCACAAATCCTTTTTCCTTCGAATTCGTATTTTTAGAGAAAATCAAATTCTTTTTTTTTGGGTAACGGGTAGTTGTGTATTTCATTCTACTTTTTAGATGAAAAAGTACAGACCTACTTCAGGGCTGGCATCCCAGCCAATGGTGAGCCCATGATCCTTTATCAACAGAATCATGTCCTATCCTGAATCCTAAACAGTTTCAATCCCTATTTTCATTTGGATGAAAAAGTACACACCTACTTCAGGGGCTGGAATCCCTGCCCATGTTACCCCATGATTCTTTATCAAGAGAATCATTTCCAAAACCTACTCCTAAATATTTTCAATCCCTATTTTCACAAATCCTTTTTCCTTCGAATTCGTATTTTAGAGAAAATCAAATTCTTTTTTTTTGGGTAACGGGTAGTTGTGTATTTCATTCTACTTTTTAGATGAAAAAGTACAGACCTACTTCAGGGGCTGGCATCGAGCCAATGTGAGCCCATGATTCTTTTATCAACAGAATCATGTCCTATCCTGAATCCTAAACAGTTTCAATCCCTATTTTCACAAATCCTTTTTCCTTCGAATTCTTATTTTAGAGAAAATCAAATTCTTTTTCTTTGGGTAACGAGTAGGTGTGTACTTCAAAGTACATTTTAGATGAAAAATTACACACCTACTTCAGGGGCTGGTATCCCTGCCCATGTTAGCTCATGATTCTCTATCAAGAGAATCTTTTCCAAAACCTAATCCTAAATATTTTCAATCCTTATTTTCACAAATCCATTTTCCTTCGAACTCTTATTTTAGAGAAAATAAAATTCTTTTTCTTTGGGTAACGTGTAGGTGTGTACTTCATTGTACATTTTAGATGAAAAAGTAGACACCTACTTCATGGGCTGGCATCCCAGCACACGTATGTCCATGTTTCTTTTATCAAGATAATCATGTCCTAAACCTACTCCTAAACATTTTCAATCCCTATTTTCACAAATCCTTTTTCCATCGAATTATTATTTTATAGAAAATCAAATACTTTTCTTTGTGTATCGGATAGGTCTGTACTTCGTTGTACATTTCGGATGAAAATGTACACACCTACTTCAGGTGCTGGCATCCCTGCCCACGTGAGCCCATGATTCTTTTATCAAGAGAATCATGTCCTAAACCTAATCATAAACATTTTTGATTCTTTTATCAAGTGAATCATGTCCTAAACCTACTGGTAAACATTTTCAATCCCTATTTTTACAAATCCTTTTTCATTCGGATTCTTATTTTATAAAAATCAAATACTTGTTCTTTGGGTAACGGGTAGGTGTGTACTTCGTTGTCATTTTTGTTGAAAAAGTACACACCTACTTCAGGGGCTGGCATCCCTGCCCACGTGAGCCCATGATTCTTTGATCAAGAGAATCATGTCCTAAACCTCCTCCTAAACATTTTCAATCCCTATTTTCACAAATCCTTTTTCCTTCGAATTCTTATTTTAGAGAAAATGAAATCACTTTTCTTTGGGTAACGGGTAGGTTGTACTTTTTAGATGAAAAAGTACACACTACTATCAGGGGCTGGTATTTCTGCCCACGTGAGCCTTATGATTCTTTTATTAAGAGAATCATGTCCTATCCCTAATCCTAAACATTTTCAATCCCTCTTTTAACATATTCTTTTTCCTTCGAATTCGAAATGTTTCGTGAGTATATTTTTACTTGTTCGCAGGTGTAATAGTGTGCTCCTTGGTGTCAGAGTTATCCAGTTCCGGTCACGAGACGTTGGCTCCTATGGTAAAAAGTCTTTTCAAAAACTTTATTCTTATAATATTAAATAAATAGGAAATATTCTAATTTTTTCAATACTTTATTCGTGTTTTTCAAAAAAAAAAAAATCAACTAAAATAAATAAATAATATTATAAATATAATTTTATTCCTAATATTTCTCTAAATAATACTTTGAATTTGATTATATTATTTTACTAATAGTTATTTTTTCTTTTTTCAGGTAGGTGCTCCTAATGCTTACTAATACTAACATTTAGATGAAATAATTAATTAAAAATAAATAATTAAATTAAAATTAATAATTATCTTTGAAATCTTTCTCTTTTTTCTAAATTTAAATCGCGATACTAGTTTGAAACATTTTCGCCTTTATATTTTCAGTTTATTAAAATTATTTCACATGGATAGATAATAAAATTTCATTTTGGTTAAAATATCTCATTAAACTGTAATTAATAAATACTTCCCTTTTAAAAATAATCCCCTTATTTTTAAATATTCGCTTATATAAACTTCAATCTAATTATTTTCTTTTCTGATCTAATATATCAAATTGCAATATTGGAGACATTGTACTGGGATTTGGTTCGGAAAAGGTCTTTCAACATTTACTTATCTCAAGTGTAGACGTATTTTGCTACAAATACAATATCTCCTATTTGTTTCAAAACACGTCTAGCCTTGAAATTTCCATTATTTTCCGGATTCAAATTTTCAATTTTATTTCTGAGTGTTTTAAACATTTGAAAATAAAGGTAACATTTAAAATTTTAAAATTATCACTCGACGAGTACAAAATTATATTAATGATCTCCCTTTAATTATTATTTATCTATCCATTTGGGGGGGTGGTGACAGCTGCCTACTCGTAGTGCACCCCGTTCCTTCTAAACAGCTGTGTCTCTCTGTATAAATTAACTATTGAGATATAATCATATATAATAATTACATTTGAATAATTTTTTACATACACTACACATTCCCATTAATATTAAAAATCGATTTCGAAAACTCAAATATTCAATTATAAGTTCTCTTTTTTAGAAATGGTTAAATATTATGGATTTTACAAAAATAAATAAAAAATCCTTGTTTAAATTCATAAATAAAATTCATTCAAAATTTATACAAATAATCGAGTATTATATATGTAATTTGAAATATTTAAATTCGATCTGAAAATACAAAGGAATCTTACCGATGGTCAATAAATAAAATATTAATATCTGGGTAAAGGGAAGGTGTGCATTTTTTTCAAATTATCGATAAAGAAGTACAGACATACTTCAGAGTTTTGCCTCCCCTCTTTGAGCTCATGATTCTTTTTGAAAATAAATGTTTTAATCTCATTTTGTTTTGTTTATTTATTTTTTTCCATAACTCTTTTACACATAAAATATTACATTCTCATTCTCATACAACAACATTAAAATTTCACATAGATAAATATATAACAATTTTATATGAATAAAAATATTATGCTATTTAAATATATTGCACTAAAGAGGTATTAACAGTTGCGAAAAAAAGCTTTTTTTAATATTGGCTAAAATTACATTATAGGTGACATCTATTCAAGATTTTTTGAATTAATAAGGAAATTCATCTCCATGACATCATCTATTTGCATAGAGCTATTGGTGAACAACAACTTTTCTCCTTAATAGACATGTTTGTTATTCACCGCTGCGACGGCAAGAGATTTTTTTACTGATTTTCGCCAGCCAATAAATTGTCTTTTTCACATTTTTATTTTCACAAAGTGTATAATAGATTTTTAAATAATAAATTAATATATAACAAAATTCAAATTTCTTATACTAAACTTATAATTTAATAAAATTTATATTATAATACAAAAATTTAAATATAGGAGTATTAAATTTAATAAATAAATCGACTAATTATTAATACTAACAACAAATATACATTATTATAGGTATATAATATAAACATAGGTAACATGATTTATTAAAATTATTTATGGATAAAAATAATATAGTTTTATCATCATCAATGAAATCTTTCTATATTGTTTTTGACTCCTAATTTAGATTATTCTCAAAAATTTACCATTTCCTATGATTATTGAAACAATACAAATTTAATGTGACAAACCTGCGACCCGGTTACTTTATGGATAGGCATATACCTAGGTACCCAATTTTTTTTGAATATTCTAAATTTATTTTTCGAAAAATAATTCTGAATTTTTTAAAAATAATATGTAATAAAAGTTAAATAATATAATATTATCAGTGGATTTACATTTATATTTACTGTCAGTAAGACGAATTCTAGAGAGGGTTATGCGGTCCTCCCTGGGCAGAGCTGCGCCGGACAGAGGGCAAACGAGGTGCGCTGCACAACTTTTATAAGAAAATTCTCAAATTTTTTATCATCGAATCATTGATATATTAAATATTTGAAGCTGATTGTCTGTCTCATTAACGAGAAATAAATTATTGAAATTTGTCACTTTTAGCATGGAAGTAAATGGACCGATCTTTTAAAAGGGCTATAACTTCTATACAAATTATACCATTTTCAACTTTTATGAATCGAATGATTCATTTTTCAATAGATTTTACAGTGTAGTTAATTAGTTATTCATAAATGTAAAAATAAAAGTTATTTGCAGCCAACAGAATAAATATAACAAAAGCACTAGTGTAGAATTCCAACTCTATTTCTTGAAATCGTTTTTGTGTTAAATAAAAGTTTTTATAATGAGAAAAAATTATCTCAATATTCTATTTATTAACATTATCAAAACAAAGATTTTTATTCAAAATTAACCTCATTATTAACAATTTTTTTTAATTAAAAAATTTAGTAGGCAGATGTTGTCACTCTGCAGAAATACAAAAGATTTTATCGTTGAATCAACCAGATAGATAAGCTATCTCGAGCTCCCTTAATACCATAAATAGACCGATCGGCGGGCATAAGCAAAGCCATGGATTTGCATGCGGTCATATTGAAGAGTATTCTATTAGCGCGTGCGATGTATAATAACAAAGATACGTATGTCTCAAGTTAACTGTAATAATTAAAGCTTCGGCAAAAGTAACAACTAAAACCTCTGATGTCACATTGAAACACCAACACGCCTAAAAGCTACCTCATACAAACTTACTGGGGAATGGATTTTAAATCTAATCGAACCGAGATGAGTTCATCAAGTGAAAATTTGAGAGCCAAATGGACAATTCTCATTTGCGATGTTAGATTACAGGGTCTATTGTGAATTTTAGCTGATCTTTCTGCTCGACTGCTGTATTTTATCTGGAGTGAGCCCCAGACTCGTGTGCCGTGTTTTTATCAATATAAAATGAAGAGTGGATATGATTTGGATATTTTAATGAAATTGAGGAGCAGGCTTATAGAGGAAAACGAGAATTTGTAGCCGTCTACATCTGGCAGAAAACAGGAATTTAGGTCCTTGTCAAATGTACTGGGTGCAACTAAAACCTTGTAACAAATAATTAAATAAAGAATGCTACATACATCAAAGTTCAATTTTAAATGTAAAGAAATTCGAAAGTACTACTTCTTTATTGGGCCACTGGCCCTGTAATCGAAATACCCTTGATCAAAAAGTTTCAAGAATTTATTCAGAAAATCAAAAATACAAGTGTATTCATTCAAATCGTCCCATTTATTTATTTAAAACAATGCTCTGAGGTAGCTACCTCGTAGATCAGAAATAGAAAAAATACAGACATATAGCAACATTTAAATGAGTAAGTCTCTCCCAACCCAGTAAGCAACCCAGAGTCAGCACCAGCAGGCGAATCAACCAGTGACACATCACTCCAAGCCCCCCCCCCCTGAGAAGATGCACTCTGATTGAGCGAAGAAAAGATGATGTTGGAAGAGATGTACGGATATGTAATGTCAATTCAAAGTACTCTCCATCGACTGCAGCCCACTTATGCCAGCGCTTAATCCAATCCTCGAAACATTTTTTATACTCGGTTTTCGGTATGTACTATCAGAGCCGTTTGCGATTTTAAAAAATGAAATCGTCTTTGCATCAACGAGTTTGTATTCAATTTTGACTTAAAAACGGTGCGAAAATGTTGAAGAAGTGTTACTCTATCGAAAACAAACTTTTATTTGTGACCCAAGTTTTCGTGAGTATGTCGAGGATGACAAACTCAGTCGACATCGAAAACCGACGAGAACGTCGATAAAATCAAAGAAATGATGGCCCAAAACTGTAAATTGACCATTGGAGAGATGGTAGCGAACTTGAACATCGCTTATGAATCCAATTCAAGACATTTTGTTTAATGATTTGGCTTTGAGACGCCAAAAAAGACCGGATTTGTGGGAATCACGTAACGGGCGGACGAACAATATCATCGTTATCTGCAACTTTTTGACCAAGAATGGAACGAATACCATCCAACAGCCACCGAATTCGACGGATTTGGCTCCCTGTGACTTCTTCCTGTTCAGTCGACTCAAAAAATCGCTCCGGGGTACGCGTTTTAGCAGCCAAATGGAAATGAGGAAAAAATCGAAGACGACTCTGATAATTAGACCAAAACCCGAATAACATGTTTTGAGGATTGTATCAAGCAGCAAGCTTGAGTACGTTGCAGTCGATGAGGAATACTTTGAGGGAGACAAAATCGAGTTTTGATTAATAAATTTGTATTTTGGATTTTCTGAATAAATTCCTGAAACTTTTTGATCGAGGGAGTATCTTTCCTTTTTTATCTAAATGAAAAATAACGATAATAAGAAAATAAAGAAAATCAACGAGGTTTTCCTCTGCTTGATGGAAATAAACCTATACAGTTCTACGGTGAGCCAGGGAGTCGAGTGAGTTAAATAAGGCCGGGCGGGTCGCGTATTTCCAAAGCCTGTACAGCACGTCGCTTTGAATAACTCAGGGTTTTGTAGTATGGTTACGCTGCGTGGCCAATCATCCAAACCCTGCTACAGTACAGAGCGCGCGGTCGCTCGATGCTCTGAATCACTCGGGGTTTGTATATGGTTACACTGCGTGGCCTCATCCAAACCCCTGTACAGTACAGAGCGCGCGGTCGCTCGTGTGCTCTGAATCCTCGAGTTTTCGTATATGATTACGCTGCGTTAGGTTCGGACCAATGCCAGTCTGATACAGAGCAACCTTTAATTCTTTCAAGTTTTGACTCTGTTGCATCTTGTAGAAAATTTAGTTTTATGGAAAATGAACTAACCATTGGAATAATGTATGTATAAATGTTCTAATTTTAATTTTGCTTTCATAGATAAACTTCTGTATATATTCAGCTGAAAAATAAGTTGTGTTTATAGGAATAAGTAATATGCAGTAGCTTAACTACATTTGGGACCACTGTTCCCATATAGAAACCATTTTTCCCAGAATTTCAATTAATTTAATATAGCGATTTTTCTTTTTTTTTGAATATTCTGTAATAGCTAATTTCTAGTTGATACCTCCAACTATCATATTTCCTATTTTATATGTAAATGAATTTATGAAAAATGCATCCTAAACAAATCCAAAGAAACAAGTATTTTTGTATTTATTTCTAATAAATATTTAATTAAAAAATTGAAAGTTTTTAGGGGTTTTTTGGGGTTAAATTTTTTTTTGAAAAGACAAGTTATTTTACATGTTTTGAACATGGATTTTCTTTCAAAAAAATTTTAACTAAAAAAATGCTTAAAGAACAATCTTTTATTTCTAATAATCACAAAAGCTAAAAATCTAATCTAATTATTATTATACTATATCTATCTATCTATCTAAATGTATTTTATATACATATTTTACAAGATAATATTTAAAATTATATTTTATTTTATGGTACAATGCAGATGAAAGATAATTCCTCTTTAAATGAGTATATCGCTATCTTTTCATCAGCTTTTATCTTTGTTATTTGTTAGCCTGTGTTTATTTATATAATTATTATATAAATATTTAATTATTTATTTTAGTGTCAAATCATTTACGAACTATATAATAATTTTATTTTTATTTTTAGTTCTGATTTGACATTTAATTTTTAATTCTACATTTTACTATATACATTGGCCAGGTACGTTGAAGCTCGCATTAAAAGGGCTAAAAAACCCTTTTTTTGTTTTATGAAACAATATGTACAAATACTCACATTCTTAAAGTCGATTTATTTAATGTTTGTCGAAAAAATACACTGTGGTGCGAGAAAAGTGGAACACTTAGAAAAATTTAGTTTTATCAAATAATTTTCAGAAAAAACATATTTTATTTAAACTTTTAATACATTCTGTGATTGTACAAATATTTTTAAATATTTTTGGAGTGAAAACAATGAATTACTTTAATTTAAACCACTTTAAATTTAAATTTATTTAAACTAGCATAAATTTTCAGGTTTGAAATTTGAGCCCTTTATTGAATTGTATTAAATGATTATCGTCTAATATCGAATATTTCAATGTTTATCAGTTCGATTTGAATATGTCATCTTTTAATTTAATTTCATTGGAAATATTGTCCAAGTATAATGCTTCTAAAGACCGAGGAAGTAGCTCATGCTGTTGCTCTAATAAATGATGAAAGATCGTATCGGTATGTCTTTCAACGACTGACTTGAAGCATCGGTTGGAAGTATCCACAGAGCTGGAAAAATGATATAGAGAAACAAACTCTTATGCCAGGAGACCAGGATCTGGTCGAATTAGAGCTTCAAATGAGAGACATGACCTACTACTACTACTATTGGAGGTATTGAGGGATCGGTATTGTACCATACAGCAGGTACAATTCAACAGCGTCTTCTCACAAACCCCACAAGTCAATCTAAGTGTTTGGACTATCAGAAGACGTCTACGGGAATTAGGGTTCATGTCAAGGAGACCAGCGACAGGGCCTCTTTTGAAACTGAATCAATCTACGTGTTCCACTTTTTTCCACCGCAGTGTAGATAGAAATCATTGGGCGTTTATAAGATAGTAGCATGATTCTCGACTACTAACTATTTATAACTAGATTTTTCTCTATTAAATTGTCTCTTTTAATAAGATTTAATTGCATAATATTTAGTGTATGATTATTAAATCGACTTTTATGATAGTTTTTATATATAAATACATGTATATACAGAAAAAACTCAGCATGATTTTTTATTTCAATATTTTTAGAAAATATTACTCAATTTAATACAGTATTGAATTTACTCGAAGAAATAAATAAATACAAATGTACTAGAGAGGGCTATGGTATGAGAAAGTCATGTGACTGGCCTTATTTTAATAGATTCCCAGCGCCAATTTTTACTTTGACATATATAGTATATTCTATATCATGTAATGATATAGAATGTAATGTGAAGTATTTCGAACATCTGCAGGGGTCTGACTCTTTGCGAACTTCTATCTCAGAGATGAAAAAAGTAATTTCATTTTGTGACATCTAGTTGGAAGGAATCGATGCCCTTAATACTTTGAAACCGGATATTGTGGTCCCCAGAGGCCAAAAAGTGACCAAAAATCCATTGGTCAGTGCGTATGTATGTATCCACCCCTGCGTTTGGAAATCATAAGTCTCAGAGCAACGAAATTCGAAACTTAAGCTCGGTATAGACAAGAAGGAGTACAGAAAGCTTTTGTCGCAGTGCACAGTTGTGGGGCGCTTTTGGCGCTCCCAACTCTCTAGCCCGGTTCTGGTATTCTACTGGCGCCCATATATACATTGACATTTTACTAATAGCCACAACATCTGGCATTATTTTTAGACGGCTGATGAGGTGTTACAACCAAATTTGTAAACAAATCTATTTTTCTTTCTGTAAAGGGCTGCCCCCTCCTGAGTGGCGCAATAAATCAGTCATTGAAATCGGAACACCGGAAGTTGACATTTAAATGAACAATTTTTACGTTTTTTGTAATTTTCTCAAAAATAACTACAACGATTTTTTTAAATTGGTGAATTTATCAAGTGTCATAAGATATTAGTCGTGTATAAATTTTAATCCGATTGAAATAATGGAATAGGGTCTGAATTAGGAAGTGTGTTAAAATAAATATTTCCGCAGAGCTTTGGGATTTGAAGCTTAAGCTAATCTAGAGGCTAGAATAAGTACCTCAAAATTTTGGCTAAAATTGAAGAACCGGAAGTTGATGTTTACTTGAAGATTTTTGGTATTTTGCAATTTCGTCTTTTTTCCTGTTTTCTCAAAACGGCTTGGTGAAACCACCAAATTGAAGTAATTTGAATGAAGAAAATTGGTATGATGATTTCAAATAAGGGAGAAACTAATGTGAAAGTCGTGTGGTGACCACACCAGTTGATTAATTATGATTTGCTCTGTAACGATCATCTAGGTTCACCAAAATGCCTGAAAATGTGGAGAAAAATATTTTATTTTCTCTCCGTCTAGTTCGTGTCTTTTCTAGATTAAGATAACCTCAATACTGTTAACATGTTTATATTTCCAAAACGAAATTTGATTAGATTTCGTGATTCCTAGCTTTAGAGGTTACGGCTGAAAAGGGCCAGAAAATCAGAATGAATTGTTTTATGCAGGAGTTTTTGAATGATTTTAGCTAATAAGGGAAAAGGTTTGGCGCTAAACTTTGTATTAAATAAACTCCAATTGTGAGATGAATTTCAACTTGCTATCTTAAATATTTAACAGGTGAAAAATTACCAATATACTAAAGTTTGCGTAAAGTGTACCTAGTTTAGAAAAGTTTATCTTTTTCCACTAATTTTTATTTCTAATTAATTCAATTATCTAATAAGAAGTATGGATTATTAAATCGATTCTTGTGATAATTTTTTAAATACGCAATATATTTACATCATGTCACACAGTGGTCTTCAACCGCCGGTCCGCAGAAATTTCCTGCCGGTCCTCGAAAAATATCGGTCAAATCGTGTCTATGCAAAGCCATTATCTGTCTCTCAAAAAATGTAGCTCTTTAAATATTACTTTTTTTGGATCTTTTATAATATTAAATTAAAAAATAATTTAAAAATTTGTCTATTGAATGATCGTTAAAATTATAATAATACGCAAGGGGGTTTACCCACTTTTTTGGTTAGTGGGGGGCAGGACCAAGAGGAAACTGCGGATTAGAAATAAATTAACTATGTATAAGAAATTTAGAAAAATCAAATTAACTATAAGAAAAAAATATATAAAATCATACCTGAAGATTTTGCATATCCGAAAATCCATTTATTTATAACAATTGTAAATAATGATAGATGAAATATAATGGTAAATTACAATTTATAACTTCAATGAATTCATATATTAGAATAAATAATAAAATATATTCAAGAATATAAACAAAAACAGAAATATAGCCACCTAGATAGTTTATTAACAATATCAATTAATTGAAATGAAATTTGAAACTAATTCTTTTTACAAAAAATATTTCATTAAATATTTTTTGACAAATTAAATTTCATATAATTATATATATATAAATATACATTATATTAACATGAATAATAATGTCCTAATTAAATTAACTTACAAACTAATTTTAATCTATTTACAAGATTGCACAAGGTCGGCCTATCGGATATCACAATTTTTCGATTATTTACTATAGACAAATAGACATATATATAAATATATTAAAAAAATAAATATTTTATATATTTATATACAAATCTTTGGCCGCATAAAATCGGTCATAATATCTCAAATTAATATTTAAATATCTTATAAAATAAATAATAATAACAATAAATTAAATATATTAATAAATCTTTTTATAAATTTTTAAAAATTATATAATTATTAATAATAATAACAACAAAAATATTGACTTTTCATGAAAAAGGTAACTTTAACAATTATTGCATATAGAATTATAATTGTATTGAAAATAATACTTAATCGAGATTATTGCACATACAACATATTAATATGAAAAGAATTCAAATTTCAAAAACAAAAAAAAAATTAAAATGATTATTTTTAAGGGTCGTCAATTTATTACGTCACACATTTGCTCCCTTCACCCTGTGTTGCATTTTATTACAGTTTGATTAGTAATATGTCTACAAATTTATATTATAAAATAGCATTTTTATTATTTTAGATTTTGATATTAGTATAATAAGATATTGTTTTAAACATAGTGTGTATTTCTTAATTAGCGAAATCAAAATCTCACTTGAGCCATGACGCAATATAGGGGCCACTTATTGTTAGAACGTTTCTCAAACTATAGTCTGTGGATTCAGGAGAATTTTTTCTAAATATCAAAAACTTTTCAGTAGATAGCAAATGCAAATATCGATCTGGATTGAAAAAATATATTTTTTATTAGGTCATGGGGTCGTGAATAATATTTAACAGTATAAAGACCTTGTATACTGTTGGCGGACTGAATAAAAGTGGCCAAGTTCAAATGACAATAACATACAGTGGATTCCGTACCTAAATTTGCTCCAAAGTGATAATATCCCAGTAGTCTAAGCAGGTAATTCAGACATCTAAGATAATGAGTTAAATTTCTATATTTCATTAGCAAGTATCTATAAAAGAAACATAAATTTTCCGTCTGGTAGAAAAAATCTTACAAACAAATGAGATATCAATTTTTTTATATAAGTACAGTAGAACCTCGTTTATCCGGACTTACTGGGACCAAAGACAAACCAGATAATCGAAAATCTGGATAATCCGGATATATGGGCAATAAAAACAAAATAAATCCTCAAATAAGCGAATTTGAATTTATTACGATAAAAAAACATGTTTATATCAAAATTACATAGAATTGTTTAAAAAAATATACATACGTTAAAAAAATATAAAAATTAAAGTGAATTTTTTGTGAAATTATAATTACATTCTTGCTATCAGAGTTACAAATTATTATCTATGTGAACATTTATTAAAATGGATAAATGAGGGTCGGATAAACGAGGTTTTACTGTATATGGATAAATTTCTTTAGATTTTAGTTAAAACGATTCAGAAAATATTTCAAGTAATACCCAATATTTCAAATAACACCCAATTTATCTCCCACCCATATTGTCATTTTAAAGATAGTTATATTAAAAAAAATAAAAATTTATTTATTTTATAAAAAAATATTTTCAATAATTTAGACACGAATAAAAAATTTGGTTTATGAGGTTGCAAAAAATCGATTCTCTTTACAAAATAATAAGATTCAAATAAATTTTAAACTAATTTTTAACTTTGGATAAATTTGTAAATTTCAAGCTTACCTGCTCCATCGATATGATATGATAAAAAGACAAATATTACAGTGTCACTAATAGGTCAAGTTTTACGTTTAAACCTTTAAGCGGAAACCCAATGAGAGAAATAGATACAGCGCCGCCTGGCTAACGTTAGATATGCATTCAAATAGAACGCACTGTGATGCGGGTTGCATCGCCAGGCGAACATTTTCAAGCCTATTTTCAATCAGATATTAAAATTTTTATTTAAATTTTACCATAATTTTATTTAAATTTTGAGGTCATTTTTCTCAGTTGTTATCATAAAGGGGGTATGTTCTTCATAGGCCAATATAGATTTTAAAGAGTATAAAAAGCTCCTCATGTAAACAGTTTGAGAAACATTTCATTAATTATATACGTAGATATATCAGTTTTATATAAATGTAATACAAAAAATACCTAATTAAATAAAGTTTTATCTAATAAAAATTATTGCACCATTTTATAAATAAAAAAATATTGCACAAATTTGGAAATAATTAAAAAATATTGCACTAGTTTGCAAATAACAAATAAACACATAGTATTGAATATTGCACACAAGTATTTTTAACACATGAAAAAATAAATACTATTCATTAATCATTGCTCTAAATAATAAAATTTATTCTTATTAAATTCCATCGGTTAGTATTGAATTTAATATTATTGCACATTAAGGGCCGATTGTATATATATAGAGAGAGATAGTGAAAGGGAAGTTTACCATATTAAATAAAATTAATTTCTGAGTTAACTCGACTTTATCTTAGTATTTTTGTGGGTTAACCTTCAACCATGAGTCAAAGAATCCATTGCGAACTCCCTCTATATGCAATCGGCCCTAAAAAAGACAAAATTGAAAATATTGCACAGTGATTTTAATCTCATGATCTAATAAATAATTAATTAACATATTACATAAGTACAGCTTCTCCTCGATTAACAACCGAGTACCTTTCCGACTGACAAGTCGTCGATCTGATCGTATGTCGAATTTATATTTCAAATGGGTTTATTAAAATATAAAATTAAAAAATTCTGATTAGGTATAATTATTGTTCATAATGTCAAAAATAGATAATATAAGGTTTATAGAATCAAAACCAGCTAAATCAAAAAATTTTCAGATTCACTTTTTGGTAATATTTTCAAGTTCAAACAGTTATTTATCTATAAAATTATTTGATTTAAAACCCTCTAGATCAGGAGCCCTCACACTTTTTAAGAGATAGGCCCACATGTGGACATTGAAAATCATGGACGGGCCGTATATAATATAACATTTTATACGGAAATTATATTAATAATACGCTATTTTGTGCCATTTATATTTAATATACTGAATATTTGTCAATTAATTATGTAGTAGCCGCTTGGAAAAGTTTTAAGGGCCGGATTTGGCAAGTGGGCCGTAGTTTGGGGACTCCTGCGCGATCCTTATTGATCTAATTAAGAATATCGCTTTCAAAGTTCGGCGTTCCCATCAAAACATTATCAATTTTCATGTTTATTTGCTCTTCTGAAAATTGTTTAAGTCTGGTTTTGCAGGTTTTGATTCTAAACGTCTCATATATAATCTATTGTATTGTAATAATAATAATAAATGCATTTATTTCTACAAATTTCCATTACTTATATATAATTACATTTTTTTTTATTTTCTTTGGTCGTAAATGTTGATGGTCGTAATTCAAGGAGAAGGTGTAATCTTTATATATATATATATATATATATATATTTAAAATAGAACGCATTCTATATAATTTTATTTTCAATTACACAACAATTAAAAACTACTGAATGACGCTCGTCGAGTGGCCGATGTGTCAAACTAATCAAAAAATTTCCGATATTTTATAATTACTAATTATATTATTATAATAATACACTCAAATTTTCTTGAATGTTAAAAATCTTTATGAACAATTTTTCATACTTTCATCCCATCTAATTAAAAAACCTTTTTAACGTGAAACAAGTGACCTAGAAAACCTAACTCATAGTAAATTAATATCTCATAAAATAGTTATTTACTTTTATCTTTAAAAAACCTGTCTTATATAGTAGGTATAACAACTTTTTTATTTCACTCAATACATGTTTCGGGTTTACTTAATCTCATCTTCAGTTTTAAACATTATGTCCTCTTGTATAATTTTTCAAAATCTAAAAAAAATTTTAAATTTAAAATTTTTTTTTTTTTTTTTATTTTTTCTAAAAAAATTATTAGTAACATAAGAATTTTTAAAGAATTTGGTGTCAGTTCTAGGTGAACATGATTTTAAATACGAGTTAATTAAAATACTAGGTAGGATTCAATTACTTCCCATGCCTCTTGAAGATGGGTTGATAACCAGAAATATATATCGAGATAAAACTCATAATAAATATATTTGAATATGTAATTTCGAAAAGGGCACATCTCGTATAATTTGACAAATACACGCTTTTTCATTTAAATGTAATCTAAAAGCTTCCCTGCACCTACTATACTCGAAAAAGGCACAACTCTGCATCTATGTAGATTATTCTGCCAGCATGTAGGTTGGGTGTTTCCAAACAATTATTTTTCTCCGTGTGATATTAATTTTACTGGCCCCAAAATGTAACTCAAAAATATATTTTATAAATTCTACACTACTTTAGAAAATAATTAGTTTTTTTCATTCATGAACATTTTTAATTTTCAGACATGTGCCCTTTTCGAAATTGCATATCCATTTGCATTATTTATCTGAAACCTACCTAGCTTAGAGTAATATAGAGTCGAAGGCTACCGTATATCGAAAAAGCGCTCTCTAGCGACTGCAGGGCAAAAACTCTTAGTTCTTAAGAGCTATTCAAAGATCATAGAAGATTCAAAGCCTTTGTCATAGATAAAAGATACATAGCCTTTATATTATATATATATATAAGCGTATTTTTTACTCTTGATAATGTCACCAAAATTTGCCCCGAAGAGATCGGTTTACGCCATTTTATTGCCCAATGGTTTCACCCTGGTCTCGCCAGAGAAGCTCTGTAACTCGTATACGCTAAAATACATTGGCTCCATTTTTGTTCTTCGTATGTTTCATTAACGAAAATGTGGCTTCGCAAATGTAAGTTGAAGCCAAATATTTTTGTGCATAATCCAGAATATTTTTAAAGATTTCTGGTTTTAAAGAAGTATAAAATTCCAGTATTGTTTTTTTAGCAGTAAATTTGATTGCAAATTTATCAGGTCCAATTGAATACTGGCTGCTGCATTGTCGACATTGAAACCAAATGGTCAACTTACTAATGTTTTTTGAACATATTTAAATCTTGTTAACTCTTTTTTTTTTTTTTTTTTTAATGCAATCGAATGCAAGAAGGGGTGCACCAGTAATGATGCAGCCCCTATGGATCTCGAAAGACCCTTGCATTACCGAAGAGAAGAGAAAGTTGATTAAGTGAGAGGGTGTAGACGTAGGTGTCTATGCACTCCAGTTTTGAAGGTTTGAAGATTATAGGTGCTGGGAAAGATAGAGGCTGGAAGAGAGTTCCAGTTCCTTGAAGTCATGGGGATATATGTATTCGCGAATGAAGTGGTCCGGCACTTTTCTAATTTGACCGCGAGAGAGTGTTGGGAGTCGGCAAAACGCGTGCTACGTGCAAAGCATGCTTTGGGGGGAATTATTGATTTTATTTCATCAGAGCACCTGCCGTGATAGTATCTATAGAAAAGGGAAAGGGCAGAGACATCTCTTCGATGAGCCAGCGAGTCGAGGGAGTCGGTGAGGGTAGAATCGTCAATTAGCCTGACGGCTCGTTTCTGAATTGCATCCAGGGTAGCAAGAGAGTATTTTGAGGCTCCTCTCCATAGATGAGAGCAGTATTCGAGACAGGGGCGGATTTGGGCCTTGTAGATGGTGAGAAGTTGTGGGGGTTTGTAAAATTGCTTGGACCTGAATAAGAAGCCAATCTTCCTTGCTGCAGATTTCGCCACAGAGGAGATGTGTTCATTCCAAGACAGGTCAGATGCGACAGAGACGCCCAACATGGATAGGCTGTCACACATTTTTAGGGTATTCGAATCGAAGTGAATATCAGGGAAATCTTTATTTTCGCGCCTAGAAATTAGACAACATTGAGTCTTGTTTGAATTGAAGTTAACTAAATTTTGTGAGCCCCATTTATTCAGTTTGTCTAGGTCGAGAGTAATTGAGGAGGCAACATTGATTCGATTATTCGGGAGTGAGGGTTTGCCGTGTAGAGTGCTATCGTCGGCGTAACAATGAGTGGGGTTTGCCGTTTGATCGAAAAGGTCGTTTATGTAAATTAGGAAGAGTGTGGAGGAGATTACGGAGCCTTGGGGAACACCAGAGTTTGTGGAGAACGATTCAGATGATGTTCCATCCACCACAACTTTTATACTTCGGTTTGTCAGAAAGCTTTCTATCCATTTGCGAAGAGTTGGTGTGAATCCGAAGGCTGGCAGTTTGGCAAGAAGATTTTTGTGCCAAACCTGGTCAAAAGCTTTGGAGATATCAAGGGCTACAGCGAAGGTTTCTTTTTCCGGCCTCTAGAGTATTGTTCCAGGTGTGGGTGACATAGGTTAAGACGTCGCCTGTGGAACGATTTTGTCTGAATCCATATTGCCTATCGTGAATTAATTTATTGTTTTCTAAGTGATGAAGGACGTGTTGGTTTATGACTAATTCCATTATTTTGGAAAGAACAGAGGTGATCGAGATAGGCCTGTAATTAGAGATTTGTGAAGTGTCTCCTTTTTTAGGAATAGGTGTGACTCGGCTATTTTCCAGCTTTTGGGGAATATGCCCGATTCGTAAGAGAGTTGGAATAGCTTGGATAAGATAGGGGCATGTTCAGGGGCACATTTTTAATGAGAATTGGTGGGATGTTATCCGGGCCAGCGGCGGATTTGGAATTTAATTTATTAATGGCTTTTATGATTATTTGGGGCCTGAAAATTATTTTGCCCATGAGGTTGGTTTGGGGGGTATAAGTGGGCGGGTTAAGCCCTTGGTCATCTAAAGTGGAGTTAGTTGCGAAATAGGAGGCTAGCGATTCGGCTTTTTCAGCGGGGTTGTGGCTACTGAACCATTTGGGTGAAAGAGGGGCGGAAGTGAGGGAGACGCAAAATGTGTAACGGGAAAAAGGCCCGTTTTCCATTGGGGCAAGATGCGAGACGGTCAGCTATCCTCTGGTCGAATGACTTCTTTGCCTCAGAGATGATTTTTGCATGAGCTTCGCGACTTGGTAAATGCAACTCGGTCACATTCTAGATGTGAAAGTTGCCATTTCTGAAAAGATTTGTTTTTTTCACGGACGGAATCTGCGCATTGTCTACCAAACCAGGGTTTAGAATCCTTGTTCCCTTTAATCAATTTGGAGGGGATATAGGTTTCTAAGCCTATTTGAATTGCCTCGTTAAAGGCGTCTGCGAATTCAGAAGCGTTTTTATCTCTGATGCAGAGTTCATTCCATTGGTAAGCTGCAAAAAAGTTACGCATGTCATTCCAATTAATGTTATCGTTATTGACTAGCCATATTTTTCTGGGGTTGGAGTGGGGTGACGGGGGTTTTGGTGCTGCTGCTTCCATGTGAAGGATCTGCATGAGCTGGAGGGATATTTCGGGGCGAAATAATACTCAAACAAAGCTTCCTTTAATAGTATTACTTTATTTACAAATAGTAAGGAAATATGTACAGGTTGTTCGAACTCGTCTCCAAAGCTTTTTGTGTCGCTAGAAGGGACGCTGGTGTAGTACTCGGGCTGTGCGTATCGCTCCGTCAGCTTGGTGGCGCTGGGGTGTTCACCTGAGCTGGCGCGCTTTCTTGAAGTCTTATTGTGGGTCAATATGTTCCCCACATGAGCCCCCCGCGGAAGAAAAGGAGCTCCGGGGGTAGGATTAGCGAGGCTGGTTTGTTTATATGTCATGTGGCACGCGAACTTGAACTCGGCGCCCGGCGCGGGTTGTGTATTCTCCCGTGGGTGGTGTTGGTGTTGTAGTTGTCGGGCTAGGGGCCTTCGTTGTGGCGCCGTCGGCGATGGTGTAGGCCGGCTTGAGTCGGTCGATTGACACCCGTGTGTCGGTCCCGCGAATGCGGATGACGAATGTTTTGTTTCCGCGCTGGGTCACCAGGAATGGGCCTGTGTACGGTGCCTGAAGGGCACCGCGAAGACGGTCGTCTCTGAGGAAAACATGTGTACATGTTGCCAGCTCCTTGAAGACGAACACTTTCTTATGCTGGTGGCTCGATGCAGGCGTTGGGCGTAGGTTGTCCATCTGTCGATGGAGGCGGTTGATGAATTCGGCGGGGTCGGCGATGTTCTTGTTGGCGGGTATTGGTGCTAACATCTCTCCTGGCAGGCGAAGGGGTTCGCCGTAGACAAGGTCGGCTGCCGTTGTTTGTAAGTCGCTTTTGAAGGCGCTCCGGATGCCGAGTAGCGCAACCGGGAGCGCTTCCAGCCATGTGGAGTTAGTATGGCACATGATCGCGGATTTCAACTGGCGGTGCAGCCGTTCAACCATCCCGTTGGCGCAGGGGTGGTAGCTGGTGGTCCGGGTGTGTTTAAAGCCTGAGCGTTTGCCCAGTTCGTTAAACAGCTGACTTTCGAATTGACGCCCTTGGTCCGTGGTGACGGTCTCGGGAACGCCGAAGCGTGCAATCCATCCGGCGAAGAAGGTGGCGGCTACATGTTCCGCTGTGATGTCCACGAGGGGCCAGGCCTCAGGCCACCTCGTGAAACGGTCGACGGCGGTCAAAAGATATCGATAGGGGCCTGCTGGAGGAAGCGGGCCGACGATGTCGATATGGATGTGTTTGAACCGGGTCGGGGGCGTTTCGAAGGCGCCTGGAGCTGAAGACACATGCCGGCTAATTTTGGCGCGCTGGCAGGCCAGGCAGGTTTGAGACCAGTGGGTGCAGTCTTTGCGCATGCCTGGCCACACGAATCGTTCAGCGACTAGTCGAGTCGTGGCGCGGACGCCGGGGTGACAAAGGTTGTGCAGGCGGTCGAATGCTTGGCGCCGGTGGCTCGCGGGTAGATAGAGTCGCGGGCTCGAGGTCGATGTGTCGCAGAGTAGGATGACATCGGAGCCAGGCATCGAGATGCGTTCTAGTTTGATTGATGTGTTGCCTCCGTTGATAAGCTCGCGAAGCTCAGCGTCATTTTGCTGGGCTTCGGCGATGGCCGAGTAGTCGATGGTTGCCTCTGTGATGGCGTCGACGCGAGACAGTGCGTCGGCGACTACGTTGCTGGAACCGCTGATGTGCTCAATGGAGGTGGAAAATTGTGCAATGAAACTGATTTGGTTCTGCTGAACTGGTGGCAGTTTTTCGCGGCGCTGACGGAAGGCGTAGGTGAGCGGCTTGTGGTCTGTGTAGATGATGCAGTTCTGGGCTTCGAGAATGTGTCTGAAGTGTTGCACTGCTTCGTAAACCGCGAGAAGTTCGCGATAATAGGCCGGCCACTCTGTTTGCTTTTTAGTTAACTTTTTTGAGAAGAAAGCTAACGGTTGCCAATTGTTGTCGACGCGCTGTTGTAGGCTGGCGCCGAGGGCGGTGGCAGATGCGTCCGTGAACAACCCGAGGCGTGCGTCGGGTGCCGGGTGGGCTAGAAGCGTGGCGGTCGCGAGGGCTTTCTTGCATGCCTCAAAGGCTTGCTCAAGGGCGGGTGTCCAGGAGATGGGCTGGGCGCCGCGTAGGCCTGCGAGGGCGTCTTGGAGAGGTGCCTGATGCGTCGCCGCTGACGGAATAAAGCGCCGGTAGAAGTTAATCATGCCAAGAAAACGCCGCAGGTCGCGCGCTGTTTTTGGCAAAGTGTAGTTCTGAAGGGCATCGATTCGGTCAGGCAGGGGGCGGGTACCGTTGGCGTTCACCTCGTAGCCGAGGAACTGAATTTTGTCCACGCCTAGGACGCTTTTGGCTGCGTTGATGATGATGCCGTGGTCGACTAGGCGCTGGAGGAGGGTGGAGAGGTGCTGTTTATGTTCCTCGGCTGAGTGTGAGAAAATGAGGACGTCATCGATGTAGGCATAGCAAAAGTCAAGCCCGCTGATGACCTCGTCAATGAAGCGCTGGAACGTCTGCCCAGCGTTGCGGAGGCCGTAGCTCATGAACGGGAATTCGAACATGCCTATTGGGGTAGTGATGGCCGTCTTCGGGATGTCCTCCGGGTTGACAGGGATCTGCGAATAGGCCTTGACGAGATCGATGACGGAGAAAACCTCGCATCCACGAATTCGTTGATTGAAATCGTGAATGTGTCTGACGGGATAACAGTCGGGAACGGTCCGGGCGTTTAAGTGCCCGATAATCACCACAGGGGTGCCATTCGCCGTCCTTTTTGGGCACCATATGGAGGGGTGCCGCCCAGGGACTCTTGGAACGGCGCGCTGTGCCGTCGCGGGTCATCTGGTCGAAAACGGCGCGTGCGATGAGGAGGCGCTCGGGAGCGAGCCGACGGGGCCGGCAGGAGGCCGGTGGGCCTGGTGTTGTCTACGCTATTGTTTGTCGACGTAGAACAAGATTTCAAGGGTATTTCAATGTCAAGTTCTGTTTTTTAAAGAGAACCCTATATTTTTCTATACGTTTACTTAATCTACAACAGAAACTGAACAACTTTCATAAGAACTATTTTTTATACGACATCAAATAAACAAAATACACGAATCAATTAGAACTCAAAAAATCTTAATAATTATTTTTAACAATTATTTAACTTAATTATCAAATAATAATTATTAAATAATTGATTATTAAGTAAATAACTATCAAGGCCGGATGAGGGGTCGGGGGGTCGCCCCCTCCGCCCCCTTCCCCCTTGGATCCGCCCTTGATAACTATTAAATCGAAAAGTTACAACAATAAAAATAAGTGTTTATAATGATCTTAAAACTTCATTACCCAGACAGGAATGAACGTTGCAGCAATCTTGCAGCAATATTACATTGCATTATTAAACATTTGCATTTCAAACACTAGTGAATGAACAATGCACTTTCTTCATTTTTTCAATAGTATAAAAAGAATGTTTTTTATTCAGTTCTCATTAAAACTATTTGAAATTGAAGACAATAATTAATTATCTGATCTTTTATATTTAGTCATGAGAATATTTCAATTTGTTAATAAGTTACTCGAAAATGTTTTTTTTTCTACTGTTTTAATTTAGTTATTTTTGAATATTGTCCCAAATCACTCACTACTGCCATCTGGAGATTAGAAATTGAAAATATCTTTTATCTATGATTTACCTCTCAACTGTCATTTCAAATTGTATATTGCTTTATGTCAGCATTCAGTCAACATTAACTAAATAAATCAGAATATTTATTATATTTATTTATATTTCTTATACTATTATTCAAGTATATAATATATTTGTTTGTTTGAATTTGAAGAAAATCTATCCATAATGGCCGAAATTCCAAACTTTAAGCAAAAATATCCAATTTATACAGGTTAGTTTTTTTGTCATTTGTCATGGAATATAAATAAAATGTTTTGGTATTTATTAAATAATTAATTTTCATTTATATTGAACATTGTTAATTTATTATTATTGTTTTTAATTAAACAATTTAATAGAAAGAGTTCATTTTTGCATCGAATGGATCATAATCATATGCAGATTATTAAAATCTTGAACAAGTTACATTTAATAAATATATTTTCATTTATATTATAATTCTGTTGTGTTATTATTGACAATTCTACGGTAACTGTGGCGCCGCAATCTGACCATGGATTCTTATAGTACTCTCCAAAATAAGACAAAAGTGAAAAATACCATTTTTCGAGATTTCTCTTAGTTTTCGAGATAATCGAGTTTAAAAATACTGTTTTTTGTATTTATTTTTCATTTGTTTTTTTTACTTTACCATACAGGGTATGGTATTGTAATCGTGCATAAAAAAGTGTTTGCTGAAACTATTTCGATTAAAAAAATTGAGCGAAACCATGGCATTTCGCTTTACAAAAAAGCCCTAATAAGTGAACATCGAAAAAAATTATATTTTTCGAGATAATAATTTTTTTGTCAAAATGTCTGTTAGTCTGTCTGTTAGTTAGTTAGTTAGTCTGTGCGTTACCAAGTTTTGTGGACGAGCTAGCTCAAAAACTAGTCTGAATATCGAAACCAAATTTCACACGTAGTTTTGGTCCATTGAGATTAAGAGCTGATAAGATTTTGGTGCATATCGACCGAAGATTAAGGGGAGTGGAGGGGGTTAAAAATTAAAAATCTAGGTCATTTGACCAAATTCAACCAAATTTTGTATACATAATCAGTGGGAACCCAGAAGTCTAAAAATGGAAAAACTAACCGCCCAAAATGGGGGGGGGGGGGTAAAAATTAAAAATATAGGCCGTTTGAGCAAACTCAGCCAAATTTTGTATACATAATCAGTGGACCCCCAGAAGTCTAAAAATGCAAAAACTAACCGCCCAAAATTGGGGGGGGGTGCATGGTCAAAAAATTAAAATCTTGGCCATTTGACCAAACTCAACCAAATTTTGTATACATAATCAGTGGGATCCCAGAAGTCTAAAAAGCAAAAACTAACCCCCTCCGCTACATGATTATAAATAATTTTATTAAATATTAAATATAAGTGAGGGGCCAGGTTGTATAGTAAAGTCAAGTGGATGGCCACATCAGAACACGTCAGCTTATTTTTTATAGAAACCACGGAAACCGTAGTATCACGGATTCCGTGTGGCGCCAGATTCTTTTAGAAAATGAATATTAATTAAAATATAATAGTAAATGCCCGAAAAAATTCGAATATGTAAAAGTCGTTGCCGGTTCGGTTAAGATACTCTATATTCAGTTCGGCTCGTATATCTTCATTTCGGGCTGGCATTTAGGCGATTAGGTTGGTGTTAGCCACACGGAACCCCTGATACTACGGTTTCCGTAGTTTCTATAAAATAAAATAAATACAAAAAACAGTATTTTTAAACTCGATTATCTCGAAAACTAAGAGAAATCTTAAAAAATGGTATTCTTCATTTTCGTTTTATTTTGGTGAGTAGTATAAGAATCCATTAATATTTCATATGTGAATGGTTTTCACATTACGTTGACTTTAAAAGTGGTGTAAGTCCATTTGAGGTCATCAAAAGTATAAATTTCTTTTAACTAATACTTTAAAAACGATCATATTATAAACTTAAATCCATTTAATATTTAAAAAACATAAAATGAGCGTATTAACATATATATATATACCAATATTTTTCAAACCATTCAAATGCAAACACTTAAATATCTCGAAATAACAATAAATCGACTTACACCACTTTCAAAAAAACGGCTCATAGGTTTAAAAAACAAAACAAAAAAAAAAAAACAATAATTCGAATCAAGTCCGAATTGGTTCATTTAAATTCACTCTGGCTTAAAAATCGCCCCCTAGTGTTCATGGGGGCTTTAAACATTTATATCTAACTAAAAATTCCAATATTATCTTTTTCAGGACCACATTTCTTGTGCAGTGATTGTCTTACGAATTTTATTAGTGAAGAATTCTTGCACAAACATCAAAAGAAATGCATACATAGGAAATTACATTTAATTTTAAAAATGAAATTTCAATTAAGAAAAAGAAATACATCAGCTGATGGTAAGTTCATTTATTTGATTAACAACCTTGGGAGCATTCTTCAAATTCTAATTTAGATCAAAATAAGCCTCTATCCATTGGTCCTCCATCTCGGGGACCATTCAAGAGATTACAAGAGATTTATATCTAATAATTTTTTCAGCTCTTAGGAACTGATGATGGCATTATTGAATTAATCCAAAACGTTTTCCCATAATTGGGAGTTTTATTCAGCAGAGGCTACCCATTGGCTGAATCCCTCTCTATTACTTAATTATATACATATACAGCCATCAAAATTGTATCAAATCTAATAATTTTCTTTGATCAGTGATTCAAAAATTAATTCCTTAGCACACTATATTATACTACTTATCTAACGATATAATTGAATGATTTCACAATTAAAAATAAACAAAACTACAATACACTTTTCTCCTCTATATTAAATATCATCTCTAAATTCTTCTCTTTAACACATTTATTTTTTTCCAGATACAAGTAATCGAACTAAGAATGAAACTGAAGATTATTTCTGTGAGGAATGTTTCTCTGGATTCCTATCATTGTCTGATTTCGAAAGCCATAAACGGGAAGGCCATTCAGAAGAAGTACTTTTCACAAGTCATCTGAATTACAATGATGAAACCAAACCGGAACCTCGTGTTGCCATGACACAGAGAGAGAAGGCTTCTAAATATCCATTTCAAGAACTCAAACACTCCCAGTCTTTACCCTGTCCTAACGATCCAGATGATTTTAAATCAAAACAAACTAATCAATGTTTGGGAACTCATTCTAATAGCAATCCAAACAGGAGTGATGATTCTATCAAAAGTCGCTCTTGTCAAAATAATCTCAGCAAACATTTGTTAAATCCCTCTGAAGATATACCATTTAGCTGTCATCACTGTGATAAGCGCTTTTCAAATAAGACTCTTCTCAACAGGCATTTATTAATTCACACCGGCGAAAAGCCTTTCGTCTGTGATCACTGCGAGAAGGGTTTTTCACAAAAAGGATCTCTCAATATGCATTTACGTATTCATACAGGCAAAAAGCCTTTCGTCTGTGATCACTGCGATCATTGTTTTTCTCATAAGGGTAATCTCAAAGCGCATTTATTAATTCATACAGCCGAAAAGCCTTTCGTCTGTGATCACTGCGAGAAGGGTTTTACACAAAAAGCATCTCTCAAAAACCATTTACGTATTCATACAGGCGTAAAGCCTTTCGTCTGTGTTCACTGCGATAAGGGTTTCTCACAGAAAGCTCATCTCGAAAGCCATTTACCTATTCATACCGGCGATAGGCCTTTCGTCTGTGATCACTGCGAGAAGCGTTTCTCGCGAATAGATACTCTCAAAAGGCATTTACTCATTCATACAGCCGAAAGGCCTTTTGTTTGTGATCAATGCGAGAATAGTTTCTTACGGAAGGGAGACCTCAAAAGCATTTGATTATTCATACAGCCGAAAAGCCTTTCGCCTGTGATCACTGCAACTAGGGTTTTTCACAAAAGGGGCATCTCAAAAGACATTTATGTATTCCTACAGCCGAAAAGCCTTTTGTCTGTGATCAATGCCAAAAGAGTTTTTCACATAAAAGTAAACTCCAAAAGCCATTTACTCATTCATACCGAGGAGAAAAATTTCGTCTGTGATCACTGCGATAAGCGTTTCCCGCGAATAGATTCTCTCAATGGCCATTTACTTATTCATACAGGTGAAAAGCCTTTCGTCTGTGATCACTGCAATAAGCGTTTCTCAGATAAGAGTAATCTCAACAGGCATTTGAAAATTCACTCCTAGAAAATTGACACAAAATTCCACCCCCGCACCCACCCTGCACCCAACTACGCACCCTTCTCCCCATTCCACCCCGGGCTCCATGCGGCCCTCCCCTGCATTCCTCCATCGCACCCCCACCCTGCACCCTAGCCCCATTTCACCTCCGCACCCACCCTTCACACCACTACGCACCCTTTCCAACCTCCACTCACCACGGCTCCTCTGCACCCCACCTCTGCATTCCTCCACCGCACCCCCACCCCCGAACCAAATTTGGTTGAGTTTGGTCCAAAGGGCAAAATTTTTCATTTTTTGACATAAGATTAAAGAAACCGAGATGGTTAGGAACCAATGTCCTAAAGCCTACATTTTTTTTTTTTTATTAGACTCCATAGTATACATCGGCAATCTGCCCTTGCGGGCAATAAGCTTATTTACAGACAATAAATGAAAAAATGACATGGTTAGTATTAACAATATTTGAGGTAGAATAATGAGAGCTCCATTGAGCTTTACATTAAGGTGTGAATTTTGTATTTAAACTATGATTAAAAATAAATTAGAAGTAAACTAAAAATATAAAAAGAAAGAAAAGGTTTGGCGTGATCACGTGAAGCGCTGTGGTAGGTCGATTGGTCTGTGTTTTTTTAATCTTGTTGGTGGTAATGTTGATATTATGTCTTGAGCATACTCATTGGGGTGGTGAGTCAGTTTGTTTAGGTACGTGTGGCTGTGATGTCTTATTTCGTCTTTGACTGAGGGGATTTCTATGTCTTTTAGTATTGTGCAGTTTGGTACCCAGCTCGGGGCATCAGCGATTGCTCTCAGCACTTTGTTTTGAAATCTTTGAATAATTTCTATGTTGGATTCGGCTGCTGAGCCCCAGAGTTGTATACCATATGTCCATATTGGTTTTAGTATTGTTTTGTAGATAAGTATTTTGTTGCTTTTAGTCATTTGTGAGCGTCTTCCAATTAGCCAGTATGATTTTTGGAGTTTAAGTCCCAGTTGCTTACGTTTTGTCTTGATGTGCTTTTGCCAGGTTAGCCTTCTGTCCAGATGCATTCCTAGGTACTTTGCGTCGCTAGCCTGGGGGATGGGTTTATTGAAGATTTTGATCATGGGACAAGAGCCTTTTTTTAGGGTGAAAGTTACATGAACTGATTTAGTCTCATTGACGTTGATTCTCCAAGTGTTGAGCCACTTTTTCGATATCATTGAGGGTAATGAAGCCTACATGAATTCAATACATTCAATCTATGATAAGTTCTTGAATCTTTGTTTCATGTCAATTTATTATCTATATTAGAATATAAAACAGAGACTTAATAACCGCATATACCAACACAAATATGCGATAAAGAACAAAAATATCTTACACTCTGGTTTGACAAAACATGCAATAGAGACAGGCCACAATGTGAGAGAAGAAAATTTTGAAGTACTCCAGCAAGAAACACCTAAAAAGACACCTATAAAAGATTCATATTGGAGAGTTTATATATAAATAGATTGAACGCAAAATTGAACACCCAGTTTGATTTTAAGCTTAGCGGTCAATATAAAGACTATATTTAGTAGCTTATCATTTTCAAAGATATTATAGTTTCTAGATAGATTCTAAATTCTCTTTAATTCTATCTGAATCCCCAGTGAATATAATTTATATACCATATGGAGTTACACGTATGAAAAAAACATGTTGCAGTCATGTATTTGTTTTCTGTTTTTTCTCTTTGACGTTCATTTGTGTCTCTTTGTTTGTGAATTTGATTTTAATTTTAATTTTAAATGTTAATTTTGTGAATGGTGTGGAGAAGAGAGTTTATAACTGAAGATGGGTTCAACTAGACCCGAAACATGTCTTAAACAATAAAAAAAAATTTTGGAAAAACTGAAAAAAAATTTCGTTTTATTTACAATTTCAATTTTTTTAATTATGCAAGTTTGAGGAAGAGAATAATTAATTGTGATATATTAGGATAATTAAAATAAAAAACTGTTGAAATTTTCCTTATTTGTTTATAGTTTTTATGGAAACACAGCTTTCCCCTCTACAATTGTCACCGTACAAACAAACATTTATCCTATCCCGAAATCCCGCGAAGAATTACCGTAAAATCTCAAATATAATACGCACTTTTTTTTACTACTTTTAGTACGAAAAAAATTGTCTGAGTATACTCGAGGAAATGATAGTTTTTTACTTATTAGCTCAACAAATCTCAACGCTCCGCCCAACGTATTGCACTATATAACGCGCTCACACCTGCAATTATCAATTGGATGCGTCCATAATTAAAAACGGCATCCTCAAATATTGCTGTTCAAATAATTTGGACGGGACTGAGGAAGACGTTTTATGGGGGGATCAGCAGGTGCACTCAGATGAAGAGGATAATGGCGAAATGTATTATCTCTGTAGTAATAAATTTGACGTTGATGGTGTCAGCGAATAAAACTTTTCCGTTTTCTGTTTCTAATTTTAATTTAATTTTTTAAGAAATAATCAGCGTTCTTTTTTAATTATTATCTACGAAATGTTTTGGTGACGTTTCTCTGAGTTTTTTTCTGATAATTTTGTTCGTTTTTCAAATCTATTCGTTTACGTTAAATATTTTTTACTTTATCCAATGCGAAGCATGGATAAAGTATTGCAATCGGTCTCGCGGCAAGCGCGACTTCAAAGGGTCCTCAGGTAAAGACTACGGAACCCATGGACTCAATTAAAGTCACAAATTGTAGTATTCGATTAAGTTGAATTTTAGCACGTGACGGTTTTGCCAAAAATTACATGGGGGTCTCGTCGAGAGGCCAAAAAGTGCGGTTTTTTCAATTAGTGCGTGCGTATGTATGTATATATGTTACCGTTTTTTTGGTCCACGATTTTTTCCACACCGTTGCACCGATTGAAATGAAATTTAAAACCTACAATTCTTTTAATAAATGAAGCGCTGATTAGCTTTTGGTACATATCAGCCCACAAACATTAGTACTTTTTTAGTTTTTTCTAGATATCATGAAAATGACTTAACCAATTTTGATGAAATTTAATGTCTTAATTAAGTACCTGGGGGACCACAAAAAGGTTAAATAAAGTTTTTAGTAAAATTATATTTTAAAGTACTTTACTCTAGAGTAAGATAGTACTTTTTTTAAATTTTTTATTTTAAATTGTTTAAAGTTTATTCATTTGATCGGTTTAATTTAGCTCATTTAAACTTGCTTAAGTAAGAATGGATAGGCTCCTCGCTGTGAAATGCTAAAAATTTGGGAGGAAATTTTATAAATAACCATAGCAACTGCGTTGTTTTCTTATCCGTTACATTTGCCAAAGACACAGAGGAATCGACTTAAAATCAAAAATAGTGATTGATTCTCATCTATTACTTGAGGAATAACCATTCTATATTGGATTTTTGACGTTTCGGTTTTTATAGGTAACCATTGATGCTGAAGACATAGAGGAATCGACTTAAAATCAAAAATAGAGATTGATTCCGATCTAATACTTGAGGAATTACAATTCTACATTGGATTTTGACATTTCGGTTATTATTGGTAACCATTTAAATTCAGACAAAAGTTAAGTTTGCGGCAAGTCCACTTGCTATCTGGGATGGCTTAATGCGGCCCTAGGTCTTAAGGTCATTCACATACTAGTCACACGCTCTCAATAAAAATATCGAAAAGCGAAAAAAAACATTTTTTTCCTTTATTTTTTTACCCCTAGGAGTAAAGGGGAGTAAAGGAGCTCCGTTCACCATATGATAAGGTGGGCGCTAGGTCAAAAATTGTTGCAAATTTAGCATCATATGTTAAAAATAAATAAGCTGACGTGTTCTGATATGGCCATCCACTCGACTTTACCATACAACCTGGCCCCACACTTATATTTAATAAAATTATTTATAATCATGTAGGGGATGGGAGGGGGATTTTTTTTGCATTTTTAGACCCCTAGGATCCCACTGATTGTGTATACAAAATTTGGTTGAGTTTGGTCAAATGGCCAAGATTTTAATTTTTTGACCATGCACCCCCCCCCGCCCCAATTTTGGGATGTTAGTTTTTGCATTTTTGGATTACTGTGGGCCCATTGATTTAGTATACAAAATTTGGTTGAGTTTGGTACAAGAGCCTAGATTTTCATTTTTTGACCCTAACCCCCCCCATTTCGAGAGGTTAGTTTTTGAATTTTTAGACTTCTGGAGTTCCACTGATTATGTATACAAAATTTGTGCCCTACTCCACCCCCTTAATTTTGGGTCGATATGCACCAAAATCTAATCAACTCTTAATCTCAATGGACCAAAACTACGTGTGAAATTTGGTTTTGATATTCAAACTAGTTTTTTGAGCTAGCTCGTCCACAAAAATTTGGTAACGCACAGACTAACTAACTAACAGACATTTTGACAAAACAATTATTATCTCAAAAGATATAATTTTTTCGATGTTCACTTATTAGCGCTTTTTTCTAGACTGAAATGGCCAGGTTTTGCTCAATTTTTTTTAATCAAAATAGTTTCAGCCGTTTTTGAGATATTTCGAAAAAAAAGAAGGAAAATAACCACTTTATTCATGCACGATTACAATACTTGACCATAGCCCGTATGGTAAAGTAAAAACGGTCGAGCTTATAACTTCAACAAGAGGTAATAAAAACCTCTTCTAATTCTTTAGAAGTGTATTAGTAATGAAGCTATTGAAGCAGCTTTTAATTTTGTGATTAATTTGATTAAAATTTGGATTTTTAGTTAAGTCACTCTTCATTAATTATAATTATTTATTGAACACGAATAAATAATAAAATAAAGCTACGACGTTTCGATCGAATTGTTCTGCGATCGTTCTCAAGTATGATGAGCATCTACTCCGATTTAGAAGCGAGTAAAATATAATGTACAAGGGTTGGTGGGGTTACTTTTCATGAAACTTGGGGGGGGGGGGGTGAATCATCAAGCTAGGGGGATGGGCACCCCTGTAAAAACTCATATGTTATAACTGCCGTTGAAAATTTGCCCCCGCAGCCTCTAGCCTTGCTAGTCTAAAAAGAAATTCGACCCTGCCCAGACAGACTGGAATATTGCGAACCTTGCACAATATTGGCAATATTGCAGCAACATTGCAGTAGCAATATTGCTGCAATGTTCCTCCAACAATGGCAACATTGGCAATGTTGCTACAATTTAAAAGGGGCGGACATAGGAATGTTGCTGCAACAATGGCAATATTGCTGCAATGTTCCTGCAACAATGGCAATATTGTTGCAATGTAAAAGAGGCGGACATAGGAATATTGCTGCAATGTTCCTGCAACAATGGCAACATTGCTGCAATGTTCCTGAAATCTCCCTGAAAGGTTTAAAATTGCAATATAATATTGCTGCAATATTCCCTTCTGTCTGGGTGTTTGTGTGGATGTGTCTTTATTTATGTATCAGGCAGAGGACAACCTCATTGATTTCTCTTTAAGAAATAAGAATTATAAATATTGATTGAAACGTTTCGTCATCTTTATTTATTGAGCTAGAAGAATCTTCTTTCGACTACCCATAGTGGTGTAAGAAAATTGATTAACATTTTCTAGTTTATTCATGCGATGTTTCGGCTTCTAATTCTGAAATCGTTTCAAGTGATAAAAAATGCAGATTGAGTCATTTCAGCCGCATTGATAAGATCAATGATATTAATATGAGCGTCATATTTGATTTCATTCATTTGAATGAGCTAAAGAAAATTTTAAATAATTTTCTAATTTAACCATGGTTCGTCCAATTCGAAAGATTGTCCAAATTATGCAAATCTTAGTAAATCTACTATAATTAATTAAAACAAAAAAGAAGAAAAAAAAGAAAATGGAATCGAGAAATATAAAAGTTAAATAAAATTTTTGAAACTCGTGTATGTCGCCATATTTTATTCGTGGAAGGCATTTTAGAAAGTCTATTTATTTTTCTATTCATCAACAGAAAAAGAGGTTAAAGTCTCCGAAAAACAATTTCTTTACACATAATTAAAAACTTCTGTGTAAATAATGTAAATATATAAATACATATATACACATATTATTATTATTTTATTTAAGCGATTTTTTACTAAAGAAAATTGAATATATTGTGAAAATTAAATTTTTTTGTTTAACTTATTCAATTCAATAAATAAAGGTAACATTCAATGATATTTCACACCTTTTTTTTCTTAATTTATTTTACTAATATTTAAAATAAACAAGTAGGTTATAATGAAAGACAGCCTATAAATTATTTAAATTTTATTCAAATTCCGACGTTTCGGAGAGTTTTTCTCTCCTTCTTCAGGGTATTGATAGTTATTGATGGGTGAGTATAAATCGGTTCCCATTTGTCTCTCCTTTCAGTGATAGCAACAATATTCCAAAATATTATGATATATGATACAATGTTGAAAAATTTTGTAATATTGTTACTACTCTATCACTGAAAGGAGAGACAAATGAGAGCCGAGTTATACTCACCCATCAATAACTATTCAATACACTGAAGAAGGAGAGAAAAAAGTCTTCGAAACGTCGAAATTTGAATAAAATTTAAATAATTTATGGACTGCCTTTTCATTATAATCTACTTATTTCGCTTACCATTCCGTCTTTCTACGAAAATAAATAACATTATTTAAAATAAACCTAATTATAAAATATAGTCTTAAGTGCAGGCATATTAACCATCTTCCATCTTTACTGGCAATGCCCTTTATTCTTAGGACATGGGTTCCCACGTTACACAGAGATAAAACCAAAATACAAATCTTCCAAGCATTCTTTTGCCACCATGGCTGCAATTCAAAAGCTAGTTATCACTAGGGCTCGGATTTCGCCCTATTTGCCTTTCTTTTATTTATAGCTTAAAATTTAGGCCAATATGATATCTATGCGTTTCATTAAATTCTGAATAAAATAAGAGGCATTTGTTAGTGCCTATAATGCCTATTTTGCCCTATTCTGGGAGTTAGTGTATTTCATCTATAAATGCCTTTTTTTAGTGCCTAATATTTTAACTAAATTTGGTAATTCCCATTTTTTTACTAAATTTAAAAGTTTTTTTGAATTATTAAGAAAATATTCTTAAAAATATATTAAGGTGGGGTACCGCAGGATCCAAGCAGTTATATTATATATTATGCTTGAATGAAATTCAAAATGTACAATAACTTTTAAGGAGATAGGTGTTGGTTCTAGGTGAAACATTCTAATTTAATAATAAAACTTGAGCAAGATGCGAGGTAGGTTTCACAAAAAAAGAAATAAAACAAAATTGAGTTTTGAATTCGATATATTTCGAGGGTGAGCCCTTCTTCAGGAGTCAGAGAAAACTGATTATAAATTGGAATAATAATTTTACAAATAACAATTTTTTATTTAATTACCTCGGAAATGAATGCATTTGGCCAGTTCCTTTTGATTTTTAAAGAATTACAATAAAAATATATATTTGGAAAAATTGAAAACATTTTGACACTTGTTTACTGGTTTTAACGAATACAAATTCCTGAAGATGGGCTCACCCCAGAAATATATCGAATTCAAAACTCAATTTTATTTCTTTTTATGTGAAATCTACCTCGCATCTTGCTCAAGTTTTATTATTATTTCAAAATGTACATTTGAAATTTATTTTTTTTAAATATTGTTCTGTAATTCTATTTATTTATTAATTTAGGTCATAGAAACAATCAATGTAGATGATGCTTTATCTAAAAAGGAGGCTAAGAATGCTTTATCTTCTATTACTCTTGAGGCTGATTTAGCATATATAAAGTGTAATTTTAACAACTACCTGTAACCATTACAGCATTAGAAGCAAGAAATCTCTCTTTTGATTAGAGTCCATAAAAATATGCCAGAGATTTCAAGAAAATATCAAAAAAGCATCTGGTTTTATTGCCTTCAATCTCAATCAAAAAATGGACAAAATACTGAAGCGGAATCCTGGTTGGACAATAATGGAAAGAATAGCCAGGAATTTAGGAGAATATAGTAGTGCAAAAGAGGAAAATTTAACACCATGCGAAATGACTTATTCGAAATTAAGTGCCTTTTTAAGTGCCTATTTTAGTTATTTTTAGTGCTTAGTTGCCTGCTCTAAAGATTTTTAGTGCCTATAAATCCGAGCCCTAGTTATCGCACTAAAAGGCCCTATCTCGACTCACAAGCTCACCGAAGAAGCGTTTTCGCGCTATCCTTATTTTTTAAATGCTATCACGGCATGTGTTTCGATTAATTAAAATCAATAATGATTCCCCCAAGATCTCCTCTGCGCGTAGCACGCGATTCGCGGACTCACAACACCCCTTTGCGATTAAATTGAAGAAATACCGAACCACCTCATTCGTTCATACCTTTATTCCTATGACTTGTAGGAATTGGCTCTCTCTTCCCGTCTCCATCTTTCCCTATATCAAGCTGGATAAAAGATCCCTTTTCATCTATGTGTTTAATAATTTTAAGTTCATGAGAGAAATCAGATATTATTATTTTATTATAATTTTTATTAAAGTTGTTATAGGGAAATAAGGACTATATCTTTTATGCAAATAATTTATATTTTATTGCCAACGTTTCGTTAACTTTGTTGACTTCTTCAGGGCTCTAAAAAGTGATAAGGCATCAATTAATACATATCATAACATTTTCAAATAAAAAATAAAATTATCTCAAAAACCACTTCAATACATACAAAAAACAAATAAATAATTTTTTTTTCAATCTGATTGATGTCGATGACTTGCCTTGATATGTTTACTAAGAAAGAATAATTATCAAAATGACAAATATGCTGGGAAGTTAACTATTTGGTATGTAAAATGAGTTTTTTATGTGTATTAATTTGTTTTTTGTATGTATTGAAATGGTTTTTGAGATCAATTTTGTTTTTGATTGGAAAATTTTATGATATGTATTAATTGATGCCTTATCACTTTTTAGAGCCCTGAAGAAGTCAACAAAGTTGACGAAACGGTGGCAATAAAATATAAATTATCATCATAAAAGATATAGTCCTTATTTTCCTATTACAACTTTAATAATTTAATCGATGGACATAAATAATCAAAATAATTATAATTTTTACTTTATCATTCAAAGCATATGGAAGTATTGTAATCATAAATTATAAAGTGACGTTTTTGCTTCATTTTTTTTTATTTTCAAAATACAGGTTAAAACTATTTTAATCATAAAAAGTGAAAACTTTCCAAGACTCTGGTACAGTGTCCATATTTTAGAGATGTGGCATTTTTTTCAAAATTTATTAGCTAGAAAGTTTAAATTTAGCAGTGAGGTGCAGTTTCTTAACATGAACATATGTTCAAAATTTGAGATCATTAGTTAGAACCGTTCAAGTGCATCCGATTTTTTTTTCTTTTAATCAGTTTTTTTGTTTTGGAAATACAAACATTTTGGGACCAAAACAAATTTTTTATGACATTTCGTCCCCCTCCCGAGTAAAATTAAGCGTTAAAAAACATCTTAAAAATGATATTTTATGAAATATACTTTTGAAAACGTTTTGCGAGAAAGTCCACCGGGGCTTCGTTTTTGAGTCGTGGTGCAACTCTCTTCTGACAAGGGATTTCGTCTAGGACCTATCTGTCTTCGCTGGACATAACACAGCACATTCTCACCAGAAGAACTCTTAGATTCCCATATGAAGTTTGCCAGATAGAAAATTTTCACCCCTTGTTCGCCACGACCAGGATAGTTCTGTCAGGACAGTTCCTTCTCATGTTTTATTAATTTTATTGTATTTTATAGAATTGAACTGATATAAATATATAGGGTGTTTCAGGAGGAACAGTAAATATTTAGGAGGTGGTAGTATAGACGAATTGCAATAAAAAATGCCATATAACATGTTTCCAATTTTTATTGAGTACAGAGATACAGCTGAGTTTCAATGGATTTTCGTTTCGGGTCTTAGTACACCGGTTCCTATAGGTTGCTATTTATCGAATATCAGCAGTAGAGTGTTGATGCTCAAGTTGTGAAGTTGTACTTTAGTTTACATTGAAGTTTTCATTGTGATTTGTTGGCCAAGTCTTCTGTACTGTATCGTGTAAACATGCCGCACGTATTTACACATGCTGAGTAAGCCGATATTGGGTTATTAACTAACAGCTGTATCTCTACCCAATAAAAATTAGACAAATGTTATATGGCATTTTTTATTGCAATTCGTCTATACTACCACCTCCTAAATTAACTATTCCTCCTGAAACACCTTGTATACAAGGGACGCTTAAACGGGTGACGCTTTCTAGAGATAAGAATATCGAAACGACTTTTCATATTTAATTGTTTTATGGGATGTGTTCAAAAAAATCGAACCTTAATTTTTTCCCTGTAAAACAATGAAACATGGGAAGTGTTCAGAGAGAAAAGTGATGAAAATGAAGGTGTCTCTGCCCTCTTGAGATTCTTGAAGGGCTAAAGATTTTAAGACTAGGGAAAGATAGATAGATAGATAGATTTTATTTTGCTCTGAGAATAAAATTCTCCTGGAACATAACAGAAACAAATTATATTACATTAAAAAAAAAGATCTGCTTACAATAATTCAATTCAACCTAGAGAGTACAAAAACAATTTCATTTAACATTTAAAAATAAAAGAAAAAAAATTATTGAAATTGAAAATTGACAAAAGAAATCGAAATACAAAAAAAATATATATATATCACAAAATGATCTGCATGAACAAAATAAATTTAAAATACAACAACTCAGCCTCACTCCACCCATCAACCAGCCTTCTGCTGATTCATTAATAGATCGAAATACTTTGCCTTAAGAGAAAGAGGGAGACAGGAGAGAGTTCCAATCGCTAGAAGTCATGGGGATAAAAACTTATTAACCAATGAGTTAGTTTTTTAACCCTTCTATTTTCCTGGGAATCTGCGAATCGCATATTACTTTTTTTTTTTAATTTGAAAGTTTATAATAGGAAAATAAAGACAAGTTTATATGTGTGATATTTTTATTTATCAGTCAACGTTTCGTCGACTTTGCTGACTTCTTCAGGGCTTCAAATAGTCATGCCACACATTCGTCTAAATTTTCTTGTTATCTTCGTTACTATTGAAGACCATCAGAAACACAAATTTCAAAAAATATTTGGCACATTCACATAAACAATTTTTCTTTCTTTTCTTTTATTTAAATTTGAGATTTCTTTATCTAAGAATCAAAAGAAAAAATATTCTATTCTGGTTTTAAAAACAGTGTTGTCTCATTCTATTTATGTTATTTCCGTTTTATGTCTAATGTAATTGTTAATATAAAAAGAAAAGAAAGAAATATTGTTTATGTGAATGTGCCAAATATTTTTTGAAATTTGTGTTTCTGATGCTCTTCAATGGTAACGAAGATAACAAGAAAATTTAGACGAATGTGTGGCATGACTATTTGAAGCCCTGAAGAAGTCGGTAAAGACGACGAAACGTTGGCTTATAAGTAAAAAAGTCACACATATAAAATTGTCCTTATTTTCCTATTATAAACAAAATACAAATTAATAACGGAAATGATAATAATAATTACTTTTTTTATTTACTTTATGTTGTTGGACCACATTACCACATACCCTGATAGTATCTCTAAAAGAAAAAGAGCGGAAATGCTTCTACGATGGGTCAGAAAATCAAGCGAGTCAATACCATACAAGATGATTGTCCTTTAATCTTCCTCACTTTTATTAATTGCCTCCAGGATAGCATTGGCCAAATATTATCCTGTCTTATAAGAATATGATTAAATAAACCTAAAGGCATGACTTCAAATATACAAATTGAACTTATTACTGTTCTGGTCCAAAAAGTCGAGAATAATGGAATTTGAGGTTAAAGGATTTTTTTTCAATACTTTGTACGCACTGCAAATTTTAGTTATTTGGCAATTTTTTCGTTCGTAAACGGTTTAAACTAGAAAGCTGAAATTTTTCACAAAGGTCCAGGTTATTAATGCAAACTTTGCTACCAAATTTAAACTCATTATCTATAACCTTTCAATAAATCCCCATATAGACTTAATTTATTACTAAAATTAACAAAATATTTTACTGATAAAGTGAAAAGTTTTTCTAAAATTGATTAAATATTTTAAGTTAATTGTTTTTTAAGATAAATTGTATTTGCTTTCAATATCAAACTGTATTCTGAATTTATTTAATTATTGATAATATCGCGACTTCGCTACAATATATTATCTAGCTTTATAGGCCACAATGAACTGATTGTTTTCCTGTTAAAAGCATATCTTTTTTGAATTTTAAAATTTTATTGCGTTTATTTTGAGAAGAAACGATCTCACAATTTTGTTGGACAGGCTGCACTTGAGAGTGAATGGAACCTTTTTCAATTTGGGAATTTTAAAGTCGAGGGGTGAACCGCAACCTAATATTAGTGTACACCTACTTCTTGTTCCACTTTAATTTTCAAGTAGAAGACAATAGATTAAGGGGCATTATCTAATGAATTCCAAAATAATTTCACTTAATTCCAAAGACGGTGTTCACCTAATTCCCATCGCGGTTCACCCCTCAGTTAAAGTGATCAAAAAAATTCAACAACGATGTTTTAGTAGCTCGTTGAAAGATCACCCCTGTCAAATTTAGTGATATGAAGGAAAAATCTCCCGATAAGTCCATTGTTTTGATTAAGAATTGACCGAATCCTAGTATAGGTACATTCTTTTTAAACAGGGGCGTAGAAATTCAAAATCTATGGGAAGGGGGAACATTTTTAAAAATTTATAAATATATATATCTAATTATATGATTGAAAAATAGTGAGTGTTTTTCAGTGGCGTACCTAAGGGGGGGGGCGCACCGGGCGGCATTTTTTATATTTAGTTATAGGGTTGACCCAGCCAGTAGTTGATCAAATAACGCCGATGCTACGCTATTGTTATCACCCAGCTTTCATTTTAAATCTTAATAGAAAACTCACACCATAATAACAATCCCTTATATGTCACTGAAAGTTCCTGTCATCTGATTGGCCATCCCAGCCCCTCCATTTACAATCTACCCTTGGTTAGTGGTAAAAAGCATTTACTTTGCGACATACAACCGGCCCTTATATGTTTCCAATCATAGGAGAATATAAAATTCAGGCCTTATTAAAGAGCATAAACAATAGAATTAAAAAAAAAAATTGTTCCAGTAAGTTGATCGGGCGAATCCAATTTTTGATCAAAGTCAAATCCAATGATTTCAAAGGAGGTAAAATAACACAGTTTGATAATTTTATTTATATTTTATTTTATTATTATTTATTTTTTTATTATTTTCTAAGAGAAACAATGGAAATTAAAAAATTACATTTTTTAAAAGTATTGCAAGCCATGACCGAAAAAAATTTCTTGTTTTGCTGGTTTTAGTTGGTTCTTCGATATGTGAAACAACCTAAGTTGACAACATTTAAATCATAAATAACTAAATATATTTTTCAATGGGCCCAGAGAAAATAGTTGTTTCCGACTGAAAATTTGAACATTCGATCAACTACTGGATGGGTATCAATTACTGGCTGGGTCACCCTAGTTGTAAAAAACAACTTGTTCACTTCATAAGTTTACTATTCGATTTCTACGAATTATGAATTACTATATGATTTCGAATATTTTTCCTCGTCGTCAAGTAAATGTAGGGTAGAAAATATTATTATTTAAATTAAATAGCATCAAGCAGAGGACAACCTCTTTGTTTCTCTTTATGAATCAACAACTCTGCTACTCTCGGCAAAATAAAAACTTGTCAATTCAAATAAAAACTTTTCAAGAAAATATTATCTCTAAAAATCTAAAAAAAAGGGCTTGAAGGCCCTCTTGATCTACTAAAATTTATTCAACAGTATAGATGGGAAATTCTGTATCCAATATTGTAATTTTGCTAAGAATTTTTTTAACAATTGCTATCAGTGTTGCTAGTTGCGAAAGGAGCTTCTCCAAATTGAAGTTGATAAATTTTTTTTTTGTAAATTAGATATATATTTTATCTCATAGGTGGGGAACCTGCGGCCTCCGTAAGTTTCTTGTGGCCTTTAAAAAAGTATCTTGTATTTTTATAAAAGTTTCATTTATAGGTATATCAACTTATACGGCCTCCATTACTGCCTAATTTAAATATGGCATCCAATGGTATATCTATAATTTGTCTCAATTACAATTATTTATTTATGTTTATTAATTTATAAAAACCACCATTTGATAAATTTAGAAAGGGTGGCTAATTGGAGACTGCCTCGGGCGGCAAAAGTTCTAGGTATGCCACTGGTGTTTTTGAATTTTGAAAAATTTTAAAATCTGAAAATTCAGCCTCACTGGACTCAATTTACTTATGAAAAAATAAATTTAAAAGTCAGTTTCAAAGATGTTGTTAATATGTTTAATTTAAATGTCAGAAGGGACACCACAGACCCCTCATCCCAACGCCTCCTGATTTTAAAATTGAATTTTTTACGGTCAGAGTAAGAGAAAAAATTGAAATTCTAATCTAATAAATATACATTTTTTTTTCCAGAATGGATGATAACAATTCTTCTAATGAAAATGAATATTCATTAGCTGATGTTGAGGAACATAAGACACTGCAATCAGCTTGGATAGTAATACATGATGAAGTTTATGATGTTACTAAATTTTTAGATGATCACCCAGGGGGACCAGAAATTCTTTTACATGCTTGCGGAAAAGATGCAACCGAAGAATTTGTTGATATTGGCCACTCTCGTGACGCAATAACGATGTTAGAGAAATATAAAATTGGTACATTTATAAAACCTATTACAGATGAAAAAACTAAAAAATCTTTCAATTGCATAATATTATAAATTATAAGAAATAAATCACCATATTTAAAAAGAAAAAATACAATACGCTTATACACATATCTATCACAATAAACGTAATAATAAAATTCAACCCTTTATAAGAATAATCTTGAGTCGAGGGTCAAATTTCAGTAAAAAAACAAAAACAAAAAAAATCAAGAAATTCTACAGAGAAACCAGAAAAACATGAAATAAATAAACTTAAATAAAAACCAGACAGGCGATCGGAGTACTTCCTCATTATATTCTATAGAATATAAATGTGAAAGTAATAAAATTATACAGTAGAGCAGGGGTCCCCAAACTACGGCCCGCTTGCCAAATCTTGCCCTTGAAACTTTTCCATCCGGCCCGCGGCTACTTCAGAATTAATTCACAAGTATTCACTATATTAATGCCATATAATAGCGTATTATTAATATAATTTCCGTATAATATGTTATATCCGGCCCGGCCATAGTTTTCAATGTTCACATGTGGCCCTATCTCTAAAAAGTTTGAGGACCCTTGTAGTAGAACATCGATTATCTGAAACAATTAGGGAATGAAGATCTTTCGATAACCGATCATTTACGATAAATCTACAGAAAAAAGTGCATTAAAGTAAACCTACAGTTTGTCTAATACGAAGTATGGGAAAGTATTGTAATCGTACATAAAATAGTTGTTTTGCTTGATTTTTGGAAAATTTCTCAGAAAGTGCACATTAAATTTAATTAAAAAAACCTTTATTTTGTTAAGTGTCCTTTGTGAACTCCTGAAGATGGGCTTATACCCCGAAATATATATAGAGTCATGGTAAACAAGCATCTGATCTTTTATTTAAGTAAAACCTGCCTAGTATTTTATATTTTAAATTTTAAAAAGTTTCTAAACAAAAATTTTCTTTACTTAAAAAAACGTTAGTTACATGGCACGGAAATTTGGATTTGCTGACTGCAACGTTTTCCGTTAATTGATGTTTCTGTTGATCGGGATTCGGATAATCGATGCTATACTCTATTTAACTATCAAATATTTATAACTTATTGAATAATTTATATTTTTTTGAAATAAATATCTAATAATATTTATTTATAAATCTGACTTTCTTTCATTTATAAATTAATTCATAATCAAACTTTGTTTATCCTAATCGCACTCCCACATGCTTTGTACTGCACCACAATTTTACATATCAGAGGGGTGTCAAACTAGCAGCCCACCAAAAATTTATTACTCTTTACCCTTCCCATACTTCCGAGAAAATTAAAAGAATACAGATTTCTAATTTGTAAAAAGAACTTAAACTCCCTGAAAGTAATTTTCTTAAATATTACAAAAATAATCTCTCACTATTAAGGAATATAATAATAGTAGTAATATTCAGTATTCTTTACAAGTGAATGGCCTTACTTACAAATGAATTTTTATTAAGTAGAGTTTTCATGCCCAGGAGAAAAAACAAATTATATTATGTATTTATAATTTGCCGGACAAGTGCGCGTCAAACCCCAGGCTGAGGGTTCCGTACCTTTTATAACTTTCAAAATACTGAGATATCTAATGGATTCTTAATTGTTGTTGATATGGATAGAATAAGTGAATTTGATTAATTCTTTCATAATTCTAAGTTAAGCCATCTCTAAAGGCCGACATGTGCAAAAAATTGTAACTCACAACTTCATTTTAAAAGGAAATAAATTAAAAAAAATTAACTAAATCTACTTCATGGGATCTTCACAGGGATATATATTTCTCACACTATTATAAAAAAATATTTTTTCATTTTTGTTCTCACATAAAATTCCAACCTCCCCAAAATAATAATTCTATTAAAATTTAAATACGATTTTTGATTTTAGGAAAAATGAATACAAATAACTTCTAAATTACAAGTCTTATTTAGTTTACAGTTTACAAGCTCCAAAGCTCTGACAGATATTGTAGCGTCAACAATAGGGTCTCGTTTTACTTTTTAAACGGAACCCTATAAAGATAAAGGTCTGATATCGTATGTAACAAATCAAACTTTATATACCTATAAGTATTCATATATTTGCATCAGAGGCCCTTGTCTTTAATTTACTCCTAAGAACATAATACTGTGTTTAGAAATTAAATCTAGTCCATTTTTCCTTAATCTTAAAAATATATTCGAAGTTAAAGCAAAAATACTCAGAAATGGAAAAATTTGCCTGCTTCTGTGTCGCCTATGTGAGAATCTATTTTTACTAATGAAATCCAACAGGCAAGGATTATCTAATGACACCAATATCTTTGCCTTATGAAATAAAAAAATTAAGTGCACTTACCTTAGACATCATTTACTACCAGTGTTACTTTTTTATGATATTGATTAAACAAGAAGAGATTTAAGAGTTGGGTCAGATTTGAAGTGCCTTTACTAACGTGTCTTAAAAGATTGGATTTTATATAAAAGATAGAGAAATTCGGCGAATGATTTAAATTTCATTCTCTAGAAGTCATAGGGATAAACGAGTTGGCAATGCGTTTGTTTGATTTGTACCTGAATTGACTAGGTGTTGACTGATTGAAAATTACAAGGCTTTAGAATGGATTATTAGTTTTATCTTTTCGCAGTATTAAATATATTTATTAGTAAATAACAAACAAAAAAATAAATAAGCTGACACGTTCTGATGTGGCCAACCACTTGACTTTACCATATAATCTGGCCCCTCACTTATATTTAATAAAATTATTTATAATCATGTAGGTGGGTTAGTTTTTGCATTTTTAGACTTCTAGGGGCCCACTGATTATGTATACAACATTTGGTTGAGTTTGGTACAAGAGCCTAGAATTTCACCCCCCCCCCATTTTGGGCTGTTAGTTTTTGCATTTTTAGACTTCTGTTAGTCCACTGATTATGTATACAAATTTGGTTGAGTTTGCTCAAATGGCATAGATTTTTAATTTTTTTTTAACCCCCCCCCCCCCTTAATTTTGGGTCGATATGCACCAAAATCTAATCAGCTCTTAATCTCAATGGACCAAAACTACGTGTGAAATTTGGTTTTGATATTCTCACTAGTTATTGGGCTAGCTCGTCCACACAAATTTGGTAACGCACGTACTAACAGACATTTTGACAAAATAGTCATTATCTCGAAAAATATAATTTTCGATGTTCACTTATTAGAGCTTTTTTTAGACCGAAATGCCCTGGTTTCGCCCAATTTTTTTTTATCAAAATAGTTTCAGCCGTTTTTGAGATATTTCGAAAAAAGAAGCAAAAAAAACACTTTTTTCATGCACGATTACAATACTTGGCCATTCCCTGTATGGTAAAGAAAAACAGAAAACATTCATGTCTGATTTTGCTTATCTGCATCCATAATGGCATCTCATTCATTAAAAGTAGTATTTTTATATGTTTGTTATTTATAAATAAATATATTTAAGGTATAAAAATGTGGTTTTTATAAAAAATGTAACAAACAATTCAACCACCAAAGCTTTGACAAGACCAATGAAACAAACATAAATAGAAAGATATTGGGGGAATAGCGTGATTACTCAACCCTAATAGAAAATAAGCCAGTCAAGTGCGAGCCGGACTCACATTCAGAGGGTTCCAGTACTAAAATATTTATATTATTATCTGAATGACACGTGGCTCCGTGAATTCAATACTTCGGCCCTATCAGAGTACAGTAGAAAAATGATCATATCTTCCAAAATACTTTAGATATCAAATTCATTCTTATTTATCGTTCACAAGGAGAGAATAAATTCATTTTATGAATTTCTTGAGGATTACAATTTAAGTACTTGAATAAAATTGGCCTAGTAGGAAATACATAAAAATGTCCGATTTGAGGGGCTTTCTCACATCGTCATTTTGAAAGCAAAAATAAACATAAAAAAATTAAGCCTAATTCTACTTAAAAATATATTTACAAGGGGATACCTCACACCCATGATAAAAAAATGTTTTTTTTATTTTAGATTTCACAAAATATTCAACCTTTTCCAAAATAATAGTCGATAGCCGGATACTGACTGAGCGAGCAGCCTCGCGAGGCTGCCTCGGGCGTTTGCCGCAGAACCGTCCTGAGTGAACGCAGGAAACGACCCGAGGCGCCTTTGAGCATTCACAAAAACCGACAACCGATGGATCGGGCCGAGGCAGCCTTAGACGAGGCAACGGGCACTTTTGCCTTGGGCGAGGCACGTACTGACCGACCAGGCATTTGCCTCAAGGGGCTGGCCTCGCGAAGCAAACCCTCAGTCAGTATCCGGCTGATGAAAATCTTAATGCGATTACTAAAAAAATTACATATAACTTGTAAATTTCAAGTTTTTAATTTAAGACCTACAATCCTCTTAATTTACTTTTTCAAACGGAACCCTAAAAAAATAGACAAACACCCAACTTTTTTTCATTTTGCAAATGCTGTTAAATCTTTGGTGATCACAGGACGACATGAAGACAAGGACCACACTTTTTGTAGGGCCCAAACTAAGGATATTGTTATATTAGAAAATTTTAATTACCCCCATAGTCGGAAACCATAAAAGCTTTCAAATCGTTCAGGTTTATATATTATGTCACAATTGATTTACAATAATAGATATTCAATGAAAAAAGGGGAGTCGGGTTGGTGGTGCTGGCTAAGGCGCTGTATCATTGATGACGATGTTCAAGCGGGAGGCCGGGGTTCGAGCCTGGCTAGCATATACAATTTCTTCCGACTAAAACTCCGGTTCCCTCACTAACACTACTGATGTCCTGTCTAAATGGGCTTTGTTCACGATGACAATAAATAAATCAAAAAATATTCAATGAAAAAAAATGCATCAAAATGTGATAAATAGATTTATTATATTAATACACATTAAAAGTATTTTTCAGTGTAAGTTAATTCTTTACATATTTCTATATATAGATATTTAAAGAGAAAAATAATACAAAATGTTTAGTTATTTTCGTATTTTTATACAAATATTTGTCAACTATTACTAGTATATTTGTTAAGAAGGAGGAGGACCATTTCGATAACGTAGGACAGTTCTGAACATTGACCCAAATCCATCAACAAACTCACAGGGCTCTTGGTTATTGGAGGAATCGGATGGCATTCCAAGCCAGGTGGCGATCCCCAGTACAGCCAAAAGACAGCATTGGAAAGGAAGTGAAGCGCGAAGCACTCGGCCTAGATACCGATAACCTCGATTGAATGTATCACGATTGACGGTAGCAGTTCCATCAGTTTCTTCATACTCGGAGCCAGACGCTGACCCCTCACTCCCTTCAGGCAGCCTGTTATAAAAACACAAACAAGAATTATTAATTAATTAATCAACAATAACTAATATCGTTCGATGGGAAACCTCAGCAGATGAGATCCCATCCACATTGATGCCCATGAATTCCAGTAAACTTATTTCCTCACATACACAAAACCGTCACCAGGAAAACATGGAAAAGGATTTGAAAAAAGATTTTTAGTCTTTTTCCCTAACCCCAAGGCCAACCCCATTATCACAGTGGCCAATCCAGTAATCCTCTCCCTAACCATTATTCTAAAAAAATTGATTGTCCCCGACCGGGCCCCTTTGATTGGAAGTCAAAGATACTTCTTCTATACTAGACAAACCTCGAACCATTACCCAGTAAATTCTCAAATAGAAAAACAATCAGACCACATCTACAAAGTATCAGTACCAAGCATTTTTAGGAAATGACAAGAATAGTACTTAATATTTTTTGAAGAAGGTTTACGGCCAAAAATAACAATTTGCTTGTTTATTTCCGAGCTTTCCATGTTTTATTTGATCATTTTCAGGGTTCAAAAATACAAAAAAAATCATTTTTTGAATGATTTTATTAATATTTTCATAAAATTTCATGATAAAAATATAAACAAACAAAAAAGTTGTTAGGTATTTCAATTTATTAAATCAATTCGTTTTATTTATTTTAAACCCCACTAATAGTTCATTATAAATAATTATTTATTAAAATAAGAAATTGAATTTATCCCAATTTAATCAAATAAAAAACATGTTTAATAGTTTGTTATATTTAAATTTATTACTAGAGCTGATGTTTTCAAATAACGTACAGAATCTTGAAAATTTTTCCTTCAATTTGATATTATGTTCAACTCAAGAAATACGTATAAATACGTATAAATGTTTCAACGTTTTCACCTAACTTAATTCTTGATTTTTTTTTAAATTTCTGTCCCCCCCCCATTATCTTAATGATAAGTGATCTTCAGGAAAATTGAATTAAGAAGGACTGTTATAGGTAGTGAGAATTTTAGGGAAGAATTAGCATGGCATACAGTTAAATAGTAGGCAAGTTGCGTCAAACTAGTCTTAGAATTGATTACCCTATGATGAAGATGATGATGATGATTCATTAATAAAAAAATACAAATTAACTTTTATGACATAATTTTTTTCAATTAGATAGAAATATTTAAATGATTCATGTTTATATTTGATTATGTTTAGATTAATATTAATTAGGTTTTTATTTAATTTTAATTTTGTTAGATTCAATAAATAATAAATTGGCATGCATTTTGTTTGTTTAGTTTTAAAGCAAAAAAATTTAGAACTTACCATGTATCAATAGGGAAGCGCGAAAGTTCATCCGAGTCCGGGAGCTGTGATTAATTAAATAAATTTAAATATTTCAGCAAACCATGCTCAGTGGAATAATAATAATAATAGTATAATAAAAAAAATATTTGCAGTGCATATTAATGAAAAATTTGTGAAAAAATTGCGGAAAAATAAAAAACAAAGATGATCCTATTACTAATAATGTGTTGTCTACTGCGATTTATTGTATCAAAAGTCTCCAAAAATAATAATTAAAAAATTTCTCTATGATATAAAGAAGAGAATAGTCCCTAGTGGTTATATATTCGCCAAATTGTTACCATGAATGAAGGCCGAGAATCAAAATTTTTATTAAATATGTGTGATTTCATCTTAGAAGGGATCGCTCCCTCAGCAGTCGAACCCAAGTGCCAAACTTGCATTCAATGGAGTTGGCTTAACCCTACAGTCGAAATCCATAAAACAAAGGTATATGCATAGGTAGAAAACTTTACTTAAGTTATAGCAAACTCGATTGTAAAATTCTGCTAGCAATTGAATGAAATTTTCAGGGTAAGGCTATATTTTATATTGCAAATAATATTTTGATAAAAAAAAAAAAAATGGTATTTTTCAAAATTCAAATATCACTAAGACTCTAATGTTTGTATTTCGAAAACGAAAATGATTAGCAGAAAAAAGATATGTGCTAAGTTTGTACTTTCTATCCCAAACCGTTCTGAGCCGAAAATTGCAAAATCCGAACTATCTTAGTATATTATAATAGGAGACTTTTGAATATGATTATCTCAAACTTTGATTATTTAAATTAATTTAAATATATAAGGATATAATATAATAAAATTCATTGAATCATAAGAGCGGAATCGCATAATTATTTAGTAAAAGATTCTATTAAAATGATTTTTGAGGATCTTTTAGCCTCTCAGCTATTAATGATCATTTTTGTGATAATTTTTTTTTATTTACTTTGATAATAATAATTATAGCATTAAATCGGTATTTTACCAAGAGTAGCAGTTTTTGAATAATACCACCTAATAATTGATGTTTAATGAGTTAAAGTTCTTAAATAAGACTGTAAATTCTGAAGGAGACAATAAAAGAGTGTGTCTTCTGCTGGAATTATAAATTTTATTTATTTATAACGAGACTATAGTTTCGAGGGCCTAACCACATGAAAGATGTTAAGCTTTCATTCATAAATTAATTCCTGTGAATCCATTTTAATAGACAGATGAAGAGGGCAAAGCCCTCGAAACTATAGTCTCGTTATAAATAAATAAAATTTATAATTCCAGCAGAAGACACACTCTTTTATTGTCTCCTTCAATATATAAAAATTCTGCTACTCTCGGCAAAAACTTTCAATTTACTGTAAATTCTTCTAATATATAGTATTCATTATTTACGAACTTATTAATTATTGATTTTTTTTATGATACAATGAATTTTTATTTTATCATTTTCTATAAATTAAATGATTTTATATATCTTATTTCACTACAAAAATGATTTAATAAAGGGTATGTTTACCTTGTTTGAAGAAGGATCTTGACCAAGGGCACATATTAATTTGAGAAGATAAATGTTGATAAGGCGGGTAAGGGACTGCATCCTCAGCCTTAGATGGTTGAGGCGGATGGTTGCACGCAGTGGTGCATTAGGACTAGGCAAAGGGGAAACGGAAGAAAGAGAAACATTGGAGGAAGGACCCCCTAATTCGAGGCCAAGCCCCACACCAAGCAGTTCCTCAGCAGCTTGTTGAAGGGATACAACGCGAGGTTCACAACGAGTGAGATCATCTCGCAAATCCTTAAAAAGAAAAATTACAATTTTATAAGTTAATTTTTTTTTTGGAAATATTTTAAGGTAGTTGTTTCGCGACAATACTAGCAAAAAGTTAATGCTAGAGTATATAGAACAGACAATAAGGATTCATAATTCATAAGCCCAAAACTTTTTCCTGTTTATGTTCCACTACTAGCCAATCCCGTGCTCGTTTGACAAATCTGGCAACACTGTCCGAGCGGTATATATTTTATCATAGAAATTTCAGATAAAGTACATTATAAAGGGAGATTGATAAAACAAAAAGTTCCTAATAAGCGATTGAAAGCGGTTGCGACAATAGCTGGAGCTGAAAAAACTTCAAAAAAGTGTACTAACCCAGGTAAGACCCAATATCCCCAGAATATTCTAAGAAGTTATTCAAAGGACATATATATTCCAATTATCTCCAGGAGATCCACAGAATGTATGGGCGTTAATCTTCTGAGAATATTCTTTTCCGAACATTCAAGAATGCGCAACTAGGAATATTCCGGGAAAGGGAATTTAATGTCCTACACGAATAGTTTAGTTCTAAGAAAATTCCCAGAATATCTACGAAGATTGAAAGATTATTCACAGGATATTCCAATGTCCAGAGAAGATATTATCAGAATATTTATAGATTATTCTTGTGTTACCTGGGAAAGTTAACTGACTTTTTAGGTTAAATAAATGCCTTGTTGCCAGCTTGTTTTTAGTGTAAATTTTTCATTATACATTTTTTATTATTTATTCATTATTATCTCAGAAACTGTGTTGTAACTATGAATTAAAATTTTCTTAAAAAATGTATTAGTTATTGTTTAATGTTGGTTTAGTTTTTATAACAATGGTAAGAAGAGTTTCTTAATTATAATTAAATATTTATGTAAACTTTCCGATATCCCGTATAGTGCAATGTATAAGAGCCTGAAAAACTCTTATCTTTGGAATTTAATATTTCCCAAACTATATTGTTCATAAATTTCCTTTTGCCATCAATCGATGCAGACGTATTTAAATAATAATCTCTCTAAATTTCAAAAAAATCCTAAGAAAATCCATATGGTTTAACAACTACCTTAATTGGATATTCAAAATGAAAGAATTTTTATTTATTGAGAATTTCTTGTTGTCTATTTAGTTAACTGGAAGATTTTATTCGGGATGGATCACTCATGGTGGGAAATTAAAAAAATATTGCTAAATTTATTTTTTATAGTTTATTCATGACGATTCGGTTTCTAAATCAGAAGCTATTTTAAAGAGTTGATAGATATAATTCAAATCATTCATCGACTTGTTTGGCTCGGATTAGTGTGCTTTATTTGGGCCTTTATATTAATGCGTGCAATTGTTTTGCAAATGTTTTTTTATTATTATAAAAAAAAAATTTATATTGTATTAAAAAAACATGAAAAAAAAAACGATATTATGCAATATATTTTTATATACGTTAAATAAAACTGCAGTCGATATCTCGGTGTAATATAATTTATTTAGCTTTCTGCCGACGTTTCGGATCCTCAACGGTATGCTAGTAAAGAAAAAAAAAATCAAAATTTCTATCGAATTTTGGTCATTCACTTCGAACTTATTTAATAACTTTCCAAGCTATTCTCAATCCAATCCCATTTGAATCCCAAATGAAGTGAGAATGCTTTGGAAAGTTTTAATAAGTTAGAATTATATGACAAAAATTCGTTTGGAAATTTTAATTTTTGTTTACTAGCCTTTGCCCCGAAGAATGATATCGATAAGAATCCGAAACGTCGACGGAAGGCTAAATAAATTAGATTAGACCCAGATATTGGCCGTACTTTTATTTAACATCTAAAAAGAATATAAAATGACGGTGTCTTCAATTCACGTCTAAGATATTATATAATTTATTTAAATAAAATTGAAATTCAATGGATTTTTACAAATCACGATAGAATCTATTTTAAGATTTCTAAAAATAAATGAATGAAGCGATTCCAATTATTTTTATATCACTTGAATAAATGGCTTCAGAAGTGGTTAACACGTTGACTGCCGACTACGAGATAACTCGTAGGTAGCGATCTTTTTCAAGGACGCCAACTACGAGTTATCTCGTACTGTATTAACTTGCCATTCTTGTGTTGCTACGATTAAACCCGTAATATATCAGTGCTAATATCGATAGATGGCTTCAGGGGAAGAACAAAAAATCAATGTTGGCTTGCATGAAAAGACAATTTATTTGAAAACGAACATAAAAAATGTAAGTGTAAGAATTAAGTCAAATTACAGAAGTATAATAATATTTACTGTTTGTGGAACTTTTTAAAACAACCTTCCACACACAGAGCTGGCTTTTCACTACATACTGGACAGTAATAACGCGTTTCTCGGCGTTTTTTCCCTTGGTTACATATGCGACATGGTTTCGTTGGACGCTGTTTTTTTTCGGTAGGCGGTAAACTCTCTAAATAATGGATACTTTGCAATTTACTCTTTTTCGTAACGTGTTGAATTTCTTGTCCAATCAATGCGAGCACGAATTCCTCTCTGAACTTTATCAGACGATGATGGCGCAATGAATGATTCAGCATTATCGAAGCGACAAGTCAGTGCAGGTGTGCCTACGAATAAACTCGTAATTGGCTTCCGAGAAGAGATTACTGTTTCCGACGCCAACTACGAGATAATTCGTACAACATTGTTTTTTTTAGGAAAATACGTTTTTACTCTTTTATTTTATAACTATGTTCTAGATTTAGACTTTTTAATAATATAATGTAATAAAATCAAAATTTCATTTTTGGCCAGAAATCTGAAAATTACTGTGGCAGTCAACGTGTTAATTAATGAACTAGAAAATTTTAACAAATTTTTCTATTTTTCTATGGGTTGTTAACCAGAAAAATATCTACAATATCATCAATCTGAACATCTAAAGCTCATCAAGAAAATCTTATGTTTATAATCAATAAATAATTTTAGGTTATTCGAATTCAATATAAATTTGAAAATTTAAAAATCTTACCTTAAATCGATTATATTGTGATTTAAGTTGATGGGCCGAAGCATTTAGATCAATTGGTTCTGTCTGGCGGATCGACTTCTCTGTTCTTTCCAGCCATTCCATCAATTGATCAACGATTTCATGAAATTCGGGATTCTAAAAAGAGAATAAATATTAGGTTTCATTAAATTTATATTTGGCTTAACTTTATTTATTAATTAAAAACTACATATAGGAATCTAAATAGAGCCAACTTATTATTTCGCACGATCGAATATTTTTATAGATTTACCAATGTTGTAAAAAAACTTGAAATTTGTCATATAGTTTGTCAAAGTCAAAAATAATTCGTGACCCCTTCGCAGAAATAAAAGCAATGATAAAAAAATATTCACAGAGCCATCGATCGGAGTACTGATGAATAGGTCTTTTAAAAAATCCTAACGTTTATTTGTAATTTTTATTTTGACGATTAATATATATTATGCAGATATATAATTTCGATATATATGTGTGTATGTTTATTTGCATCAAGCGGAGGACAACTCTGCTACTCTCGGCAGAACAAACACTTTTCAATTTATTTTGACGCTTTAGATGAGCGGTATGGGTCTACAAATTCGTCTCTCCGTGTTGTCCTCCCCTCTCTCTAACTTTTGCAACCTATTGATTTAAAAATTCTTAAAAATTCTAGTAAGTACCTTAGGTTTAGTAATTTTGATGAACATTATTTAGTAGTTATAAAATAAATAGTTTGGATGGCAGATGAAAAAACTAATGAACAATTAAAGTTCGTAGCATGAAAAGATCTTTTAAAATCCTATTAAACATGTAAGTTGTAATGCAGTGTTTTCGCCCCTCCAAAACCTAAACTAGGCTCCCACTTGGCTGATTTTCCCACCATAATTCGTTTCAATGAAGCGTCGTTACCAGCAATATAAGATTTTCAAAAACTTGTCTTCTATAAATATTTTGATATATATACATATTTGATTATAATTGAAAGTAATGGAAGGCAGCCCAGGGATAGTGTGGAAAGAAAAATTTACACATATCCAAATAAGGTGTAATTTATTGGATTCCTTCCTCCTTTCCTTTCAAACCGACGTTTCGGAGGATTCTTCCCTCCTTCTTTAGGGTTTTAAAATGAAGGAAACAAATAAAATACTTCCTTCCTCTCTCCACAGGAGGTATTTTATATGCTTCCTTCATTGACCCCTTGAAACCCTGAAGGAGGGAAGAATCCTCCGAAACGTCGGTGTGAAAGGAAAGGAGGAAAGAATCCAATAAATTACATCTTATTTGATATGTGTTAATTTTTTCTTTCCTCACTACCCCTGGGCTGCCTTCTATTACTTTCAATTAAAAGTTCTACTAGTCCGTCTCTCTCCAGAGAAAATTTCGTGCAAATAAAACCAGAAAATACTTTTTTAAGAGTACTAAAAAAAATGCATTTCCTGTTTTTAAAGCATTTTGAAATAAAAGTTTGATTTATTTTTAATTTTTATATTTAAAGCATATTCATTTAAAGTAAAGAACATTTTTTTAGAAACTTTTTAAAATTTAAAATACTAGGTAGGTTTCACATAAATTTATTTGAAACTTAACTAATATTTTATATTGAAGGAGACAATAAGAGTGTGTCTTCTGCTAGAAATATAAATTTTATTTATTTATAACGAGTCTATAGTTTCGTTATAAATAAATAAAATTTATAATTCCAGCAGAAGACACACTCTTTTATTGTCTCTTTCAATATAAAAATTCTGCTACTCTCGGCAAAAAAACTTTCAATTTAGTATTTTATATTTTAAATTTTAAAAAGTTTCTAAAAATTTTTTCTTTACTTTATTTAATATGTTTCACCAAGAACCTACACCATTCTCCCTCAACAAAAATACATATTCATTTGATTGTAGAGATCGTGCGAATAATTTCTACAAGCATTTTAGGTTTTAAGTGCATTCATTGTACTAATAAAAAGCATTTACTACTCTTAATCCTTATATAAGTAGAACTATAATATTTCGAACCTGCATTAAGGCTGTTTGAAGAGCAAGATGCCACGATCGAGCATTTGCGCAGATCGATTCCCATCTATCGCTGGCCTGTTCAATTCGATTTATTATGTCTTCAGGTAAATTTGTGCTAGTAGATTGGATTCGTTTGACTGTATTTAATAACAGCCGATGACTGTCTAACTCGACTAGGAATGCTCGCAATCGATGGGATGCATCTTCCAGAGGTTCGATTTGATTAGGAGGAGTAACCAACTCTTTCTGTAAACCTTCTGCATGTCGCAGCCATTGTTCTAATCGCCAGAGTTCACCTTCAAGATGTCGAGTGTCGACAAAATCATTAGTAGAATATTGTCGGTGAAGTGAGGTTGTTTCCGTAGCAGTGGCCAGTTGTTCTCTGTCAATCAAGAGTAAAATTTTTTTATTTTATAATCTTAATGATTAATTTGAAAAATAGTTTATTTATAGAATGACATAATTTAATTATATTACTAATTATTTAATAATTGTAAACTTAAAGGTTTAGTGAATAATATTTTTTGCATCGATATCAATATAAAAAATGCTCGACTAAACGACCTATTTTTTAGAGTAAATCAAAGAGGGTGTCCTTTACTTGATGCAAATAAACCCATGCAGAGCCACCGCAAGCTTACTAAAATCTCGAGGGTTGAACTTTATCACCCACCCCACCCATATTAAATATTTGTTAAAATATTTTTTATATACTTAAATATATTCTAACAATTATATTTAATGTAACCGAAAAAATTAAAAATACTAATTAATAAAGTGAAGGGAGTGTAGTTTCACAGTGAATGAAATAAAACTCAAAGAGGTTTATACAAACTCAATATATTTCTTGTGTTATATTAGTATGTATGATTTAGATGTTTTATTTTACGATGGCATGTTCAAATATTATTAGTTTTTAATCTGTAAACTCCTGATGATGGACTAATAATCCGAAATATATTGAGTTTGTATAAACCTCTTTGAGTTTTAATTCATTCACTGTGAAACTACACTCCCTTTACTTTATTAATTAATATCATGTTTTACCTAAAACCTACACCACTTTCCCTAAGTAAAATTAAAAATACTAGGCTAGGTATAAAAGAATAAAGTTCATAATAATTGATAAATACTTAAGATATGTTTAGGTTTATTTGTATCAAGCAGAGGATATCTTCTATTAAGACCTCTGTTATACTCAGCAAAAGCCAAGCCATTTTTTCACAATTCTAATTACATATAGGTATATATTATATTTATAGAGATAAAATTATACCTATAAATATACGAGAAGGAATAGTAATTTGTCAATGTCATTATTTTAATGAGCTTAAATCACCCCAGCATAGCCCCCCCCTAAGGGGGGGTCCAGGTGCACCCGTGGGTCCATGGTCCACGTCCCGCAGGGGCTCGGACCCGGCAGTGACATTTTTTTTAATGGGGGTATGTTAGAAAAAAAAACTTTGAAAAATATTTGTTAACTGTAAAAAGTAATGATTAATATTAATTTTTTTTTTAATTTCGCTTTCATTTATAGGTTTACGCGTTTACCCTTAGCATCATTGGAAAGTAAAAATGTATGTGATTGTAGTTTAGTTTAGTTTTTATTTTTAGGACCTTATCTAGGCACTATATTTATTTTCATTAAAATACAATGCACAAGCACAACACCACAGCGATTGGTGAAATAACAAAAAATAAAACCCATTCTGACCAAAAAACCTCAATAAAAAACACATACTTATTCAATAATAAGGGGCCCGCTTTTAGATTTTAGGTCCTGGGCCCGAAATTTTATGTGGGGGCTATGCACCCCAGGTAATTTTTAATGCATTAAGATTCTTGATTTATATCACGTTTATCATTTGATGACCTTACTACTAATCAAATTTTGAGAATTAGTGTCTTCATTGTTTATTAGCTCTGAAGTCACTATTATTTGAATAAACGTTTAAAAAAAATTAATTAATAATCATTGACAATTTTAATTGAAAAGTTTTTTTACTTATGGAAAGTGGTGTAGGTTTTAGGTGAAACATGATATTATATGAATGGACTTGGAGGAAACAATGAGGCGGGGAGACTGGATGAGTGCTCCTTCCGAGAAAAGGTTCAATCCGAATCATGGAATGATATTTTGTCGGAGGGACATTCCGAGAGGGCATTCACCCTATTTTATAATAAATTAACCGAGCTTTTGAATAAATCCAGGAATGGCCAAAGAGTGATTAGTAAAAGGCTAACTAAACTTAAATCATGGATTACTATAAATCTGATTAAATCAATTAGAAAAAGAGATAATATGTCTCTTAAAACGCGTAAACAACCTTTCAATGTCAAGCTTCTAATTTATTACAAGAAGTATAATAATATTTTAAAGACTACTCTACGCAGGGCTAAAGAGATGTATTTTGAGAACAAATTTAATCAGTGTGGGTCAAATATGAAACAGGTTTGGGAAACCGTGAATGAGGCTACTGATTCAGTTGGGCAAAAAATCTATTGTTTCCAGCATTGTTCTGTCGGATGGGCGGCTTTTGGGTTTGGATCAGAAAAAAGAGATGGCGGATGGGTTCAATGAGCATTTTGTGACAATTGGTAAAGAAATTTCGGAGAGAATCAAGGGAGAGAGGGTGAAGAAAGATCTTAAGTATAAATATAAAACAGATAAAATGTTCACCAACTCCTTTTTTCTTACACCAGTCACATTGGATGAGGTTTTGTCGCAGATAGGAAGATTAAAAAAAAAGGTTTCTCCTGGTAGTGATGGTATTTCCTCTAGATGCTTAATTGATAATGCATCTGCAATTTCAAAACCATTGGTCCATATAATTAATTTATGTTTTGAGCAGGGTTATTTTCCTCAAGAGATAAAGCAGGCGGTTGTTATCCCACTACACAAAGGCAAAGAGAAATCTAAGCTTGATAACTATCGCCCCATCTCCCTCCTTTCTGCAGTGTCCAAGATAATTGAAAAATGCGTCAAAACTAGACTTATAAATTACTTGGAATCACGCCAGATATTATCTGAGCGACAATTTGGATTTCAAAATAAAAAAAATACTGGTGACGCTATTTTTGAGTTTACTCAGGACATAATCAAAAGATTGGACAGGGGTTCAAAATGTATGGGTGTTTTTCTTGACTTTCAGAAGGCCTTTGATACGGTGGATCACAAAATTTTAATAAATAAACTCCAAAATATAGGTATTAGAGGTGTGACCTTGAGTTTTTTTGAATCTTACTTGAAAAGAAGATCGCAGGTTGTCAGAATTGATAACGTAATCAGCTCAGAAATGAATGTAACTATCGGGGTGCCTCAGGGCACTGTACTTGGCCCAATTATGTTTCTGATATATATTAATGATCTACTGAATATTGAAATAGAGCACTGTAATTTATACTCCTTCGCAGATGACACAGTCGCCGTTTTCTGGGGGGATTCCTGGCGGGAGGTCTTTGGGAGTGCAAACACTGGACTAGCAACCCTGAGGGATTGGCTAGATGATAATTTGGTTAGTCTAAACACCAAAAAAACTGTGTATGTCCCTTTTTCCTTGACCGCAGCCGGATCGCCACCGGAGGATGAATATCATATTATTATACATGAGACGGGCTGCGTCAGATTTGAATGTGACTGCACCCCCTCAAACCAAATGAAAAAAACAAATATCTTGGCATTATTGTTGATGGGCGGTTACGATGGGATAAACATATCTCTTATCTATGCTCTAGATTACGAGGTATGATCCATAAGTTCAGGCAATTGAGGGCTGTCGTCCGTTTGGAATTATTGAGGACGATTTACCTGGCACTTGTTCAGTCGATCTTAGAATATGGGATTATTGGGTGGGGTGGATGCGGAATTACTGTCCTGAGGCCTCTCATACTCTTGCAGAAGAGAATAATAAAGGTTTGCTTGGGTAGGTCGGCAAGGTATCCCACGGAGCTGATCTTCAAGGAATTCAACGTTTTGAATTTTAACCAGCTCTGTGATATGTACCTCATAAATTTTGTACACGCGAGACCTGGGGAATTCCCGGAGACACCGAGACACGTGCATGGGACCCGCGAGCAATCTGGGAGGCGCCTTAGGGAACCTAGATGTAAAACGAGTGCGGCTGAACGTCATCCAGCTTTTAGGGGTCCTCGTATTTATAATGGGCTGCCCGCGAGCATCACTGGGCTGCCAAACTCTGGATTGTTTAAGAGGAGATTGAGGCGGTATGTAGAGGAAGGCCTTGAGTATTAATTAATTTATGTATGTATATAAATGTATATATGTGTTGTGTAAAATGTATTAATAAGTTGAAATTAACAAACAACGCTATGATGTCGGACCACCCCTCCACACAAGCTTTGCTTAATGAGGGGTGTTGCAAAATTGTTAATTTGATTTTTATTGTTATTTTGATTTTTATTGTTTTTATTTAACCTAATTTGATTTTTATTGTTTTTATTTGGTTTAAATATTTCTTTTTATATATATAAATGTACTTACTTTGCAAAATAAATAAATAAATAAAATAAATAAAAAAATTTAATAGAGTAAAGGGTGTGTAGTTTCACAGTGAATGAAATAAAACTCAAAGAGGTTTATATGTATAAACCTCTTTGAGTTTTATTTCATTCACTGTGAAACTACACACCCTTTACTCTATTAAATGAAAAGTTTTTGTTTTGCCGAGAGTAGCAGAGTTGTTGATTCACAAAGAGAAACAAAGAGGTTGTCCTCAGCTTGATGCAAATAAACATACACACATATATATATATCGAGATGATATATCTGTATATATATATGTGTGTATGTTTATTTGCATCAAGCAGAGGACAACCTCTTTGTTTCTCTTTGTGAATTGACAATTTTATTTTTAAGCTGGTCATTCTTAATTAAAGTTTTGATTAATCCAATTATTAACAGAATATTAAAAAATATATAGTCATATTTTAAAGTTCCGCTTTCGTAAATGGAAAGTTTATTCCAAGTTCTTTGTCTCGAATAGAGAGAAAGAGAAAGGGTCTTATGTTCTTATCATATCTGATTTTTTAATATATAGAAAAGCCATGGGAGAAAATATGTTTGATTATTTACATTTGAAGTGTGCGTAATTGTAGAAGAAGTTTATCCAAAGTTATCCTAAGATTTTGTACTTCATTTGTATAATGAAGCAAATCATCTTCAGGAACATTTTCGGCTGTCGAACATAAATGTTCAGCAAGTTCCAACGAGGCTTGACTTTGAGCCGCACAACGAAGTAGTTCTTCTTTTCCTTTCTGGCCCGATTCAACCCCTTGCTTTAGAAGTTCCACGTGTTGTCGACATTCTTCTATTGCTTGTTTTATTTCCGATACTCCATTATCATCTGTCGAATACAATGTATCTACCTGTACAGCAGAATCAGTTTCAAATCGAAGAGTAGCCACCTAAAATAATTTTTACAATTAAAATTTTTTGTTGTTGCAACGAGACCCTTAATTAAATTAAATTGAGTATATTTACCTGAGCAGCAAAATCGCTTGTGCCGGGTGGTCGTAATGCGGCCAATAGATTATGTGCCTCTTCACTGAGGGCGTCCAATTGATCAGTTTCAATCCAACTTGTTAATGATAAATCTTCATTCGTAAGATGAATAGAAGACATCCAATCACTAGCTATGGTCAGAATTTGGGAGTTGAAGTTGTCACCCTCGAGAAGCATCTGCTCCGCTAACTAACATAAAACATACATCAATATTAAAATATCATCTGATAAAGATGTTTAGGGAAAAGGTCAATAATTTGATTTAAGGCATGTAGCTCGGAAGTTCAGGGCCGTAGAGAGAAGTTCCTTTCTTTTCATTTTTATTCGAAATTATATTTTCTTGAAAATAAATAACAAATAATAATTATCATTATTATTCAACTCGCATAATTTCGAAGATTGAAACAAGAGGGGCATTTTGATTAATTCTGATATAAAATGACTTTTGCTTCTTCTTTTTCAATAATTTTTTAGGTTCCTTTTCACTTATGATATAACTAGCTGCAATGCCCACCTTCGGTGGGCCTCTTGCTAGCCAGTGGACTTCGCACCCTGGACCCCCGTAACTTGAACACTCCCTCTCCATCTCCAACCACTCCCCATCCCACCGACTTTCTCCCAAACCCTGGAACGTCTGCCCCAATTCAGATCACCCTCCACCCTAGTAAACCTACCCCCTTGACCCCACCTCTCAACCCTGGGGGGGGGGGGCATAGAAACTTAGGTACATACAGAGACAGGCACAAATGCCTTTTAGCAGTAAGTGATATAGGTAGAGATACAGAGAGAAATGCCCTTTAGTACCCCTGGACCCCACCGCTCACCCCCTGGGGGGACGGACATAGGTACATACACAGGCAGGCACAAATGCGTTTTAGTAGTATAGGATGTACTAATTTACTATCATATTTAATGTAAACAGGACCGTCGAGAGCTTACCCCTCCCTTCTTATTAAATATTTATTAATACACAAATGGTTGGAAAACGATCGTACTCAGGCCCTGCCTCAGTCCTTCATGCAGGAAAAGACTCTTCCCGATTTTATTTAATGAGCACCGGGCCGGGCCCCTTCAGGGCTGCAGCCCCCCCCCCCCCCCCCCGGCGTCTCTGAATGTTAATTCTCATTACTAATGTTTTCGTTCGAATGGTCTTTTTTCACTACAAGCGTTTGAATATTTGTTTTTAATTGTTTGATGTCACACATCCGAGCTAAGTGGTTCAAATCAAATTATCTATTAACATAATAAATACAATTTTTTATTTTTATTTAAAATATTCAGTTTCTTATAACTAGTAAATATTTTTTTCCCCATATTCCAAGATTTAACTTACTTGCAATTGATTTTGATTTGGTTCGCCTTTTTGATGGAGTTCAGTGATTTCTTTTAACGCCGAAGTTAATAATGTTAAGGTTTTAGAATATAAGCTCTTGAGATTTTCTATTGTAGAGATATTAAAGGAAATTGTCGTCAGACGCTGTTCAATTTGCTGCCATCTCTGTAAAACGCTCCTAGGTTGTTTTACTAAAATTACTAGGTGGTCTGTATTTAATCCCGACTCTCGTGCTAAGCTATCATAACAAGATTCACAACGTCGTAATTTCGGCGATTTTTTGGAAATTGCCTTTTCAATATCCTATTAGAGAAAAAGAAAAAATATAAATAAAAAATAATAATAAAATAAATAATAAATAAATACAAATAATTACTTTAACCCGTTTTTGTAGATTTAAGGATTGTTTATATATGGTTTCAAAATTGGAATTTTTAACAGTTTCAGAATTAGGAAGTTTACTTTCGATATCATTAATTGTTTGTTCAGTTCTTAGAACCCAATCTTCATTTTCACTAATGATGGTAAGAAATTCATTTAAAAGATTCCATAGCATAAGTATGCTTTTTCTTCGTTCGGCTGATTGCATACACACTCGTATCCATCTTGGCTCAATGGAAGCATAGGGTTCCGAAATAAATGAAACATCGATATTAGACGCCTCCATATTATGAAGTATAAGTCTACAAAGATTTAAAACTTCTCCCACTTCGGCACTATGGTCTTCAATCGTTCGCCGAAGTTCCTAAATAAGAAAATAAAATAAATTTTTTTAATTAAATAGTAATTAAACATTAATGAATAAATGTATTATTTTATATTTCTAGTTTTTCGGCTATTTATAATTTTTTTTTATGACCACGGGAAGAAAGCCCATATTTGGTCAGATCCCAAGTGAATATTGTTATTTTTATATTTATGTGTTTATGTGCGAGTGAGGGTGTGTAAATTTGTGTAGAGGTAAGATTAGAATTACATTACTATTAGTATCATATTTAATGATTATTATTTTATTACTTAAGGAAGTTCTTTCGCGACAATCCACACAAAAAGTTTTAGCCTCGTAACCACTCTATAAATATGAACTAAAATTTTAGGGTATTTTTTTTAACGTGACTGTCCACTCACACTACGAAATCTCTATATAGATACACACATACTTGCCGGATCGTTTCTAAGCCATTGTGCTTATATCCCCTCCACTAAAAATAATGGCCCAAATATGTTCTTTTTGTTTTTTATCAAAACTACGTGGTAAAAAATTTCAATTTTTTTTTTAATTTACTCCGAATATATTATTCTAACAAATATTAGTTTTTCATCAAGATGGTGAAAGTCCTTCAATGAAAAAAAAATAAAATAATGATCATATCCCCACCCTTTACCTATCTACCCTATGTAAAAAAAATGTCATTTTTAATTGCAATTATTTCATGTTTGGTGTGGTAAATCATCTTCAAATTTTAACAGTGTGTGTATTATGCTTTTAATGACTTATATTCCAAGTTTCAAAAACTCCTTGAATTTTTGCATTTGTGAAAGAACTACTTTAATAAGGAGACTCCAAAGGCTTGTGGTTAGCGTGTTAAGTCAACGGGAAACCGCACCAATGAATTGACAGGAATTTTATCACATCTATTTTTTTAAGTAAGTAGTAGATGTATATAAATGAATAAATGCTTTAATTTATATTTAATATTTTAAAATCGCAGGGAAGTGGACAAAAAATTAAACAACAGAGTTAGTTATTCAATTTACCAGACGTTTCGTCACTTTATTGAGACTTCATCAGTGGCTCATTCAATATAACTCTTTGTCAAAAATCTCTCAACTATAAGACAGCCAGCAACGAACATTTTCCATTAAATCAGAATTTTAAGTCTCTTAAAATGGTTTATTCATCGAAAAAATATACTCTTTATAATTTTTACATTATCTGCCCAATGGAAATTACTTCCATGCCAAATTTCAAGTTTGTAGCATGTTGGGAAGTATGCTAAATTAAAAGACACACATATATCCACACACGCCTAGCGTGCTAGACTACCAAGAGAGCGGATTCGGGATCGGATCCCGCTCCTTTCTGAAAATTTTTATTGTGTTACATTAAACGCAATGGGAAACCGCCACCAGTGTATAATTTCCCAGAAATTAAGAAGAGAGTTCTTTCGATAAAAATTGAGCATAGCTGTATGGCACAAGAATAATAAATAAATAAATAAAAATTATCTTACTTCATGTTCTTTGAGTATTTTTTTTACTGCTTTTTCTGTACAATTTTCTAATTCAATAGGAGTAGTTAGTTTTGTTTCTATATGACTTAGCCATGATGTAAGTTCTATTATCCGTTCTTGAAGTGTTAAAAAGGTCTAAAAAATAATTTGAATTAATAATCATAATAATTATGATTATAAATAATAAATAAAATACTTACTTGTTGAATTTCTTGTTGTTTATTTGTACGATTCCTGGCTAATTGCCGAAGCCTTTGCCAAGTTTCAAGGACAAAGCGGAGCTTATCCTCAAGAAGCGTTCTTTCATTTTGATCAAGACAAGTGGAAGCCAATAGATTACCATTTTCTTGTAACCATTCTAATTCTCGTCGTCTCAATTCTAATTCTGTTTCACTGGCGATTCGAGATTCAACTTCACTTGCCCATTCCATGAAACGTGCGATTCTGTAAATAATTAATCAATTTGACATATTTTTATATATTCCATAAAATAAAATAAATTTGCATTTCTTTTCGTCGTAATATGCTATTATGTAATTAATATGATAGAATGTAAAATTACGGTGTTAAAATTGATTAATAATTGTTAAGGACGTTCCCTAATAAATCGATTTTCTTGCAATCCTTTTAAAACTTTGAATACACATATTTATAAGTGTCCTTTATACGTAGACATTTTTTTCAATAGTCCTTGCGGCACTAAATTTGCAAATATTGACCATTGAAATTTGCATATTTAACACGCGAACCCTATCCCGATTGATGTTAAAGCGACTGTTTCATTAAATAACAATTGTAATTTTCTTGAAATTATTTTAAAAAACTGAGAATCATTAACTGAAGATATAACATATATTTTTCTGTTAAAATAATTGTATCAAGTGGTATTCGTTTTGTATGAAAAATGTTAAAAGTTAGGTACTTTTGATGGCGACTTGGCAACGTCGCACTAAAATCACTCAATTTTTCCTATCTAAAAAACTTCTGCAGCTGGTGCATTTGAGATTTTTAGGTAATTCTCTCAACCTAACTATACTGTTCTCATCTGGAATTTCGCATTGAGCTGTTTCATGAAGTGTTTTTTTTTATTCTTTGTCTTTTAGCCTCGGTAAGAATGTAATGTTGCCAGATCCGAGAAAGGACGCAGTGAAAATTTTTTGCATTTCTGCTCATGTGAGAGTAGGGGAAAGAGTGAATTGCATCTGAGCTCTATTAGGGAACGTCCTTAAGGAACTTATAGTGGCGGTGCTAGGTGAAACATTCAAATTTCTTCTTCTTACCTTGTATCAAGGGCATCTCTTGTTGCAAGTCTTTCATCAAGCCAATGGGCCACCATGCTAAGCTCATGATCGAGATCCGCTTGGCGCTGCCACATGAGCCAAGATCGTTGCCTACACGAGTTCACTTCTCCTGGAGCAAGAGCTTCTTTAAGTTCATCCTCAAAAGGTGCAAGAGCCTCAAGAGAAGGTGTTAATTCCATCAGTTCTTGTCGCAGGCTCTGTTAAAATAATAATAATTTATTTTCTAAGTTGTAGATATAAGTAGAATATATATATATATATATATATTGTTGGCTATTAATAATACATCTAATTAAATTTAAAAATGATTATAGTAAAGTTCCAGTAGATTGAGGCAATTGGGGTTTATGGTAGTATACGAGGGGTAACCGCGATTGGAATTAGGTGTACACTTCTTAGGAGTTATTTTGGAATTCATTAGATAATACCCCTTCATCTATTGCCTTCTACTTGGAAATGAAAGTGGAAGACACGATATTAAGTCGCGGTTCACCCTTCGGTAGTATAGTACACGGAAATAAAAACAAAAAGATAATGAGTAAATAAATGTTTAATGTTTACATACTTGTCATAGATATGGACTAAAATTACCTAGTTGAAATGAATGATTAATTTAAATTTTTAGGAAAACGTTCAATATCTTGTTTTAAAATATAGCATTGTTTTTTTAGCAGCAAATTGTGTCAACTTTAAAGAATCTGATCGAATTACCGAGACACGAATTATCGGGGCTTTTTCAGAAATCCAGTAATTCAACAGCATACGTATGAGACGATTTTTAAAACAAATATGACAAGGATTAACGAATTTAGCATATATTTTAGTCATATACAAAAGACATATCTAAACATGTCTTTTTGTTTTGTATTTTAAGTAGAAAATGGTCCTAATTGTTCGTGTGTTCGAATTACCGAGAATATACTCTACTCCGATTGCATACATATTAGACACTTAGTAAAACAAATAGGATAAGGGTTATCTCAATCAGTAGTGCATTATAGTCATATCTATTTAAATATGTCTTTTTGTTTTGTATTTTAATGGTCTTAATTGTTAAGACAATCTTGGATAAAATTTTAGCCTTTGTGCTTTTTTTTAATGAATTTATCAAATGGAAATAACAAAGTACAAGCAAGAAAATGAAAAATAAATTTATCATTTTAATTTTTTTTTTAATGCGATCGAATGCAAGAAGGAGCATCAAGAGGATGCAGCCCCTATGGATCTCGAAGACCCTTGCATTACTGAAGAAAAAGAGAAATCTTTGTACAGGGGACTTGACGGTTTAAAGTTTATAAGTGTGTTTTTACATATAGAGAGTTGAGAATATTTTATTAAGCTATGATTATATAAGAATGTAGTTTTGACTATTAAAAAAATACCTTTGTTAATTCAATTCTCTGGTGAATATTTTGTCGAGACCATGTTTCCGTGTTAGGCCGAATATTTTGCTCAATATTAGAACGAATGGCATTCAATTGATTCGTTAATTTTTTACAGGAATCTATATGTTGATTATGTGAGTGGCGAATTCGTCCTAAATGATCAAGCCAAGTGTTCAGCCCAGCACGAAGATTATCTACACGACTAGAAAGAGAGCAGAGCTCCGAACGAAGGGATGTTGTAAGATGATTGCTTGATTCATTATTGCTCTAAAAAAATAAACATATATTTTTATAAGTATAAGTATGAATAATGATTTTATATCAAAACATACCTCATAGGACATTTCGATTAAATCTTCTGCAAGATTGCGAAGGGCTGAGTTTTTGTTGTCAAGCCAGTGGACATCATGATTTAACATTCTTTCCATTCGACTCACTAAACGAGGAAGTTCTTCTAAACGCAAAAATCGTAAGCGAAGTTCCTGTCGTTTTTCCTTTTCCAAATCCGCTAATCTGGATACAACTTGTTGTAATTCTTCTCGATATCTAGTAAGAAATAATGTATTTATATTTTTTAATTCTTAATCTCGAGAATTCCTTATCAATATATTAAGCATTAATTTGATTATGGTAAGATTAACAATTTCATTATATCAACATGTCTAGGAAAGCATGAATTATAAAAATGTAAAATAAATGAAACTTTTTTTTGTAAAAAAAACAAACACTTCAATCGTTTAATTAAATATCAAACGTTTCAAGAAAAATATTCATTGGTAAAGGAAATATAATTATTTTTTATTTAAAAAAATAGTATTATTTCTTTAAATTAGTAATCAAGAACATAACCATGGGCGTAGGTACTTACCCCCCATGGAATCTTCCTAAAATAATAAAACAATAGCCTAGAATAGGCATTTTATCATCTGAGAATAAATTATTTTAAAGTTTCTACAGAGTGATTTAATTATAGAAATTTTCACAATCATGTATTTAAAATATTAATAACAAATTTTCTTCTCTCAATTTTAATAAAGCGTATATGCCTATGCCACTTGATCATGAGAAATTCGAAAATAAATTTTTTATCTCAATCAAATAAGTATCCTATTTTTAATATTATTTCAGATAAGTATACAAAACTCTTTTATCCACACCTTATTTTTTTATTTGATATTTCTAATATATTATATTTAAATAAATAAGAAACTTGATAGTATAATTAAAAACTTAAAATTATTTGAGGCATACAAAATAAAATAATTTTGTTGTTGAGCTTAAATTAATTTCCACATGTTAGAGAGCTAAAAGTAACTAATAAGTTTTAATAATAATAATAAAAATAAAGTTTCTAACTATTTTATTTAAATAGTTGTTTCAATTTTCCTCTACCATAACAGAAAAGCTAATTTCATGACCCCACACGAATTTTTACTATGATACTAAAATATACCTACACTACGGCGCAAAAAAATCGACCCACTAATAAAAACTTTATTAAATAGCAAATTATTTTTAAAATTTTTACAAATATTCATATAATTTGTTCATTAACTCTTAAACTAAGATATTCAATAAATATTGTTGATAATTTTTGAATTTTATAAAAAATAAGTGAAATTAAATTAAAAGATACAATTACAAATGATTATACTTTCTCAATATTACTTTAATTTAAATAAAGTTTTAATAAAAGATCAAATTCCATTTGAAATATCAATCAAATGAATAATTTCGAATTAAGCATCATTGATAGAAAGATAATATATACAAAATGGATATTTCTCAAGTTCAAGCAGTTCAAATTGTGTGCGTAATTAATCAAGGGCTAAATCAACAACAAGTGGAAAGTACACTTGCAATAAACAATAGTTTCAATAATGTATGGTTCCTTGTAAAAAAATTAAAAATGATTTACTATTTAATAAAGGTTTTATTGATGGATCGATTTTTTTGCACTTCAGTGTATATAAAGGGGATTTTTTTCAATAAGACCCTCCCCATCCCTTGCCCATGAACATAATATTGAAAAGATTAAACAAATTTGCGAGCTGATTATTTTCTTACCTTTCCCATAGATTAATTCGAGATATAATTTGTTCTTGACGAGTCATTAGTTTAGCTAATGCTTCATTGTGCATATTTGTTAATGCGATTTCTTCTTGGTCTAATTCGGAATCTGTTGTTTGAGTTGATGGTGCTAAATTGGAAAGCAATCTTCCACGAAGTTCACAAAGCGCCATTTCTTCAGATAATTGTTCTGTAGTATTAGGAAGTGGAACAGCTAAATGGGCTTTAGTTAATTCGTCAAGATGGGAGTGCCAAATTTTTAACAAGGCTGCCCGTCCATCGCTATGAGCAAGGCGAGTTGCAAGTTCATTGTGCTGCTTAAAAGTGACTCCTAGTGTAGTAAGAACAGTCTGAAAAAAAATTGTATTAATAGATAGATTTATTCACTAATGATTAAAATTTGTAATTAGCTTAGTCATTATTAGCATCCTCTATATATGTTTATTTCATAATGACTTATTGTTTTCCCTAGAGTTAAAAGATGTAACTATATATATTTTTTGATTAATACTATATTTAATTATTTAATTATACTGACCTCTATTGCCTTTTGGTTTTCAGGAAGAGCTATATCTGAAAGAGCTTCTACTCTACCTTGGGTCTTGCCCAAAGCTACAATTTGCATTCCAAGGGTATCGAGATATTTGGCAGCATCGCCATTAGTAGGTTGCTTGTCAGCTTGCGCTTCTGATAGAGCCTGAAAAAATATATATAAATTATCAGAAAATAAAACTATTGTTGAGTTAAAGGCTTGGAGCCCCCACCACACCTATGAAAAGCCCCCCCCCTTCCCGAGTCAGCCAAGTGCTAGGGTTCCGTAAATTAGATCTTCCAAAATACTTGAGCAAATTCCTTTGATAAGAATATGTTAGTATGAGGGAATTTGTAAATTTTTTCATAATTCTAGATTAAGCCAATTCTGAACGCCAACAGGCACAAAAATCAGCTATTGACCACTTTCCAGACCTTTCACATAGTCATTTCAAAGTGAATTAAATTAATTTTCTTTAGTCTAATTCTACTTAAAGAAATCTTTAAAGGATGGCTAAAAAATTATTTTTTTATTTTCGACCCCACAAAAAATTCGACATTCACCAAAATAATAATTCGATTAAAACTTCATTAAAATTTTTGATTTCGGGAAAAATGAATACATATATTTTGTAAATTTCAAATTTGAATCTTATTTAGTTTACGAGTTAAGAGAACCAACCTTAGGACCTGAAGGCGATCAACAAAGAAAAGAAGAAAGACGGAAGCGAAAGAATTTGTCATTTTAATATGTAAATACAAATAGTTTTTCTAAAGCTCAAAAGGCAAAGAATGTATTTAAGGAATAAAATAAATAAATAAAATAATAGTTTACGAGTTATAATCCTCTGACAGACGTACACACAGAGGGACACTGTATCGATACTAATAGGCCCCTGTTTTACTTTTGAACGGAAGCCTAAAAATTAAAATTTTTGAGTGAACTAGATTTTACCAAGCGTACCGAGTAATAGTCCCAATTTATAAATTGCAAACTTCTAAAGGATCAATCAAAATAACTTATTTCATTTATCATATATTCCCAATGGTGAAAGCACACCAGCACATCAAAATCAACTAATTCCTATATAATACAAAAGTTGGTTTGCGTGTTGCCAATTGTTTCATATCAATCGATTAAATTACTAAAGATCGATAAGACTGATAACCAACAAGATCAAGTGTGATTAATTAATTGAATGCCGGGGGTCGATTCTCAGCCGTGTCAGTCGGTGCATGTTAATCGACACCAAAACAAAGAATTTTTTTTTACTTTTCAAGTTTACTCCGAGAAAATATGATTATTTTGATGAAAGTCCATTCATTCTATTTTGCTGTGCCAACTTAATTAAAGAGCAAAAGACACTGTTGGAAATAAAATCACGCAAAGGATCATAAAGTTCCTTGACATGCTAAGATAGTTAAAATATATCTTATAAATTAATAAAGAATATACCTGAATATAATTTAAGTTTATATATATAATTTAAATAGTTGATATAAAAAATAAACTTTTTATTTACTTTTAGAGATTTATTATTACTTTTATAATTAGTTAACTCAATTTAAAATTGAGTATATAAGGAAATAAAAATAAAATCGGATATAATGTAATTTTTTGATCTAATTCGAAAATTCAAATGTAAAATTGCAAGAAAAGTTAAAACCTTTTTCAAAAAACTGTACGCTCTCTTTAGTGATTTAGCATTTCTTTAGTCAGCGAACGGTTTGAAAATCACGAACTACTGAATCCGAGATGTTATAGAAATTGTTTTTTCCTTCTCAGAAGATTGTAGGTATTCACCTCTTTGGGGAATTGAATCCGAATGCCAAAAATGCAATTCGAGCTATTGGCGTGACCTTCGAGGCGAGCCAGTCTGTCTTATAGTTAATTGTAAATTTTTTTAATAATGAATGAGTACAATTTTTTTACACGAGATATATATGGCAGGCTGGTTCGCCTCGGAGGTCAAGTCAATGGTCCGGGTTACACTTTCGGCATTCGGATTCAATTTTCCAAACGGGTGAATATAAACCTTCTGAGATACAATAAACATTTTCCATAACACCTTGGATTCAGTAATTGACAACCTCTTTTGATTTCCTCAAGATCTTCTTGACTCTACTAAAATCGCCAATTTGTACTTTTATAAAGAAAGCTGAAATTTGACATAAAGGCATAAGGTTCTTATCAATACATACTTGTAAGTCTAATTTCAGCCAATAGTTATCATATAACCGTTTAAGAGCTCCCCATACAACGATTCGATTTCTTTTTCTCCGAATTTCTTTATTTTTCAACTGGCAGTTCTCAAGCTAAAAAGCCCTCTAAAAATCTATCAATTCTTTGATTTGGAAATACAAACTTTTTGGCACAAGAACGAACTTTCTATGACCTTTGTTCTTGTGTTTAATAGATATCGAAATCTAGACAGACAGAAAAAAATATGGTTGAAATGATTTTTCACCTCGTTCCTGATATTTATTTCTATATACAATTAAGAGAAAAAAAATTCGAGGGAAATTCTGTTGAGAGAAAGCCTGAAATTTAATAATTTCTTCTTTTTGGAAATTCAAAATGTTGGCACCAGAACAAATTTTCTACCGGCTTTCGTTTTTGGTGGGTATTCAGACAGACATGCGCACACACTGACACACACAGAACAAATCTTGCTTGGAAATAACTTTTCTTTAAGCTATAAACATTCATTGGCTAAGCAAGAATAAATAAATTGAAAAATAAAGTAAAAAAAAAAAAAGGAAAATTTTCGAGGGAATTTAATAATCTGGTTTTATGAGTGTATACCAAGTAAAATAAACTAGTACCTTTTTAGCAGCAGATACTAGCTCGGAAGCATCTGCGGCTGCACGATCATATGCGTCTTGCGCGGCTCTCTGGTCTGCTTCGCGTTGCCTTTCTTCTTGGTGTTTATCTTCCTTTCTGTCCAGAATATCTGCCAAAATAGAGGCTTCTTGAGCAAGCGAAGCTTCGGTCTCTCCTGATCCCAGGGCGGCACCAACACCGCTGGCCAAACGTTGCAAAGCTTGTAGTCTAGAGAGCTGCTCGTCTCTAGTTGCTTGTTCCTAGATATTGGATTATAAGTTAGTAAGTGTAGTTTTACTTTATTTCAAAAGAAAAAGAATTCTATAACAAGCAGTTGATTAGATTATCAAGAAAAATTAAGACTTTTTTAAGACACGGTACGCTCTCAGGCTAGAGCTAGAGTAATAAATAATAACTTAATTAACCCTTTGCACTCCGAGGCATTTTTACTATTATCTACCAGCTATTCCAGGACTATTTATCAAAGGCTTGCATTTCACTGATGCCGCAGCGGAGCGCAAAGGGTTTTAAAATAAACGATTAAAAATGTATTTTATGATTTAATTATCTTGAGATAAATTCAATTTTTTAATTAATTTTAATATATAAATTTTTTAGGATAAACTATTAGTCGGTTTTAAAATAAATAAAATAATCAATTTAATTGAAATAGAAAATATTATGCATCTCTTATGAGAGCGCTTTATATTCTCAATAAAATCAAAAAATGACATTTTTTTCTTTGAACCGGAATTTCTAGTCAGAATGTCCAAAATTTAATCAGTCTTCGTAGTGGAAATATGTACAAACATTTTAGAGAACTCACTCTTGAAGACTTTCTACAGACACACACACAGACAGACAAAAAAAAATCATAGTTGAAAATTATTTTTCTTCCGGGCGTACCGAATAATGAAGGAGAAAGTGGACGTATTAGGCAAGCAATTACATTAAGACTAAATATGAAAAAGAGAATACAGAACCTTGTTCATGTTGCTTCAAATTTACTTGAAGAATATTAAAATTCTAAAAGACTAAATAAGTTAGTAATTATTAGGTACACAGAAGAGAGAATACATAGAGGATGGCCAAAGATTGAGGATTCCCAGTGGAGGCCAGAGAAAAGGGCAAGTAAATGATTCCAGGGCATATGAAGGGCCATAAACGATAGGCCGGCCGGCACTGAGAATATATTGCCACCAGGGGCGGTGTTGGGGGGTGGGTGGGTGGGTGGGGGGGGGGGGGGACAATTGCTTCTCCTGAATTCTGGAGATATGTTTAAAAATCTTCTAGTGTTCTTTTATCCAAACAGTAGCATAAACCATAAGTAAAAAGCATACCCAAATTTAATTGTCAATACCCTTTTATATGTATATACCTTTGTTTTCAATAACCATAAAGAATTCATCTCAATTAACTCCAATTTCTTAAAATCGACCTTTGAAACTTTTCTGCTGAATATCCTTATCACCTTTTCTGTATATAAGTTGTCTAAAATATAAAATTAATAATATCAATTTAATTTGTTTAATTTAAGGTAGTTGTTTCACCATATGGGTTTTCTTAGGATTTTTTAAAAATTTAGACAGATTATTATTTAAATACTTCTCCATCGATTGGTGACAAAACGAAATTTTCTGAACAATATAGTTCCGGAGATATTAAATTCCAAAGATAGAATTTTTCAGACTCTTATACATTGCACTATACGGGATATTGGAAAGTTTACATACATATTTAATTATAATTAAGAAACTCTTCTTACCACTGTTATAAAAAACTAAACCAACATTAAACAATAACTAATACATTTTTTAACAAAATTGTAATTCATAGTTACAACACAGTTTCTCAGATAATAATGAATAAATAATGAAAAATGTATAATGAAAAATTTACACTAAAAACAAGCTGACAACAACGCTTATATTTAACCCAAAAATTGGGTTAACTTTAGTACTATTTTGACTTAATTGACTTTTTTTCGCTTTAGCCATTGTCGCAACAGCTTTTAATCGTTTATTAAGAACTTTTTGTTTAATAAATCTACCTTTATAATGTATTTTATCTGTCATTTCTATGATAAAGATATTCAAGCTCAGACAATGTTGCCAGATTTGTCAAACGAGCACGGGATTGGCTAGTAGTGGTACATAAACAGCAAAACGTTTTGGGCTTATGAATTATAAATCCATATTGTCTGTTCTATATACTCTAGGATTAACTTTTTGCTAGTATTATCGCGAAACAACTACCTTAAAGCTTTAGATCTATAATATTTAAAGATTTGTCCCCCCCCCCTTCCGAGTAAAGGTTAGAACGCCGCCCCTGATTCACTATTATAAATAAATAAGGAATCCAATTAAGAGTGAAGATTATCAGAGTGATCCCTCCTAAAAGAAGAAAACAAATGGACTTTGGACATTATGTTAAGGTAGAGTAAAAGAGAAGAAAATTGAAGAGACTGAAAAAGTCAAATTGAAAGAGAACAACTTGTAGAAGTATGCACCTTCTTCAAATAAAAAATAGAAGTGGTAATTTAAATAGATAATAAAAGATGGAATTTAATACTTAAAAAGAATATTAAGACATGAAAGACAAATAAATAATTGACATCGGCGAAGAAGTCAAGAAAGGACGAATAAAAGGAAGAGAATAAATAAAGAAAAGAAATAAAAGAAAAAGTTATGTTTTAAATAAGTTAAATATAATGTAGTTAGATCACAATCTAAATAGGAAAAAAGTGAATAAATAAATAAAAACATAAATATAAGAGATTCTACCTGTAAGGGTTCCATAGAAGTTGGGTCGACTTCAGCCTGAGCCCAAGCCTGGATTTCTTGTTTAACTTGACTATATTCTCTCCAGAGTCTTGCTGCTTCTGTATAACGATGGCAGAGCCCATGAAGGGCATGGCATGTCTCTTGCCAAGCGGCAATGCTCTCCTCGACGGCAACCTCGATGGCCTGACACACACTGGGCTCGCAGTTGGCAAGAAGAGGCTCTGCGGTCTCACGAAGTTCGGCCAAAAGTTTCTCCTCCGCACCCAGCGATCCGTATAGACCCTAAAGAACATATTAATTGGAGTATTTTAACAAATAAATATTTCATATAAATAGAGTCAAGAGTATGTACCTATGTCTAAAGTATCCCTTTACGTACTCAAAATCCATGATCCTAGTTTACACGAAGAGAACGCAAACTAAAATAGTGAGTACCAAATTTAATACAGCAGCTTTTACAACAGCTGGATTTGGTTTTTACACGAAGTCAACGGAAACTAAAGTAGTCGTAGTAAAAATCTGTCTTAAAACCATCAGGCTTTAGTTTTTAAATCGAGTGCATTTCGAAAGTCTAAAGATTTAGTATAGTTTAGATTTAGATATAGTACAGAAGGAAATATTTCTCTAGCTTTGTAAATATAACCTGATCGTGTTTGGACTTTGAACCTTTAAAAAATAATGGTCAATTTAATATACATTAGGGATCTTCAAGACAATAGACTAACCTTTTCCGGAGACTTTATGTTTATAGAAACTATACAATTTAATTTTTGTATAATAGTTACAATTAATTTGACTTCACTGGAATTTGCTTTTACTTTTACATATTTATATGCAAAAAAATTTCTTTTATAGTTCGTTCAAAAGTAATATACATATAATTGAAGTTTTTATTTTGCCTAGAGTTGTTGGTTCATACTGAAACAAAGAGGTTGTCCTCTGCTTGATGCAAATATGTGCATGTATGTTTATTTGCATGAAGCAGAGGACAACCTCTTTGTTTGTCTATGTAATATACATTGTCTGTCTGTCTGTCGCCGTCTGTCAGAACATTGTAGCTAGGGTTACCACCTCTCCGAGTTTCAGTGAATTATCTCCGGGCTCCGGGTTTAATTATTATAATTTCTCCGGGTTGTGTAAGTAAAATTGAATATGTACAGAATTATATGGAAACTGTCACGTGTATCTCGTGTACCGTGTACGGAATAGGAATTGTTATTTATTAGTTATATGCATAGTAACTACTCTGGGATCATTAGAATTGTATTTAATTTGTAGGAATGTGAGTATTGAATTTGTTAATTCATATAAATAAAAAAATGCATATGTATGTATGTATGTGTGTTTTTTTGGGGGTTTTTTTTAGTCATCGTCTCCGGGCGAGACTTAGTTTTTGAGGTACCTTATTTATAGCTCGTAAAGTGAATAAGAAATAAACTTGAAATATACAGGTTATATATACCTATTTATTATCCCCAAAATCAAAAATCCTATTAAAATTTTAATCGAATGGTTATTTTGGAGAGGGTCAAAAATAAAAAATAATATTATATTCAAACGCCTCCCAATCGATCACACACCCAAAGGTCAAAAATATTTTTTTCTTTACCCAGGGGCGCAATCACAACGAGGCCGCGTTGAAAGACAATTATAAATTAAATTAAATTAGGGAACGAAGAAAATATTTTTTATTATAGAGAAAAGGATCAGCCGGGGTTCGAACCCGGGATCTTCGCATGTGCGCCGCGATGCCTTCATAAGAGCATTAGCTCTTATCCTCTTGGCCACTGATCCCCGAACTCATCCCTTTGACTATAATAAAAAATATTTTCTTAGTTCCCTAATTTAATAAAAAATAATATTTTCCCAATGGAGTGTGAGATATCCCTGTAAAGATCTCATTAAGAAGAATTAGGCTAAATTTTTTTTAGATCTAATTCATTTTAAAATGACAGTGTGAGAGAGCATCAAAGTGACCATTTTTGGGTGATTTTTGGGCAAACTAAATCATTAGTCTCTATCAAATTCCTGGCGTAAAAGAATATCTTAGCTTTGTACGGTACGTTAAAAGACGGGGTAACTTAGCAAAACACTCAAAACGCATGATTATTTGGGATGCTCTAGAAAGGGATCGGACAATGCATCTTGCTATTTTCTGTTTTTGGTATGTTATTCAACTTTTTGCTTGTCAAAATAAAGTGAATAGTAATCAAAACAATAATATAAATAATAAAGCCGGTCAAGTGCCTCGCATCCCGAGGCTTCTATTACCTAAATCTTCCAAAATACTTGCGATATAAAATTGCTCTTTATTTGTCGTTAATAAGAAAATAATTAACGAATTTTTGTACTATCATAATTTTAAGTTAAGCCACTTCTGAATTCTGTCAAATACAAAAATCGGCTAAGGTGTAGACTAATAATTTGAAGTTTATCATGATTTTCCCCGAAATAAAAGGTGGTTTTAACGATTTTTTTTAAATAAACTTTCTATTTATTACAAATTACATGATTTCTAATATGTATAATGAATTGATTCTGAAGCGCGATGTTGTTGCTCTATCGTAACGTTGCAGATTCTATCTAATTAAATGTTTTTTCCAATGACTTTCTACTCAAAAAATTTACAAAATCTGGATTCGGATGTATTTTATTTTAAAAAAAATCAAATTGAAAAAAAAGAGTAACAATATAAAAAAGTCAGAAATGTTATAAGGAATGTATTTCATTTCAATATGTGAATACAAACCCAATTAAAATTCAATTAAGAAAACAAAATAGTACATGAATACCAAAATTTTAATGCAGGAAAAAACCTAACAATTCAAATCACTTAACTTTTGACCTTATGCGTTTATTATTTTATAGTTTAGTTTTTTTTTTTTTTTTTTTTTTTGAAATAGGTTTAATGTTTGTATAATTACTCAATTTATACACAAATACTAATTATTTTAAATGTTCCATTATATATTATAAATATTTGAGTATTTAAAAATTAAAATAAAGTAAGGAGCAAATATCAAATATAAGAGTATTTCGAATCACAAAATATAATGGATAAGGATATAGTACGTATATAATTAGAAAATGGCTAATGGACAGTGTTATCATTTTCTTAAGATACAGATGCTAAATATTAAGAAATATTGGAATTGAAAAATAAGTTCTTTCTTTCTGCATAAAATAATATAGAGTAATCATTATAAATATAAAAAATAAAAATTGCCTTTTCTAGATGTTTTTTACTTTCACATTTATATTCATAGAATATAATGGGGAATTATTGCGATGGCCTGCCTGGGTCCTGACTCTTTGAGAGCTTGCCTCTCAGAGATGAAAAAAGTTAATTTCATTTTATAACTTCTAGGTGGAAGGAATCGATGCGCTTAATAGTTGGAAATGGGGTTTAGGACATGAAACCGGAAATTGTGGTCCCCAGAGGCCAAAAATCCATTTGTCAGTGCGTACGTATGTAACTCCCCTGCGTTTCGCAACTATAAGTCTCAGAGATACTAAATTCGAAACTTAAGCTCGATAAGAATAAAGAGATCAAGGAATACAGCAAGCTTTTGGTTGAAATCGGAAAACCGGAAGTGGACATTTACATGAAAGATTTTTCGTTTTTTTTTTATTTTCTCAAAAACGGCTCCAACGATTTTTTTAAAAATTAGTGTATTTATCAGGTGTCATGAGTTGTGTCAAATTTTTATAAATTGAAATAAAGGAAGGGGGTGTAAAGTAGGAGTGTCGCGGCGAATTTCGAAAATGTGAAAGTCGTGTGGTGAAGACACCAGTTGATTTTCAAAAATGTTGCAGTACAATTGACGATTTATCTAATTCCCAAAGCGACCAGTTTTTTCACAAAATGACTATCTTTTTATAAAAAAAAAAAATTGACTAACATTTCGCCAGAACGTAAATCGCACAACGTTTACCAAATTAGCTCGTAACGTTTAGTAGGTTTAAAATACATCACATTTGAGAGCCTCTTTATAAAAAATCGGTCCTTTGTCTCTCTCACATAATTATTTTAAATTAAATTAAAAAAATCAACCTAACTTATCTACTTAATGAGAACTTTACAGGGACACCATTTGAAGAAAAAAAAAAAATTGACTCAACAAAAAATCGACCCTAAACAAAATAATAATCTGATTAACATTTTAATATCATTTTTGATTCAAGGTAAAATTAGGACATCTAACTTGTATATTTCAAGTCTTCTCAATCAGTTTACGATAGTATAGTGTATGTATAGTCTACAAACAGACAAACAGACGGATATTGTAGCGACAATAATAAGTTCGGTTTTAAGTATCTACGGAGCCATGAAAATGCATATTCTGTTTGGTAAAGGCAATATAATAAAAATCTCACATAAGAATAATGGTTACGTATTGATTAAGAGTGGATGTTTTAAACTACTAGGTACATTTCACATAAATAAAACAAATATATTTTATGAGTTTTTTCCTCTCGATATATTTCGGGTTATTAACCCATTTTGCTGAATCCGGAGTCAGCATACTACTAAAATTATCATGAGCCTGAGTCGGAATCGAGTCTTTTTTTACCGACTCTACAGCCCTGATATTTATTATTAATTATTAGGTATAAATAGAGTAATACTTTGAAAGCATCCGACTTCATAGATCAAAAGTTTAATAGCATGTAAAGTGGTTAGTTTTTTAGGGGAAGTGGATCGTCTAAGTACAGTGAGTGTTTTTTTCTTATTACAGCAGTCCCAAATCCATTTATAATTCAAAGAAATTAAAGAAGAATATTGGAAGTTCTAAATCAAGTAACGACTGAAGAATATAATCAATGGCATTGATTTGCAGAAATATTTTATTTATATGATTTATGCCCTTAGGTATCTGATACTAAATATAGCTTATATTAAATATTTACAAATACAAATAATTGAACAAAATTTCAATTCCAATTCATAGTTTATTTATTTATTTATTTTATTTTACTCCCACTCAGTAGACCATTCACACTTCCATCGTATATAAATCTCACTCTAAACCTTGCAACTAATAATAAAATAAATATTTTCTCTCATAAATTCTAAAGGCCATGAAAAATGAAATGAAATCATCAATGTTTTTAATTTCGAAATTTTCCTAATCAGCTTGATGATTTTAATCTATTTAGATGGAAAATTAATTATATTTCCTAATAAATATGTATTGGCTTCTGATTTCTGTTATCAAATAAAATATACTGAAAATGCTCTGATCTAATTTATTCTCACTATATCAATTAACATTATATAAACGGCCAGAAAATTGTATAAAAAATACTAATATAATCAATTTTCGTTATAATAATACCATGTGTTCTCTCGAGAAAAATATGATAATTATTAAAATGAAAATTTGGAAGAATAAATATAAAATATCAAATTATTCCATAAAATTTGTGACGAAAATACTAACTTATAAATTATTCAAATAGGTAGAAAATAAGGAAATGTATAAATTTAATTTAAATTCAATCAGTATTCAAGTTCACTTTGTTAATTCATGTTTTTCATTGAAAATATATAGACATTTGAAAAAACACTTGTAGAATAAATCAGTTAGATCATAGCTAATAATACATGTATATTTATGGTTATTATTCATATTTGGTTTATCGATGGATATTAATTTAGAGAAGAGAAATACTATAGGAATTTTCTGTCGTCAGTGATCAATATATATTAAAATAGTCAATTTATTGAAATTCTTCAATTATGTATGAGTTAAAATAATATTGTCTTCTGCTTAATATAAATATTTTTGTTTACTTGAGACTATTAGACTGAAGATGAAGGTAAGGAACCTTGTTCAAAACAATATTTCAAATATATCAAAATATATATATTAAGCAGAATTTTAATTTGGTCAAATTAGTAATTATATTTTTAAATGAAAAAAATCAGCAACTGCCTGAGGTTTCTTTTAAAAATTTAAATTATTTAATTTATTACGCGTTTCGACACTTTTTTGTATCTTTATCATTGAAATAAGTTTATGTGTTTTTTCAAACGAACTTATTTCCTGATGAAGACACAATAAAGAGTTGCAAATAAAATAAATTAAATTTGTACATTGAAAACCAGGTTGCTAACCTTTGTTTTTGCAAACTAATGAAATTTTTTTCATTTCAAGTATCCTTTATAAAATATTAATTTTTGGAAAATAAATAACCTATGAATTAAATATTTTTATAAAAGGATTCTTATCAATGAATTAAAAATAAAAAATATCAGGTAAATATTTTTCTAATAAAAACGTTTAAAAAAATGAATTACTTATATTTTAATAAAAATATTTAAAATGTATTTATTTTTTTTATTATTTTCAATTACTTTTAATTAATATTCGGTTCCCGTTTTTTCTCACCTTAAAGAATTTCTGCAAATAAGGACCAGAACAGTTTTCTAAATAACACACTTTGGCAATTTACTATATCCTGATAAGACTTTCTTTGAATGAAATTTCACATTTAAACAGCAAGAAAGCATTACGCTGAAGTAATCGAATATTCACTCAAGAGAGGGAACGGATTCGCTCTTTAACATCGGCTAGTTAATACTAAGGCTAATCAAGAAAGAAAATCCGCAAGTGAAACCAAAGGCGCCGCCAACCAACAGTACTCTGAATCAATGCCATAGCGTGAGAAGCGAACTAGTTAATTTAATTTGCCAAAAACACGCAGTGAAAAAGGATAAAAAATTATGTTTCGGAATTGCTTTAGAATTGCTTTTAGTCTATTGTTCAAGAAGAAAATATAAATTATTATAATGAAGCTTTGAAACGAATGTCAAGAAATTGCCAGTACAAAAACAGTTTCTTATCAACGAAGGCACATGATAAGATAATGAAAGCTCGCCATTAGGAAAAAAAAATATTTAAAGAGAAAAATAAAGAACCTATTAATATTTCTTTAAATTCACTAGCACAACAACAAATTGGCGGAAAAAGCGAAATTTTTTGTAAAACTCGGTATACTCTATGTAAATTTTTTTACAATTTTTTTTTCAGCAAATGATTTTCAGCTAAAAATATAAAACTTGGTACATAAGTTCAGATTATTAATAGAACATTTTCTTGCAAATTTCAGCTCATTAGCTAGAACCGTTCAATAGCTTCCAAAATATTAATTTATTAATTTTCTTATTTTCTACATTTTTCAACTAAAGTTCTAAACTTAGAAATCCCAAAATTTAATCAGTTCTTCGTTTTGGGAACACAAAATATTTGGAACTTTCTACAACCTTGTGACAAACACATGCTTAAAAACATTTTTTTTCAGGTTTCAGACATTTCTAAGCACAAATAAAGAAAAAAAAGAAAATAATTTGATATTTTTGAGTGAATTCAATACTTCTGACCGCTCAATGAGAATCACTTGTCAAGTAAAAACTCATTAATGCATAAACGGATAAGAAAACAAAGATTTCAAAAACAAACTAATCTAATTTAAATTAAGCTTAAGGAATCGCTTGCAGTGTATTTATATGTATATTTTTCAGAATTAATTAAGAGCGTTAATCTGATTTAGTATATATATATATATATATATATATATATATATATATATTTAAACAGGACATGCGCCTTATCAGTGTTTAAAAAAACTAGTTCACTGTGTTATGGCGATAACATAAAAAATATACTCGGAAATATATGTGATGGTGTCAGGGAAAAGAGCCTTATCTTCACCTATCCAGTTTTTTCAGGAATGGCAAAAATGTGAGTTAAATGTGGGTATAATTTTTGATTACATATTTGAATTCAGCAACAAATTTTCATTCGGAATAGAATAATAGCGAGGGCAAAAATGGAAGAAATTACCTATTTTTGTCTGCTTAAAAATTGTCAAAATTTAAACGGCTATAACTCAAAACTACGTTTTTTTTCTAAATATTCAAAAATTCATAACTGAGTCAATTTTTTAAATTTTTGGGCGAAACAATAAGCGTTTTGTTCAGTTGTTTCTCTAGAAACAGGAGATGCCATTAGCTCGATTTTGACGAGGTGAAGATAAGGACCCTTTTCCCTGATACCATCACATATATGAATGCTTCACATACCAAATCGATTAACTCCATAAAACAAAAAGTGGAGAAATGCGATGAAATAACATTATTTATTTTCTATTCAATGGCCAATTTTTTTTCTCATTTAGTGGTGTTAATATTTAGTCCCTGGAGCACCGAGCTCGGTAACTTTTTGTTTCAGTTAAAAAGTTATATATTTATATTATTTTTAATTTAAAATTCTGATAAAAAAGGTTGGTGTTTATTTGGATTCAGAATTAAATAAAAAAATGTGTGCGTGGAATCCATGCCCGACAAAAATGAAACTTTTTTCTATTGATATATGTACTTTCTAATGGGTGGAGGTCTAAAAATTATATCGAATTTCGTAGCTCTGAGATTTATGGTTGCAAAACGCAGGAGGGGGGGGGTACATTCTCAAATACGTAAACATCACCTTCCGGTTCTTCTATTTTAGCCAAAATCTTGTGGTACTTCTTGTAGTCTTTAGATAGCTTAAGTTTCAAATTTCAAGGCTCAGCGACTTTCCTAAGACGAGATAATGAAAGATAAAAATATTTATTTTGCGACATGACTAATTTACACCTCTTTTTCTTTATTTCAATCGGATTAAAATTTATACACGATTAATAACTCATGAGACTTGATAAGTACACCAATTTTTAGCGAAATTGTTAGAGCCGTTTTCGAGAAACCGATTCTATATATGTATAATGCTTGTTTAATATAATAAGTTTGTTAGAGAAATTTATTTTGAATATATGCAATTAGGAGTTAATCAAGTGATTTGACATTAAAATTTAATAAAATTCAGAAAGTGGAGTTAATCGATTTGGCAAGTGAAGCATTCATATTATAAGATGTAGTATATTTAGGTGGTATATAATAAATCAATTATTAGTATCAATAAATCAAAATTTCAATTGAACGGCTTTATAGAAGTGATTAAAAATAATGATTTCCTTAGAATGATAAGGTTGCAAGAAGATATATATAGTATGAAACTTGACTTCATGTTTAAATAATATAATTCAGCGACATTTTAAAGAGCTCTTAGAGAGAGGAATACAATTTTCTCCATTGATGTTTTTTAAGGGGGGGAAGTTTTAGACAACTGAAAGAGAGTTAAATGGAGGGATTTGGTAGCGTCAAACCAGTCTTAGGACTATATACTTGATGATAGTGATAAGTTTAGTGAATTTAGCTTAAGCATATTTTCACAAATAATATTGTATTTATTGATAACCAGATAACCACCCTTCCCCCACTTGGAAAAATTTTGTATATACTATGATAAGACCTTTCAGTAGCCCCCTCTTGTATATACCCCTGGATCCAGAGAAGGGAGGACGAGTTACAATTTTTTGAATAAGGAGATATTTACACCAAAAGCCATAAATTAGATACAAAATATTAATTACTTCAAGTTATAGTAACTGATATGCAAGATGCCAAATATGTGTTTCAAATAAGGAACCCAAGAAATAAAAATAGAAAATTAAAAATGATATACAATTTTTTAGCATTTTTTTAAAATACTCCTTTGGCTGAATTTAATTCTTTTGTTCTTGTTAGGTCTGAAGAAACTATGTGGTGCGGGACATGTGTACAGTAAGTGGGAGTAACATTTTCGAACTAATGAACTATAACATATAATATTAATAAAAAAACGTTAAAAAATACTAAATAAAAATAAAATTAATGAAAAGTTAATATACATTCAATTTAATTAGGTTTCTTTTAAAAAATGATATTTCGACTTTTTCATTTTTACGTAATAGCTATCTTTCACAATAACCAAAAAATAAGTGAATAACGAAATGAAAGATATCAATAAATTACATGTACCTTAACTAGTAATAAGATACTTCTGAAATTGATATCTTGAATTTTAATTACTTTTGTGGCTGATTAGTGTCCATCTGTGGGTTGAGCTTTAAGAATAATCAATGGTTAGATCGAAGTCGTGAAGGTAAATGAAAAGGGAGAAGTCTTGAAGGGAGATAATTCTAATGAATAATTATAATATTATAATTATAGGTTGAATATCTAGAGCGATAAAGCAGTGTTTATCTAACTCGCCACATAAATTTCACCATTACTGCCTAACCCTTTGAGTTATACAAATTTATATAATGACATTTATTAAAGAATATCTAATTTCCAACAGAAAAGTTCATATGAGTGAAAAGTCTAAAATCAATAGTTTACGAGTTAAAATATATTCCAATATTGTATGTAGAGTGAATGGACTATAACAAATCGAAAAATTAAAAATAAATTAACATAACCTACAATCTCATACATTTTTACTTTCCAGTGATAGTAATGATAATCTACGCGTTAAATGAAAGAGAAAATAATTTTTCAATCAAACATTATTTACATTAACATACATATATAGTTTAAATTTCTACTTGTATCCATTGGAGTATAGTCATATGGCAACATAGATCTAAATAAACTGCAACGGATCGTTGCTAAACTTTATCCAAATTCATTTGAAATATTAATATGTTCTTGAGTAAAGTACTTTAAAATATAATTTTACTAAAAACTTTATTTAACGTTTTTTATGGTCCCCACGGTACTTAATTAGGATATTAAATTTCATCAAAATTGGTTAAGTCATTTTCAAGATATTTAGAAAAAACTAAAAAAGTACTGAAATAAAGTACTAATGTTTGTGGACCGATATGTACCAAAAACTAATCAGCGCTTCATTTTGTTAAACTAATGGTAGGTTTTCAATTTCATTTCAATCAGCGCAAAGGTGTGGAAAAAATCGTGGACGAAAAAAACGATAACACACATACATACATCCATCCATCCCCACGCACTTCCAAAAAAAATGGCACTTTTTGGCCTCTCGACGAGATTCCAGGTAATTTTTGGCAAAACCGTCACGTGCTAAAATTCAATCTCATTGAATACTTCAATTTGTGACCTTAATTGAGTCTATGGGTTCCGTAGTCTTTACCTGAGGACCCTTTGAAGTCGCCCTTGCCGCAAGAGCGATTCCAATACTTTCTCCCATGCTTCGCATTGGATAAAGTAAAAAAGTTACTGAATTGTATTAAAAAGACCCCGCACTAAACTGTATAATTTTACCAAGTTTTTATTAAATCGCTTTCTTGTCTGTTTGTTCGGTACAAATTTTGCAATCGATTTTAAACTAACTTCCCGATGAGTTAGAAACTTGAAACTTTAAACATAGCTTAGAACTGGGTGACGATGAAATATAAATTTATTTCTTGTTTATCTGTTTGTTCGTTTGTCTGTCCGGTACAAATTTTGAAATCGATTCAACGCAGCTTTACGGCAACTCCCTTCAGATAGCTTTCAAATCACTCAGAGAAGCATAGCACTTGCATACCCTACAGGCGTTACCACATTTGAAATATATTTTTCGCGCGAGTTTTTCGAAATTTCAATATATATATACCATATAAGGAGTATTGTTTTCATCCACATTTTTATTTTTTATGTGGAAAGTTAGATAAATACTGCTCTATCGCTCTAGATATTCAACCTATAAAAAAACTCCCAGGATTTATCATTTTGATAATTTCAATATCCTAAAATAATGGACATTATATATAATTATATCAGATCAATATTTTAGTAGCTAGAAAGGATTTTAATTTCAATATTTAAGAATTTTTTCTGGTAAAACTAAACAACATTTTATAATCATAATTGTAATCATAATCGGTTTAATATAAATGGGACTGTTCACTATAAATGTGAAATTTTTTATCGAAATCCGAGTCATCAGCCAAATACATTATTTTGTTATTCAAAAAATTATTTGGACAATTCATTGGGATTCTATTCTATTCTTATATACACGTATTGAAAAATATTTATATTCTTATAATTCGTAAACACGTGATTTTAGAGATTCCATTTTGTTATAAATTTAATGTAGTTTAATAACGGTCATTATAATAATTTGTTGTTTATTTTACTAAATAATTTTTATCTCTGGAACGACTTGACCGATTGAGTTGAAGTTGAGTGCAGTGGCGGCGACAACAGACTTTTTTTTTTTTTTTTTTTTGGGGGGGGGTCATGTACCTTGGGGGGCTTTCGGCCCCCCTCCCACGAAAAATTCATCATCACACGGTTTCAATTTCGGTAATCCGATTAGTGATCAACTAACTTTTTAGTAGAATTAACAAATTTTGCAAGTAATTAATGAGAAATACCTAAGTGATGCCCAATGGAGTTTCGATTTTTCTAGGAGGGCAATGAGTTTTGTAGGGGGAACTTCCCCATTGATCCCCCCTAACTACCCCCATGATAATAGGTAATGTCTGTTAGTTAGTACGTTTAGTTAGTTAGTATGTTAGTATCTGCGTTCCCAAATGTCTGTGGACGCACTAGCTCAAAAACTAGTGTGAATATCAACACGAAATTTCACATGTAGTTTTGGTGCATTCTAATTAAGAGATGATTAGATTTTGGTTGAAATCGGACACAACATTAAGGGGGAGGGAGTTTAAAAATTAAAATGATAAGATTTTCAAACTAAAAAAATTAAGAAAAATGGAATATACTATAAAATGAACTTATAATAACGAAAAGATTATTATATTTTTCTGGGTCCAAAATTGGGGCGAGGGGGGGGGGGGGCTCAACCAAATTTTGTATACATAATCAGTGGGCCCCCAGAACACTAAAAATGCAAAAACTAATCGCCCAAAATGGAGGAGGGGAGGGTGTAGGGTCAAAAAATAAAAATCTAGGCCCTTGGAGGCATATGGGCGGTTAGTTTTTGCACTTATAGACTTCTGGGGGTCCACTGATTATGTATACAAAATTTGGTTGAGTTTGGTCCGAGGGCCTAGATTTTCATTTTTTGACCCCCCCCCTAAATGATTATAAATGATTTTATTAAATGTTAAATAGAGGGGCTAGGCTTATGGTAAAGTCATGTGGATGGTCACATCACTTTATTTATATTACAATAAATTTTGATCACATAATTATAAAACATTTTATAATTTTTCATAATTATGTATTCAAAATATTAACAATTTTTTTTTTTAATTCATTTAATTATAATAAGCCGGCCACCTGTGAGTTGGACTCGGATACCAAGGGTTCCATATCTTATATCTCCCAAAATTATTGAAATATCAAATTCGTTCTTATTTGTCGTTGATAAAGTGAGATTGAATAAATGTGTGGGATTTTTTCATAATTTTAAGTTAAGCCACTTCTAAACCCAGAAAGGTACAAAAATCACTTTTTTTTTAATAATTAAGAATACTCTATGAGAATAAAGTGACAATAGTTTTGGTGGCGTAATAGATATAAATATATGAATGACTAATTATTTAGTGGCTCATTTGCAAATATTGGATCATCTCTGGATTGTTAATTACTATTATGTGAATAAGACCAGGGCCGTGCCTGACGGGCGTTCATTGCGTGCACTGCACGCAGGCGGCCGAAATTAAGAGGCGGCCAAATCGTTACAAGTTGTTTACTGGGCAAAAATACAATCGGTTTGTTTTCATTAAGATACGAAGTAAAAACAGTTTCTCTAATCTAATCTATCTAAAAAGAGTTTCTCAGAAATAAGAAATGTATAAAAACTGATTATGTCGTTGTAGTATTTATATACCTAGTCATGCAGCGAATCCGAATTTTTTCGAACATTGCACGAGCGAAGAGCCGAAATAGTTTTTTCAATTGACCGGCGTCGCGTAAGCGGTCTTATTCGTCTTATTAGTCGTATTAGTCTATAGACTAGCGAGGATAAATCGTTTTTTGTGTCCTGTGTGTGATCCGATATTATTAATTTTAAATAAAAAAATGTTTATTTTGTGCATTTTTTTTTCTTAAATTTCATCCAAACATATAAATCTCATAAAAACCGGTTTTTAGCCGGTTTTTCTTTTCAGAAACCGGTTTTGGGAACAAAACCAATATTTTTTTTCGTTCTCGATTTCGGTTAACCAAAAACTGATTTTTTTCCCGGTTTGATGCCCTGTGTATAATAATAAACATTAAAAATTAAAGTAGTTTTTTTTAATGTTATCCTGGGGGCGGCCATACAGACTGGCACGCAGGCGGCCATATACCCAGGCACGGCCCTGAATAAGACTAACAGATAAGCTTATCAAGAATATGATCAAATAGTTAAAAAAGAATTACCAAATGAATTGCATTAGATTTATTAAAAAAAAATTCTTAATTTTTATTTTAAATTTCATTTGTTATATTTATTGATGGATTTTCATTTTTTAGTTTGTGGAATTTCTAGTATATATAAAAAATTTCATTGGGGAGTCGGGTTGGCCGAGCTGGCTAAGGCGCTGCTTCCGTTTCAGCATCGTTGATGACGATGTTCAAACGGGAGGCCCGGCTTCGAGCCTGGCTAGCATATAAAATTTCTTCCGGGTAAAACTCGGCTCCCTCACTAACACTACTAACCCTTTACTGATGTGCTGTATAAATGGGCTTGTACCCGATGACAATAACTAAATAGAAAAAAGATAATTGGTTGCTTTTCTTCGGAATTATTTATCCTGATGATAAATAATCATCTTGAAATAATTCTAAATAAAATTTAAAAATTAAAATAACTATTTTCAAAAATAATATTTTATGAAAAAATGCACTTTTTTATATTGGACATAAGTAATTCATTTTCTTATGTGTATTTCCTTAAGATTTTATCATGTATCCGAATGAAATGTTTAATTTGTACCCGTCTCATTTAAGGCAGAATACATTTATAAATAAAATAAAATAAATTCATCAAAATGATTGTTTTGTGGCTAAAAGTAACAAATAAAGCCCGTGACGCCACAAAGAAACACTAACCGCCTAATAAACCACCTCATAGGACTTGTTCGTGAACGCATTTTTTAATCTAATCGATCCGAGATCTAGAACCGAACCTGTGGAAAGTTCAATAAGTGAAAATTTGGGAGCCAAATAAATAATTCTCATTTCTCATGTGACGTTACGGGCTCTATTGATTGAGATCTTTAGAGTTTTGTTTTTGATCTAAGGTGTAATAGATAATTTTGCTTACATGATAGAAGGTCTCTCATCCATTAGAAAATTGAACCCAGTTGCTAAACAGTTAAGCCTTTGTGTATGATCTCTTTGATTTGATTTTATACAATTTCTATGCTATTCTGTCTGGCAAAACAACTTTATAGTTTTAATAAATGCAATGGAATTATCAGTCTTCTTTTTTTATATTCAGTCTAGTTATCAGGGATGAAGCAAATTAGTAAATAACTCTCAAAATTCTTGTAAAGCTTCCAGTTTTAATTAGAACCTTCTTCAGTACAATGTTTTAAGAAATTTACAGGTCATTATTTAACTTGTTCAAGTTAACACCTACGAGAGAAAGATAAAACATAATTTTTAATGTGATGGAGAAATAAAAACAGATAATCCTTTCATATAATATTTGGAAAAGAATATCAAAGTTTAAAGGCCTTCCGGTGAGTATGAAATGGAATCCGAATTTGAAGATGTTCAGGGATGATTCGAGAGAGAGATTTTAAATTGGAGAGGAGGGAATCTGTTGTGGCGAATTGAGGCTGAGACGTGTTCAAATTTGTAAGCAGTTTGAAAGAATTAATAAATTGTAAGAATTGTAAATTAAAAATATACCTATATAGTTTGATGTTTGTATAGCAAATATGGTAAATAAATGTTATTATAATTATTTTATAAGGATTATCATAAAATTTTTTATAAAATTTTATTTGAAAAAGCCAAAAAAATTTCTTATCTTCCTCAATTAAACAAGATGAAAATATAAACTACTCTAAGAGTGTTATTTATTTATCTTTTTCATCCCTGATAACAAGACAAAATAGTTATAATAATGTTATAATTTTCGTCAGAAAATAATAAATTATATTCAATTATTCAATTTATTTCTAAGATAGGATTGGTTAATTATTAATCTAACCTGTAGTCGTTGTGTAGCTGTGACCAGTCGCGAATAGTCCAACCGCCTATCTTGCACTCTCAAAAGTTCCATCACATATTCAGCTTTAGCCTTACTCCGACGAACTTCGTCCAGTTTACTTGTATAAGCAAACCATAGTGACCGAAGACCTCGAAGTCTTTCAAGCCATTTTAGACGAGTCGCATCTAATTCCGTATGATCATCTTGAAGTTTGGAGACTCTTCTTTCGGTTGGAACAGGAGCTATAGTAGCACCAGGTACTAAAGCAACTGGTAAAGTATGCAGTTGGTGTCTAACACTCATTAATCTTCGCCATTGTTCAGCAAGTTCTGGTCCAAGCGATTCTAGGCTTTCTAATGCATGATCCAGACGTTCTGAATCTGCCCCTTCTTGAGCTGAACAATCAGCGATTGTTTCGGAGACTCTCTGTTGAGCTTCTTCAAGGGCATCAAGAGCCCGGTCCATTTCTCTAAGTTTAGCTGCGATGCAGACCGCTCCATCCCGTTCTTCGCTCACTTGTTGGTGAAGACTTCTTGCTCTCTGAACAAGTCTACCAATTGCTTCGGAACGGGCTGCACTTAATGCGGGAAGTAAACCAAGCCGACCTAATTCATCCAAAGCTAGTGTTACACGTTCGTGAACACCAGCTAGATGTTCAACATAAAGACGAACTTCATCTTCAGTACGTAAAACCTGCAAAAATTATAAAAAAAAAGTATTAGTTGAATTATTTAAATTTTATTATTATTTTTTTGCATTAAATTGTGTGAGATCTTAAATAAAGTAATAGGGCCATTCACATGACCATACACATGTTCCCTTCATATATTAAAATTTATAGACAATTAAATATTTTTTTCCTCAAGAGAATATTCATAATTTTGAATTAAAACTTAAATAATAGCAAATAGATTTATGTAATTGTAATTAAGGGAATAAAAGTGGTGTTTTTGCTAAGTTTTTCCAAAATATTTCAAAAACTAAAATAATCTTAATAAAAAATAACTAAATCTACAATTTTATTTCGATATCATCATTGGTTTTTGAACTAGAGCGCACCTAAAATATAGGCAATATAGCAACATACGAACTTTCACTCGCAGACATTTTGACAAAATAATTAATTTAAAAACTAGGAAAAGAAAGAAGGCAAATTTAAATCTTAGATCTTAGTAGATTATTTCAATTTGTTAAGGAGACTGCCCGGAAAGCTGGGCTAGGCACCCGGGGCGAAATTTTCTGACATATAATACAAACAGATATCTACCAAGATCTAAGATTTAAATTGGCCTTCTTTTTTCTTGGTTTTTAAATTCGTATAACTAGGCAACTAGGGGATACTATGCTTCCGCGAGAGGTTAAAATTTTTTAGAAAAAATTCCATCTATTTTTCATAAAATAAAAATTATAAAAACACTCAAACGTTAGAATTAATTAGAATAATTAAAAGCTCTTAAAATATTTTTCGATATTTATTATTTCTTATTAGGCTTTTTTATAGGCCTTAACGCCATGATTTATCTCAATTTTTTTTATCTAAATAGTTTCAATCGTTTTTTGGAAAAAATAACAAAAAATAACACTTATCCCTGTACTTGGTATAGTAAAAGTGAAAAATGAAATAATTTTTTATAGTAATAATTTACAGACCTGGCCGTGACCAAATTGAGAGAAATCAGCCCGGGCTTGTTCAAGTTCACGGTCTAATCGAGCCAGTCGATCATCAACTGGTTGCTCTCTTTCACTTTCAACAGCTCTAACCACTTCAGACTGCGCGGCAGCCAATTTTGCTTCAACCTGAAAATAGAATATACTTCAATTAGTTACAATGATAGAATTCGATTTGATTAATATATTTAGAAAACAAACAAGATTTTCACCTCTCTGAATCGTTTTTCTAAACGTGTAACATCCGTCCTGCGATCTTCTTCATCGACGAGCGTAACAGCTTCAAGACCAGCTTCAAAAAGTCGTCTTGCTTCATCTACTAGTCTCACATGAGTTTGATGTCTTGCCTTAAGTTCCCATAAAAGACGAACTGCTGGTCTAGCTTGGTCCCCACCCTGTTCAAGGGATACTAAATCAGGAAGTCGTTGATCAGCATAGGCCAAATAAGATTCCACCTACAAGAAAATAATATCAAAATTTAATTAAACCTAATTAAGTAATATGTAGATATAGATAGGAATTAAAATATGATTACTTTTTCCACTAGCTGTAAGAAAATCGAGCCACGCCAGACGGAATCGTTTGAGTCGTTCTAAGTCTTCAGTTACTTTCCGATTGAGAGTTCTACAAGTGTCCAGATTAGTCACACAGGCATTATGCTCGGAGCTGCATCTTACTTGCTGGGAGAGAGTGTCGGCTTCTCGAAGAGCTGCCTCGAGCTCTGTTTTAAAAATAATAAAATACAATATTTATGTAATGAATAAAATTTCAAAGACTGTTACCTTTGCTCATGTTGAGCTAAATCTGTAGCTAAACTCTTGTAAAGGCATATGTACTGAGCATAATGGATTGTACTAAGGTTAGCTAAATGTGGGACTCTATCCCATGCAACCGCCAACCACTCTCTTTCTGTATGTGAAATTCCAGCTAGACTTGTCCAACGAGAAGCTGCCATTGAAAGTCTAGAAAGAGATATTGTTGCTCTTTCGTCAAGAAGGGCATTGGCCAATGCTGTAAGGCGCTCACGCTCTGCTCTCGTACGAACAAAAGTCTCTTTATCAAGATTCTGCTCTAATGATTCAAGGATACCTAAAAATTACGGAATGAATTAAAAATCAAAGTAATCTAGCATTAGGATTATAAATAAAAAAAGAATGCATGTAACAACATTGTTTATGTGCGGAAACTTTTGCCATTAGTTGAAATGTAAACTTTTATATGAATGTGATATCATGAATGGCAATAAATATTCTCTTTTATATTATTTTTAAAAATCTCAAGATTAAACTCACTACAGAAATTAGAAAATATATCTAACGTTAAATTAGAGTAACTGGTAACCTTCTCGGTTAGAGCGGAAAACTTTATTTATTATTTATTTTTAATTTTAATTTTCCTAGATATTTTTTTAACAGGTGGTTGAAATAATGTCGCTTTTTCGTTTCGCTCGCTTTTTATTACAACCTTCAGAATTTTCCTCTCAACGCGGCTAAAGAAGTTTCCCCTTCAAACATAAATAAATTCATACCTCTACAATGACTCAAATTGACAAAAAATTTGCGATGCTTTTGCATCTCTTCTCCGAGTTGTTCCAGTGTTGCAACACGAACAGGCCTGGCTAACATATGCTCAGCAGCGAGAGTGACTTCTGAAAGCTCTTTGAGAGCTCGTTCATATTCAACATTCAGTTCAGTCACTTGTTCAATTTTATCCAATTCGTTTTGAGTCAAAGAAGCAAGAGAATCTATTCCGTGTTTTGTTTGAGAAAGTAAATGCATAATTGGTGTCTAAAATCAAAAGATTATTTTATTATTAACTTTATCTGTAATTTTTTTTTATTTACTTTAATCTTACCTTAAGAGAAGATGGAACACGACCACGATCGCGAGGACGACGAATTTCCGCAGCAAGCTCTCGCCAGATCTCATCTGCCTTTAGAACATTTGATTTCACACGTGTAAATTGCTCTAATCTCCATGATAAAGGACGACCTTCTGAACATTCCTGAGTTAGTTTTAAATCAACTTTTTCATTTTCCAGGGTGTTAACTAACAAATTCAGTTTTTCATTTAATTCTGACCAATGATTAACATCGGAATTTGCAAGGCGTATATGTTTCGCAACTATAGACATTGATGATGCCAGAGGTGTAGCTCCACATTCTTCAAGAATTATTTGAGAAGATTCAAGCATTGCGATTGCTTCTGCTAGTTCTCTAGGAGTCAAACTTAAATGACTTTCCCCTCGATTCATGCAAGTAACAGTACATAGTATAATTTCAAGTTGGTTTAATAATTTGTCTGCAAGAAATCGGGTTTCTTCTTTTTTATCAGAATCTTTAAAAATTACATTTAGTTTATCAATAGTAAATTGGAGTTGATTTAAATGCTCCTGGAATGGAATTTCAGATTCTGAGAGTTTACATTGAGTCAAATATGCCTGAATTTGAGTCGATGGAAGATTCAAACGTTGTAGTTGTTCGGTATATAAATGTAGCCAATCAGGAGGGGGATCTTCTTCATTGATGTTCGCTATCATTTTATCAGGAGGACCAGGAGTATGTTCATTTTGTAATTTGATTTTTGTAACGTAACTATATGAAGGCTTTTCTTCAAAGATTTCTTTATTTTCAAGATTAATATCATCCTCTTTATTTGTTTCGTCATTTGAATCAATCAATGTTTTATTATTACTAATTTCAATTTCAGGATCTAAATTTAAATGACGGTTTTTCTTTTTTCTTTTATCTTTAGGCTTGTTTTCATTTTGAATAACAATATTTACATTAAGTGGAATCACATTTGATGATGATTGGTCAATTTTTTGTTTTATATTTGATTCCTCAACACATTCTTCAAATGTAATATCTTGAATATCAGTATTTAAATTCTGTAAAGAATCAGAAGAATCCTCTAGATCTACATTCACCTTAACTTCAATATTATATGACTCATCTGATGTTGAAGGTATTGTAGATTCTTGAAATGAACTTGGAGGTGAAATGGTATTTTCACTCGTTTCTTCTTGTGGGATGTCTACTTTCGACTTTTCTTCAGCAATACTAGTTTGAGAGGAAATTTCAATTTCGAATTTTTCACCTTTTAATTCTGGATGTACTGTTGTTAGAACCTCCAACTTTGGACTTTCTAAATTGGTTTGAATACCTTTTGATATTCCAGATTCCAATAAACGCGTTTCTTGATCTTGTAATATTTTAGTTTCTGCAGGAATTTTTCTTTTTCTCCCTCTACGATTTTTATTTCCATTTCCTTTTGACTTTATATTTGCAAAATCATTTTCAGGTTCATTTGAAGAATTATCAGAAATGGATTTATCAAGGGGATATGAAGTTTCAATATTCATTGCTGAAATGTTTAGTATGTCAGTTTGTGGTGTTATCATATCTGATTCATTTGTTTCAACAGGGAGAGTCTGAGTTGTATCACTTAAAATTCCATCTTCTTGTTTAAGGAAGTATGTACTCATGACATTTTCTTCATCATCTTTCGAAATATTTTCGTCAATTTTACCATGTGTTACCTGTTCATTTATTATAAAATCTTCAGAATCCTTGATTTTGTCAACTATATTTTGTTCTAAATCATTTCCTTGAAATCTATCTCTATCTAGATTTATGTTGAATTCTTCAAATTCAACATAAGATATTGATTTTTGAGGTGTACTAGCTGGGTGTTGCTCAGAAATTAAATCTTCGCTAACTTCTTTTTGTTCTTCACTGTGTTTTAGTATTTCTTGATCTTCATGAAGATTTTCATTAGATTCAGATTGAATTACAAATTCAGGTGATAATATTTCTTTTTCAGAATGTTGTATTTCAATATTCATAGTTGAATATTCATTTTCTTCTAAATCGAAATTTTCTAAGATATTTTCATTCGAATGTTTTATAATTCCTTGGCTTAAAACATTTGATAATACTTCACTTTCATAGGTTACATTTTCTTCTATAAATGAGTCATCTTGGGTAAGATTAGTAGGTATATTTACAAATTCATTTTTATTTAAAGTACTCAATTCTTCTTCTTCTTCTTTAGGAACTATATTAGTTAATACAAGGGATTCTTCCGATGTTAAGACCTGGGGAATATCTTTAAGAATATCATTTTGAATTGCTGGTACCTCCTCAACTTCTGTATAATCATCTTCAAAAATTTCAATATTGTCCTTAGTTTTATTTGCATCTAATGACAGTGAGTAATCCTCTAAATCAGAACTTATTTCTGAGATTTTCTGTATATCAGTAATTATTTTAACATCTGTAGTAGCTAAATCTATATCTTTTTCAAGTTTACTGTCAGTTTCGGCTTCTATTTCTAGAGATGTTTCAATTTCTTTTATTTCTGGAGATGTTTCGATGAAATCTAAAGGTTCTTTTTCTTTAAATATCTGTGTTTCAGGATCAGTGAAATTTGGTGATTCAAAGATTTCTGGCTCTTCTGAAGATTTTATTTCAGATTCTTCTATTACATTTCTTTCATCATTTGAATGAGTGTCAAAGATTGCTGGTTCTTCCGAAGTTTTTATTTCAAATTCTTCCCTTATTTTTCCTTCTTCTACAGTGTCAAAGATTTCTGGTTCTACAGAAGTTTTTATTTCTACTTCTTTCATCGATTCTTTTTCTTCTTCAGTATCAACCGTTTTGGGTTCAACTGAAATTATTTCACATTTATCTATTGAATTTCTTTCGTCTATAGTGGCAAAGATTTCTGGTTCATCCGAAGTTTTACTTTCAGATACTTCCATTGTATTTCCTTCATCTACAGTGTCAAAGATTGTTTGTTCTTCTAAAGATTTTATAACACATTCTTCAATTGTCTCCTTTTCTTCTTCGCTATCAACGATTTTGGGTTCTTCTATAATTCGTATTTCAGGTTCTTTTAATATATTACTATCTTCTTCAGTATCAGGGTGCATCATCTTTTCAGTAGTAAATGTTTCAATATGTACCTGATTTTCTTCTATGTCTTGTATATTCAATAAAGTATGCGTCTTTTTACCTTCTTCCAAAACATCAACTTGTTCTTTATGTTTTATTTCTTCTTGCCTTGCTATTTCTTCGGATTGTATTCTTTCAGCTTCTTGGGCAGCCGTGAGTAATTGTTCATTAAGTTTAGTAGCGAGATTTTCTAATTCGATTTCATCGCATTTTATAATAGGCTTTAGTTTTTCAGCGTACTTTAAACATTGGAATGATAGAACGGAGTAATCTGGATTAGTAAACATGTTTGCTAACCAGGTTTCTATTTCATTTAACAATATTCGGTATTCTTTTGTTCTGCTAAGTCTTATTTTTTGTTCTTTCATTGCATCCTAAAAAAGTAAAAAATCATAGATAAAAATAAAATTTTAAAATTTGCTCGATATATTTATTATAATATATTTCTGTACCCACAACGGCATATAACCTTAAACCCTTCCCTTTTGAAGAGTAAAATTTAAAAGAGAATAGAAAATAATAAAATAGCAGTTTATAGAATCGAATTATTTAAGAAATATTAATAATTTTACATGATATACAATAATTATATTATATTATAAAAAAAACTCCTTACGTCAATCATTATTAAGCCTCTACGAGTTTCTTTTAATAATTTCTCGATGCGTTCTTTATTAGTATGATGAGCTTGAAAAACGGCATCAAAATCTGTTCCATGATAGTGATCCAGGATTGATTTTATTTTATCTTCAAGAGAAGTACTGATATCAAAACATTTTTCTAATTCATTGGTAACCAGCTGAAATGTAAAATATTATATATAATAAAATAATATTTTAGAAAATCATCAAAGTTTATTTGAATTTATTTGACCAATTACAAAAGAGTATTGTCTCAAGACCGCTTTGACGCATCCACCATCATTCCAATTTTCTTGACAGCCACATCCTATTTTATTTATTAGCTGGGGAATATATTCTAATCGAGGTCTTTCGCTTCCCTTTTTCTTTCCTAGTTACCCTTCAAAATATCCCCCCTGTCTCAAAATGTGCCCTAAATTACCGCGTGGCCTGAAAGACCAACCAAAAACTCGGACACAATCATGCATTGGCTTTCACACAAGTCATTTCGACAGGAGCGATGACATAATTAATAGCTAAGCAGACAACAGGTCAAAGCAGTTGAGAAACCCCGATAGTGCTGAGACATGTGTATTTGTTTACGTTGGTTATTAAAATTGGTTCATGCCTAATTGACAATAACCACCACATAGGCCAAAAACTGCTAACGACCTACACACCCTCTTTACTTTTGGCACCAGAAGAGTGCTCTTCCCGCATATTAGATCCTGCTTGGGAGTGGGTCTCATGTCCAAGAATTTCTCCCCCCTAAATTGATCAAATTGCCTCGCCAGTGCCACTGCAATTACCTTTCCATGAGTTCCTTGGCTTAATTCATATCACCTTTTCCTGAATACCTTTTCAGTCAAATACCACTTCTTTTAATCCTATTCGAGAGCATCAACGTAAATTCATTAACTTACAAACAGTTCAAGCTAAACACCACATACTTATATTAACCCTGTATGAAAATTAAAAATATAATAGATTACTACGTAGGTTTCACCTTGAGCATATACCATTCTCCCTGAACATAACCCTGTATGTATTTTTAATTATCTCTTGAATAAATAAGTGAAATAAACTACACTTTTCGGTTTTTCATTCGCCTATACGTCTTCCGAGCTCTTAGCCGCATACGGCAGCTATCAATTTCAACTGGGATATCTACCAAGGCTACCGGTGTCCAACCATTTGGAAATCAGAATCCAAATTGGTTGCATCACCTGAGCTCTTGTCTTCTTCAGATTCTTCACAATGTTTTTACTCTAATTATATCAAAAACCCTCTCATTAGTAATTCTATTCACCCCTTTAATCTTATACATTTTCCTGTAGCCCAATATTTGATATATCAAAGGCCTCCAGTTTTCTTTTTGGATCCTCGCTCTCCTAACGTACAAGTTCACATCCAATTTTTTAGTTTGTAATTCTAACCACCCATATTTTACTACTAGTTTTATTAAATATCTCATAGAATGTCATAAGAGATAAAACTTACTTCAATAGATTGCCGTACAGAATCTATACTCTCCGCTGGGAGTGCATTCAATTTTTGATCAAGTTCATTTAAAAATAGTTCTAATTCAATTTCATCATTTTTGAGATCCTGGAAAATAAATACAAATATAATAATTGTTTTTAATAAAAACTAAAATTAAAAAATATCAAAGAACAGGCACATGCCTAATGTTTGAGAAAATAAAAAGGGTTAATATAATCCGGTAAATATCATAACTTATTAAATCAAATATAAAAAAAAGTAAATAATTAAAAATTTAAAAATATTAGGCTGAAATAAAAAATAAAAATAATAGGCATGGACAAAAGCTAGAGCTGTTAGATATTTTATTCTTATCGGCTATAATTACAGTAGATGCGTGATCTGTCGAAATATATAGCTCTGACAAGTTGGTCAGAACAATTGAACAATAGAAATGTTATGATGGTGTTTTCAGTGTCCGAGTTTTTCAGAGAACACACATGAACACGTAGTGGCGTATTCAGTGAGGACTTTTTTTGAAGGGGCTGTCCTACCTTTGAACTTTTTAATGAAAATGATGAGAGAAGGGGTTACACCAAAAAGGTGCATCCCCTAAAGGCCTGGGTTGGCCCATCCATCGTGAAAAGAAGAAGAAGAAAGAATTTTATGGGCTGGGCGGGGGTCGAAGGTATCTGTGGATACGGGTCTTAAACAGCTGAAGGTTATAAGTCGCGGGAAAGATGGTGGCAGGGAGCGAGTTCCAGTCTCTGGGGGTCATAGGGATAAAAGAGTTGGCGAAAGCGCTTGTTCGATTTTTATCCAATTTGACAGCGAAGGGGTGCTGAGCTTTCTAAAACCACGTGTTTCTCGTAAAGAGGGCTTTAGGGGGGGATAATTGATTTCAGCTCGACTGAACAGACACCGTGATAGTATCTGTAGTACACTTATTAGCCAGATTCTCTCTCTAACTAGCAATGCCACTCTTACGGAATAGAGCCGCTGCATTTCTAGCAAAGATAGAGGGTCGTAAATCCCAGTATCTCTTTTTAGTACTTCCCAATCCATTCCAATGGGATGCGTATGTACGCAACACAGCTGGGAAAGGGAAGGATGTGAAAATTTATTTAGGCATATTAGAAAAAAATGTATATATAAGGAAGAATAAAAGTATTTTCTTTTATATTTTTTAAATCTAAAAGGCATTTCGAAAGGGGAGGGGGACAGCTGATAGATGTGTGCCTGCGAACACGTGCAATCAATTTAATTGATCAAATAGGTTTGATTTTCTGTCCAACTAGTTAAAACTCTAGTATATTACAATAAAGCATACTCTGTAATCATAGCCTAACGTATATAATGCAAAAAAATATATATTTTGAAATTTTAAAGAAATATATTTCACTCAAAATAATAAATTTCAATTGTTAATATATGTAAAAAAAGCATGAAAAATTATCTTCGTTTAAATCTGTTTTACTTTTTATGAGTAATTTAAATTTAAAATTAAAAGTATCAATTAGAAGAATATATAAAAAAATAAATGGATTAATGTAATGTAAATTTATCTCAAAGCTCAGTTAGTAAAACAAACTACAAACACGTTAGTTGGTATTATGTCCAATGAATTAAAACAAAATAACATTCCAGTAAAATATGTTAAATAAATAATAAAGTAAACATATACATTCATATATAATAAAAATAATATACAATTCAAACCTTCAAAAGGGTGGCATAGTCTCGATTTGAATTGTTGATGAATAATGTTTGGGTTTGGTTGATATTTGGTGTGCTAGATTCAAAAGAGAAATTGGTGTCTTCTGGTACAAGTATAATATTTTCCTTATTTAAATCATTTGATAGAATCTGGGATTTCTCAGGCTTGACTAAATTGGTATTTGACTTATTACACTCCAATGATAGACCATGAGGCTCTTGTTCTGGGTTTAAATACGTGCCACCATATCCACTTAATTCACTGGGAGTTGCAGCGCGAATCCATTCAGTGACAGGACCTTTGCTTAATCTATTGGAATCATTAGTAGGAGAAGATGTACCCGAATTCCCTGAGCTTCCGCCGCCCTTATTCCCATGATCGTCATCTAATTTATCCTCTTTTACAATCCCCTGTTGATTAGTTAAATTACGGTCCTGGTGCCATTTACATTCCGCCTTTCCATAAATCGATTTATCCCACCATATATTTGATACTTCATACACAAGGTTCTTTTTTAACAATGTTTCTCTATTAGCAAAAACTTCTTTATTTAAGATCGAAGGTTCAGAAATCTCTATTTCATCATTTGTAATTTGAATGGGTGGTGATACAATATTTTGCCTTTCGTCTAATTTGAGCCAATCTGATTCAGCCTTTTCATATAATAATTTATCCCACCAAATAAATGGGATTTCATATCTTAAATTATCCCGTAATTGTTTTTCCTTATCCTCATTGATATTTTTGCCCCCAAGATAATTTAAATTAGTTATATCGCTAGGTTTGTCTAAAATTACTTCTTGTTTTAGAATTGAAATGGTTGAATCTCCAGAAAAGGAATCGATTTCTTTTTTTTCTGGAATGTTACTTGTGGTATCTTTTTCTAGATTAATATATTTCGAACTTTCATCATCTTTTCTTGTAGAATCTCTAAATTGATTATCGATTATCTGAGTTGGTAGTTTTTCTGGAAATATTTGATTTTCAGATACTGGATCTTGAGCCGATTTTTGAATAGTTTCTTTATTGATACTAGTTGTTTGAGGATCTTTTTGAGTAAAATCAATAAATGTTTCTTTGTGGGGATCTACTTTTATGGATGTTTTTTCAAAGTCATTATTCAAATAAGTCGATTGTTTTCCAATATCTTCATCTATTTTATCATTTGGTTTTGAATCAAGATTTGAATTATCAATATTTACTGTAAAATTAGTTAAATTTATATTTGATTCGTTCTCTATAAGCATTTGTGAGATTTCTTTTTTAGACAATAATGAGCCTTGTCTATCGATATTTATCTCGTGTGAATGCATTTTCATTTTCCTAGGTGTTTCAGATGAATTTTCTTTTTCTTTGATGAATGATTCTTTGCTCTCATAGTTTAAAAATTTCTTAAGACATTCTTGAGAGCTATTTATATTATCTGAGTAATTTTTCTCAACTATGATTGGATTAGTTTCTTTGGATTTTTCACTTAATATAACTAATTCTGCAGTTGATGAAACTTTATTAACAGAAACTGTAGAAGAACTAGGACTTTGTCTCTTTTCTTGCCTATTTGAAGGAGATAAATCTTTTGTTTTTGGGTAGGAATCTTCATCTGATAAATGTGATGAATTTGTTTTTGTCTTGTTTAATTTAGTATAATAAATCAATTCTGCATCTCGGTACTCTTGGTAATTAGTCCATTTAATATCTTCATATAAGTAGGGGTAATTAGGTTGATTAGATACAGATTTATCTAGTTTTGTTAATTCATTTTGAAAAGAAGGAACAATATTATCATAAGCAGTTTCAATGATTTTTCTTGGTCGTCTTGATCGAGTTTTTACAGATCCGAAAATTGCTGGGTTGGACCAGGAAACTTCAGATTCATTCCCTGTCAAAGATATGGAACATATTGAAGGGGAAGATTCATCGATTCTTTCATCATTAGAATGATCTAGATTTAGTTTACTTGAATCTAAAGTCGATTCAAAATAGTTTTCATTAGAAATGTCTTTATAAACTAAAGAATTATTTTCTAATGAAAGTTGTTTAAGATTTTCTAACTTTTTTGATTTATTTTGAGAAATTTCTTCTATTTTATTATCTTTATCTGTTTCTTGAACAAGCCTCTCTTGAGATTCATTAATGGTTTCTTTTGTGATTGAAGACTCAAGTGAATTAGGTTCATTTATGGCGATATTAACAATTTCGGGATCAATATTTAGAGTTTTTGCAATGGTAACTTTGGGTAAAATTGCTTCAAGAAGTTTCTTTTGTGATTCATTGTTGGATTTTTCTACCATCGAAGGGTCATATAAATTAGCTTCATTTATCTCGAATTTCACAATTTCTGATTCAATTTTCAGATTTTCTTCAGATTTAGTATTTTCTTTAGCTATGTATTTTTCAAGAAGTTTAGCCTGGGCATCATTTGTTGATTCCTTTATCATTGATGGCTCAGATAAATTAGGTTCATTTATCTCTAAATTAACAAGTTCTGGTTTCATTTTCAGGACTTGATCAGATTTAGCACTATCATCTTCAGATGGAAATTGTTCAAGAAATTTCTTTTGAGAAACACTGTTAGATTCTTTTACATTATCTTTTGAGTTATCGAGTAAATGAGGTTTTATTTCAAAATAAACAATTTTTGATTCACTTTTCAGGTGTTCTTCATATTTGACAAAATCATCTTTGGTTAGACAATCTTCATAAAGTTTGTCTTGAGATTCTTTTAACATTGAAGGTCCAGATAAATTAGGATCATTTATCTCGAAATTAGCAATTTCTGGTTCAATTTTCAGAACTTCTTTCGATTTAGTAATATTAGCTGGTAGAAATTCTTGAAGAATTTTCTCTTCAGGATCATTGTGAGATTCCTTAATCATTGAAGGTTCAAATAATTTATGTTCATTTGTTTCGAAATTAGATATATCAGATTCAATTTTCTGATGTTTTTCAGATTCATCGTAATCTTTTAATAGGAATTCTTCAGAAAGATTTTCTTGAGATTCATTGTTGGTTTCTTTTATTATTAAAGGTCCAGATATATTAGGGTCATTTATCTCGAAATTAACTATTTGTGAACTAATTTCCACGATTTCCCAATATTTAGTATCATCTTTACGTAGAGAATCTTCAGTAAGTTTATCCTGAAAATATTTGTTAGATTCTTTTACCAAAGAAAGCTCAGATAAATTAGGTTCATTTATCTCTGAAATAACAAATTCTGGTTCCAATTTCAGGACTTTATCAAATTTATAATTTTCTTGTAGAGATACTTCAGGAAGTATGTCTTGAGATTCATTGTTGGTTTCTTTTGTAAATGAGGACTCGAATAAATTAGGTCTATTCATTTCGAAATTGACAATTTCTGGTTCAATTTCCATGGCCTTTTCAAATTTAACATTATCTTTAAATTGAAACTCTTTAAGAAGTTTATCCTGAGATTCAGTTCTGGATTCTTTCATCATTGGTGGATTTATTTCGAAATTAACAATTTCTGGAACCATTTTCAGGAATTCATCAGATTTATCATTTTCTTTATATAATAATTCTTTATGAAGTTTGTCTTGAGAATCATCGTTGGATTCTTTTTTCATTGAAGGCCTAGATAATATAGTTTCATTCATTTCCAAATTAACAATTTCTGGTTCAATTTTTAGACCTTCTGATTTAGTAATATCAATTTTATATATAATTTCTCCAAGAAGTTTCTCTTGAGAATCATTGTTGGATTCATTTTTCATTGAGAGTTCAGATAAATTAGGCTGATTTAGCTGAAATTCAGCAGCGCCTTCCATTTTTAGGTGTTCTTCAGTTTTAGCAATATTATCTTTAGATAGAAATTCTTCAGTGAATTTATCTTGAAAATCTTTGTTAGATTCATCTATCATTGAAGGCTCAGGTAAATTGTGCTCTTTCATCTCGAAATTAACTATTTCTGATTCGATTTTTGGGTCTCTTTCAATTTTAGCAATATTACTTTTAGGTAAAAATTCTCCAGTAAGTTTATCATGGAAATCTTGTTTAGATTCTTTTTTCAATGAAAGTTCAGGTAGATTTGGTCTATTAATTTCCAAATTAACTATTTCTTGTTCAATTTTCATGTCTTCTCCAAATTTGGTAAAACTATCTTTGGATAGTAATTCTTCAAGCAGATTTTCTTGAGAATCATTGTTGGTTTCCTTTTCTATTGTTGGCTCAGATAATTTAGGCTCATTTATCTCGATATTAACTATTTCTGATACGATTTTCGGGTCTTTTTCAATTTTAGTAATATTACTTTTAGGTGAAAATTCTCCAGTAAGTTTATCATGAAAGTCTTTGTTAGATTCTTTTTGCAATGAAGGTTCAGGTAGATTTGGTCTATTAATTTCAAAATGAACTATTTCTGGTACAATTTTAATGTCTTCTCCAAATTTGGTAAAACTATCTTTGGGTAGTAATAATTCTTCAAGCTGATTTTCTTGATAATCATTGTTGGTTTCCTTTTCTATTGTTGGCTCAGATAATTTAGGCTCATTTATCTCAAAATTAACTACTTTTGATTCAATTTTCAAATCTTCTTCAAGAATATTTTCTTGAGTATCTTTGTTGGTTTCTCTAGGCTCAGATAATTTAGGCTCATTTATCTCGAAATTAACTATTTCTGATTCAATTTTCAAATCTTCTTCAAGAATATTTTCTTGAGTATCTTTGTTGGTTTCCCTAGGCTCAGATAATTTAGGCTCATTTATCTCGAAATTAACTATTTCTGATTCAATTTTCAAATCTTCTTCAAGAATATTTTCTTGAGTATCTTTGTTGGTTTCTCTAGGCTCATTTATCACGACATTAACTATTTCTGATTGAATTTTCAAACCTTCTTCAAGAATATTTTCTTGAGTATCTTTGTTGGTTTCCGTAGGCTCAGATAATTTAGGCTCATTTATCTCGAAATTAACTATTTCTGATTCAATTTTCAAATCTTCTTCAAGAATATTTTCTTGAGTATCTTTGTTGGTTTCTCTAGGCTCAGATAATTTAGGCTCATTTATATCGAAATTAACTATTTCTAATTCAATTTTCAAACCTTCTTCAAGAATATTTTCTTGAGTATCTTTGTTGGTTTCTGTAGGCTCAGATAATTTAGGCTCATTTATCTCGAAATTAACTATTTCTGATTCAATTTTCAAACCTTCTTCAAAAATATTTTCTTGAGTATCTTTGTTGGTTTCCCTAGGCTCAGATAATTTAGGCTCATTTATCTCGAAATTAACTATTTCTGATTCAATTTTCAAACCTTCTTCAAGAATATTTTCTTGAGTATCTTTGTTGGTTTCTGTAGGCTCAGATAATTTAGGCTCATTTATCTCGAAATTAACTATTTCTGATTCAATTTTCAAATCTTCTTCAAGAATATTTTCTTGAGTATCTTTGTTGGTTTCTGTAGGCTCAGATAATTTAGGCTCATTTATCTCGAAATTAACTATTTCTGATTCAATTTTCAAATCTTCTTCAAGAATATTTTCTTGAGTATCTTTGTTGGTTTCTCTAGGCTCAGATAATTTAGGCTCATTTATCTCGAAATTAACTATTTCTGATTCAATTTTCAAAACTTCTTCAAGAATATTTTCTTGAGTATCTTTGTTGGTTTCCCTAGGCTCAGATAATTTAGGCTCATTTATCTCGAAATTAACTATTTCTGATTCAATTTTCAAATCTTCTTCAAGAATATTTTCTTGAGTATCTTTGTTGGTTTCTCTAGGCTCAGATAATTTAGGCTCATTTATCACGACATTAACTATTTCTGATTGAATTTTCAAACCTTCTTCAAGAATATTTTCTTGAGTATCTTTGTTGGTTTCCGTAGGCTCAGATAATTTAGGCTCATTTATCTCGAAATTAACTATTTCTGATTCAATTTTCAAATCTTCTTCAAGAATATTTTCTTGAGTATCTTTGTTGGTTTCTCTAGGCTCAGATAATTTAGGCTCATTTATCTCGAAATTAACTATTTTTGATTCAATTTTCAAACCTTCTTCAAGAATATTTTCTTGAGTATCTTTGTTGGTTTCCCTAGGCTCATATAATTTAGGCTCATTTATCTCGAAATTAACTATTTCTGATTCAATTTTCAAATCTTCTTCAAGAATATTTTCTTGAGTATCTTTGTTGGTTTCTCTAGGCTCAGATAATTTAGTCTCATTTATCTCGACATTAATTATTTCTGATTCAATTTTCAAATCTTCTTCAAGAATATTTTCTTGAGTATCTTTGTTGGTTTCCGTAGGCTCAGATAATTTAGGCTCATTTATCTCGAAATTAACTATTTCTGATTCAATTTTCAAATCTTCTTCAAGAATATTTTCTTGAGTATCTTTGTTGGTTTCCGTAGGCTCAGATAATTTAGGCTCATTTATCTCGAAATTAAGTATTTCTGATTCAATTTTCAAATCTTCTTCAAGAATATTTTCTTGAGTATCCTTGTTGGTTTCTGTAGGCTCAGGTAAATTAGGCTCATTCAATTCAAAGTTAACTATTTCTGATTCAATTTTCAGACCTTCGTCAGATTTGATAAAATTATCTTTAGTTGAAAATTCCGAAAGAAGTTTCTCTTGAGATTCATTGTTTGATTTTTTTATCATTGCGGGAACAGGTAAATTATGCTCATTCAAATCTGGTACAATTTTTAGATCTTCTTTATATTTGAGAGTATTGTCTTTGGATAATTCATCTGAATTTCCAAAGTCTATAATTTTTGTAACAAATTCATTCTTATTTATTGTATAATAATTATCAATACTAACTGTTGTCATTGATTCATTTAACTTAATATCTTTCTGATTGTAGATTTTGATTGGATAATTTTCTAAACTAAAATCACTTTTAGGTTTTCCCACTTCATCGCTTAAAGTTAAAGTTAATTCCCTATTTAAATCTAAATTAGTAGTAAAAGTTTGTCCTTTTGCTGAATTTTCAGTATTTGTTTCATCGTTCAATCGTTGGTGATCAGATGTTGAGTACTGTAAATTCTTATCTTGATTAATTAAAATAAATTTTTTCTCAGAGGGTTCAACATTAATAACAGATATATTTGGATCATTGAGTTTAATGGATTCATTAATTTCTTTTGATGGCAAGATATTTTGTTCTTTTGTTATGTTTTCAAATATTTCTTCTATATTTTTTGATACTTCAGAAACATATAAAGCCTCCCGAGATTCGTTATTTGCTATTGATTGACTAATTTGTAAATCATGTTCATGATCCTCAGGAGGATTGTCTTTTTTCTTATTTTTCTTTTTCTTTTTACTTTTGTTGGTAGAAGTTGAAGGACTATCATTCTTGAATTCCGATTGATAAATAGTAGATTCTGGTTTTTGAGTATCTTTTGATTCATGTTCTTCGGTTTCATTTATAATTTTTTGTGGACTTTTATCTGTTTTCATAGGATCAGATTTTTTCCTTTCTTTTACTTTTTCTACTTGTTTAAAATTTGTATTTTCTGCCTTTTTAGATTCATTTTCTATTTTTTCTGACTTAACCTTCTTAGATTTCGTTTTGCGTTTATTTAAAAGACCTGTCTGTTTCTCTTCCTGGGGCATTTTTTCTATATTTACTACAGATTTTACTTCATTAGATTTTTCGTAAGTTTCAAGTTTCTCTTTTTCCAAATTTTTCACTTTTTCGTCCTTTGTTTCCTTTTGAGAAGAACTAATAGTATCATTATCTTTAAAATCTTTCGTATCTTCTTTTTTGTTCTTTTTCTTTTGAGAAGTACAAGTAGAATCATCTTCTTTAAAATCTTTCGTATCCTCTTTTTTGTTCTTTTTCTTTTGAGAAGTACAAGTAGAATCATCATCTTTAAAATCTTTCCTATCTTCTTTTTTGTCTTTGGTTTTCATTTGAGCAGAACAAGTGGAATCGTCATCTTTAAAATCTTTAATTTTTTCTTTTTGGGCGTTTGTTTTCTTTTGAGAAGAACTAATAGAATCATCATCTTTAAAATCTTTTGTTTTTTCTTTTTTGCTCTTTTTCTTTTGAGAAGTAGAAGTAGAATCATCAACTTTAAAATTTTTCGTTTTTTCTTTTTTGTCCTGGGGTTTCTTTTGAGAAGAACAAGTGAAATCATCATCATTAAAAACATTCGTTTTTTCATTTTTGTCTTTGGTTTTTATTTGAGTAGAACAAGTGGATTCATCATCTTTAAAATCTTTCATTTTCTCTTTTTGGTCCTTTGTGTTCTTTTGAGAAGAACTAGTAGAATCATCATCTTTAAAATCTTTTGTTTTTTCTTTTTTGCTCTTTTTCTTTTGAGAAGTAGAAGTAGAATCATCATCTTTAAAATGTTTCGTTTTTTCTTTTTTGTCTTTAGTTTTCTTGTGAGAAGAACTAGGAGAATCTTTAAAATCATTCATTTTATCTTGGTTGTCCTTTGATTTCTTTTGAGAAGAACTAATGGAATCATCATCTTTAAAATCTTCCATTTTTTCTTGTTTGTCCTTTGATTTCTTTTGAGAAGAACAAATGGATTCATCATCTTCAACTGTATCACTTACTAACATTTTCTTCGCTTTCTTTTTTCGTATTTTTTTATTTCCTACTTGTTCTATAGTTATTTGTTCTAAATTCTTTTCACTCGGAATTAAATCAGTGCCTGTGTTAAGTACTTCATTTTCTTCAAAAACTTTTTCTGAATCTGTATTTATTGAAACAATATTTTCCTCCTCTTTCTTAAATGAAGTATTAGTATCGGAAACTTCTGGAAGTTCCAATTCAACTTCTGTTGACCAATCCATTGATCCTAATCTTTCATTTTGAATAAAATTCTTCAAATTTATTTCATCATATTTTTCACAACTATCTTTTAAATAAATGTTTTTTTTAGGTACTGATGATGATGAAGAAGGGAATTCCATTGAAGATGATGTATAAGATCTATCAATGGATGGTTCTTTATTAATTGGTTCCATTTGAATTTTTTGTTTTATTTGTTTCTCGGATTGTAAAAATTTATCTTTCCGTGATCTTGAATTTTGATTTGAAGTGTAATTTTTCGATTGGTTTTGTTTAATATTTCGAGAGGTCGATCGATTCGATAAGTTCGATTCAAGCGATTCATTGGAAGACCACCTTGGTAAGAAATTATCGTTTGTAGATCTTTCTTTTTCTGCGCCAAACCTAGGGGACTTAGAGGACTTCTCTTTTAATCCTAATGCTAATATTTGGGCATATGTTAATTGGGATCTATCCTCAGAAAATAATTCTGGGAATGCAATTTCTCTTCGAGGGCTTACGGATTGAGATTCTCTCTCTACGAGTAATTGAAAATTTTCAGCAACTTGAGTGGATTGTAAATTAACATTTTCAAATTGAGAATTTACATTTTCTCTTTGAGAGCTTACAGATTGAGATTCTCTCTCTACGAGATGAAAATTTTCAGCAACTTGAGTGGGTTGTAAATTAACATGTTCAAATTGAGAATTTAATATTACATCAGGCATAAATATAAAATCATGTTCTGTTTTTACAATTGGTTCTTCTTGATTAATATTTTCCTTAAATGTTATTTGTTCTTCATTTTCTCGGGAAATATCAAAGCCTCTTTGTGAATCTTTTTGTTGAATTTGTATTCCAGATATATGTTTATCAATAAGTTCTTTGGGCTTGGAAAATTTAGGCTTTGCTATGAGTGGGCGTGTTTCTGGAATATTCTTATTTATGGAAGAATTTGCAAGAGAAGGTGATCGATTTTGTGATCTAGATCTAGAATGAGGGGAAGGAGTTCTTAAAACTTTTGCATAAGTCATTGGTGTGTCTTGATCAGGATGAGAAGAGAGAAAACTCTGGGAAGAAGAGGTGATAATATTTAATTGTCGACCATCATTCTGGATCGAATTGAGTTGACCCAAATGAATACTTTCTATTTCGGGTCCATCTTCTGGATTTTCGATAAAAATTTTAATTGGCTCTTGATTCACAATTTGTAAATTTGATATTTCTTGCTCGTAAATTGGTTTTGGAGATGAAGATCTAATATCAACGATTTCATGATGTGTAGGTTTATTATCTGTAAATTCTCTAGAATTAACTTGTAAATTAGGTGGTTGCTGCATTTTCGCAAGAGAGTTGTTTGCTCCTTTTTCAATGTGGCTTTCTGATTGAATGTTGGGCGACTCTTCTGTAGACCCCAGATTGGTGAGTCGACTGGAGTGGAATGGTTGGGGACTTCGGCCTCTGGACTTGTCACGCGATCCCGAGGAGCAGGAGCGAACCACGTCAGCATAGCTCGAGCCCTGCGAGGCGTAGGCACGCGCAAGTCAGAATTATTAGATAAAGAACAGAGCCAGGGACTGGGAAGCATCGGTAATCTTTACGAGCTATGCTCTCACATTCGTTCTAACAAAATTTTGAACCCACAAAAGATGCTCAAAATCTATCTATCTAACTTTCTATTTATATCTTTATATATTTTATTTAAATATATATCTATATATATATGAAGAGAGGGAGATAGATAGACATAAACCATTTTTAGAAAACAGTTCTTGGATTCCATAGTGGCTCCTTTTATATTAATATGAATGAGGAGAAAATAATCAGGATTTTTAAATTAGAATTCTTTATGGACCATCAGGAAAGGTGGTGTCAAATACCAATAATAGTCATTCAATAGATCCCAGAATATTATTTGATATATTTTGTCATATAAGTCAAAGGTTGCTTGTCGATGAACGTAATGATGATCAATGATGATGATTATATGTTTGTTGTCAAGCTTGATGAAGCAAAAGAAGAGAGATGACTTAGGTTGATAAAAAATTTTATTGTTTTTTTTTTTTTTTTTTTTTTTTTTTGAGTAAGACAAGATAAGTAACCCTTTAGTCTAATGACTAACTTTATCGAATCAATCAAATGACTCTTCTAAAGGAAATCATATCATAGCAATGGTCGAGTGGACGTCGACGTTTCAGGGGTTCCCCGATGAGCAATCGCCTTCGTTTTAGAACTCAACTCATCAATTCGTTGTTTGTATTGACGTATCCGCTCGGACAGCTCCTGTGATTGGCATTCCCCAAAAATTAGCCCCATTAGCCCTATAGGGAAGGGAGAATTCTCCCCGAATTATATGTTAAACAAAAAAAGCCACGTCGCCAAGCACACGATTTAATCAAAAGTTATATAACTGCTAATTGGCTGCTCGGAAAAACAAATGCTGATGCCTTAAAAACATCTTAAGCCAATGATTTAACACTAGAAATATTTCGAATTTGTTTGAATAATATATATTAATAACAGCTCAGAGCACTGTAAGGTCCTGGAAAGATTATTAACAATAATACTATAAACAAATTTTAGTAAAGAGTTATAGAAACATATATTGAAGATTTCCCAATTTTTTGACATGTTGACTCTATTTGTTATTGCTACTTAATGATTAGTCAAACAATTGAAAAAGCCAAAATTTTGGGAAATCATTAGTTAAAATTTTATACTTTCTAATTAATTGCCTCTCGTGCTTAGGCAAACTGTGCTATGTGCTGCCATTTGAAGAATACATATATATATATATATATATATATATATATATATATAGTACCCATATATAATATATATATATTATTTTGCAAGTAGCTTAGCAAAGTGCTCCGATCGTATTTAAGAGAACTAACTTGTTCTCTGGTGATACAATAAACCGTTTAAGGCATCTTCTCATTAAGTGACTAGAGCCTCGTCTTGGACCATTAAATCCATTATCATTCAATATTGGTTTAGTAAAAAAAAAAAAAAAGAGAAAAATATATTATGGTCTGGATGAATGTTATTTTAAATGTTATCGTCAAATGTCTAAGAGCTATATGTCAGCTTTTAGTAAGGTCGTAGGATAGGAAAAGGTTCTATCTAGTGAATTCAACCATTCATTTTCAAGGATCCACTGTGCAATCCTCCTCTCAGCTTCCCCATGGTTCAAGAGCATATCAAGAGAAAATTAGCAGAACCTACCCAACTAACTACTCGCATAGCGTAAAACACCGGCTTTAACAAGGAAGTAGAATGGAAATATAGGATAAGGATGACCGGAAGTTTTTTACTCAAAATAAAAATCAGTATTTTAAAATTTTATATCTAATAATTTTGTGGACAATAATAAAATTTAATGAATTTAAATTGTAATTTTTTTATAAATTTATTTTATTTTTTAAAGAATAAATAATTTAAAAGAGGAAGAATATATCCAGGAATAATTACTTCACGGTAATTAAGGATAAATTTATGAAGGAGGGTAATTTGTTAAAAATAAATCAATGGAAATATATATATTAAATATATTAAATCTACAGGTGCAAAGGTGTAGAATTATTTTACAATGTTCATTGTTCGGTTTAAATTATAATTTTGCCTTTAAATATTAAATGTTTAAAATAAAATAATGCATTTTTTGTCCAAATACAAAATATTTTTGAATAGTTGAAAAAATGACAATAAATAAATGTAAAGCACATGATGAAATTCACTATCTAAATAAATTAACGGTAAAATCATTCAATTATTTGCAGGAATAGAGTTCACTATGAAGAAGATATAATGATATATTCGATATTCTAAAAGGGACAAGCTTAAATCAACTATTTTCAAAAATATTACTATTATGTTTTAAAATTGAAACTTATTAATTAAATAAAAATAAAAATTCTAACCGACCAATGGTAGTGTTGTTCTCATGATTTAAATTTTTTAATAATGATTTTAAGATTTATGAGCAAACAAGAATAGAAATTAAAGACAGAAAAAGCAAGAAGGCTATATACGTGCATGCGCTCACCTGAAGATTTGTGGATGAAGAAGGTCCTGAAAGACCACTGGGGTTAACAGCTACTTTTAGATCCTGTTCTGCTTCAAGAGTTTTCTGACGTAAAACTTCAATTTCCTATAATAAAATAAATAAGCAATAATATGTTACCAATCTTTATATTTGGTTAAAGTGGCTCTTAACTTATTTCTACAGTCGTCCCGATACACGTTTGTTCAGAAGTTAAGTTCTGCTACATCAGTAACTACGTCCCTGTCCCAAATTTAGCTATTTGCGGACCAGCTTAGTCGATAAGTAAATAGACACCCCCCCCCCCCCCCCCCCACACACAATTTCAATTAATAGACTCCTAATGATTAGATATTTGAGCAAAATAAATTTTGTTTTGTAAGACCACATTCAGTTAAATTCCACATTATCACAATACTTTTTCCGTAACATTAGTCATAGAATATGTAAATAAATTGCGAGAATATATTTGTTTGAAAAGATTTTGTTTAAAAAAAGAAAAAATACCCAAATTGTTTAATAATATTTTCATTCAATGTAATTTTTGAAGCTGAATTCGATTTCACCAGTTAAGAAATTCTTATGGTGATCTTGTTCAAAGCTAATCTTATAATAGATAAATTAGTATATTAAAAAAATAAATCATGATCAAAAATGAATATTTTAGAATTAAGATAGAAAAAAAGAAAAATTCAAGAGTTGCATGTTTTACGGGCAAGTGTACTTCACTTGAATATTTATAGACATCCGAGGATCTCACGAACCATAAGTTGGAACCACTATAGAATTATATACCAAGAGAGAAGGGGAAACATAATGTTAACCAATGGAAACACGATTGAAGTAAAACCTAGAAATTGATGGATAATAAAAAGAAAAGACACCTTCAGACATCCAGTCACCTAGAGCTTATCATTTGGGAAAAATATGCTTAAGCTATACATGACTCAAGCATCACCTGGTAAATTGCTGGTATCGTGTTTTAAATTAATCATCCCCCCCTCCCCCATCCTGAAAACCAATGATCTACAGAACATCAGAACGAAAGAATTCCAACTCTCTTACAAATCCCGCATATTCCCCAAAAGCTGGAAAATAGCCAGAGTCACACCTATTCCTAAAAAAAGAAGACTCTTCACAAATCTCTAATTACAGACCTATCGCGATCACCTCTGTTCTTTCCAAAATAATCGAATTGAGTTATAAACCAACATCCTTCATCACTTAGAAAATAATAAAATAATTCACGATAGGCAATATGGATTTAGACAAAATCGTTCCACAGGCGACATCTTAACCTATGTCACCCACACCTGGAACAAAACTCTAGAGGCCGGAAAAGAAACCCTCGCTGTAGCCCTAGATATCTCCAAAGCTTTTGACCAAGTTTGGCACAAAAATCTTCTTGCCAAACTGACAGCCTTTGGATTCACACCAACACTTCACAAATGGATAGAAAGCTTTCTGACAAACCGTAGTATCAAAGTTGTGGTGGATGGAATATCATCTGAATCGTTCTCCACAAACGCTGGTGTTCCCAAGGCTCTGTAATCTCCTCCACACTCTTCCTAATTTATATAAACGACCTTATCGATCAAACGTCAAACCCCACTCATTGTTACGCCGACGATAGCACTCTGCACGGCAAACCCTCACTCCCGAATAATCGAATCAATGTTGCCTCCTCAATCACTCTCGACCTAGACAAACTGAATAAATGGGGCTCTCAAAATTTAGTTAACTTTAATGCAAACAAGACTCAATGTTGTCTAATTTCTAGGCGCGAAAATAAAGATTTCCCTGATATTCACTTCGATTCGAATACCCTGAAAATGTGTGACAGCCTATCCATGTTGGGCGTCTCTGTCGCATCTGACCTGTCTTGGAATGAACACATCTCCTCTGTGGCGAAATCTGCAGCAAGGAAGACTGGCTACTTATTCAGGTCCAAGCGATTTTACAAGCCCCCACATCTTCTCACCATCTACAAGGCCCAAATCCGCCCCTGTCTCGAATACGGCTCTCATCTATGGAGAGGAGCCTCTAAATATTCTCTTGCTACCCTGGATGCAATTCGGAAGCGAGCCGTCAGGCTAATTGACGATTCTACCCTCACCGACTCCCTCGACTCGCTAGCTCATCGAAGAAATGTCTCTGCCCTTTCCTTTTCTATAGATACTATCACGGCAGGTGCTCTGATGAGATAAAATCAATAATTCCCCCAAAGCATGCTTTGCACGTAGCACGCGTTTTGCCGACTCCCAACACTCTTTCGCGGTCAAATTAGAAAAGTGCCGGACCACTTCATTCGCCAATACATATATCCCCATGACTTCAAGGAACTGGAACTCTCTCCCAGCCTCCATCTTTCCCAGCACTTATAATCTTCAAACCTTCAAAACCCGAGTGCATAGACACCTACGTCTACACCCTCTCACTTAATCAACTTTCCCTTCTCTTCGGTAATGCAAGGGTCTTTCGAGATCCATAGGGGCTGCATCTTACTGGTGCACCCCTTCTGCAGTCGATTACATTAAAAAAAAAAAGAATTATTATTTTAATAGTGGTTCCAATCTAACCCCCAATCGGTTTGAGAGCCTCTGACTTAAAAGAAACGAAATATGGTTTTACTTGGTTTGATCAAAAAATTAAATTTAACATAATTTAAAAATAAATATATATTTCAATAGTTTAAATAGAATATGGAATCAAAAGAATACCTGTTGATAGGTTTCAATTTGTTCAATAGATGCTTCGAGATTAGTGATCTGTTCTTTTACTGTCACCAACAACTGATCTAATTCGGATAAAATTGCTGACGATTCCTGAGTGATCATATTTGTTCCTTCATCTACTTCAAGGCCGGAACGGAAGTGAGACCTAACATAAAAAATATATTTATATTGTTTTATTAAGTAAAAATATTATTTTTAATGATCATTCCTACCAGTTAGCTTTTCCACACTAATAGATAACTTAGTACGCTGAATTTGGGCGTCTGCCACTAACTTCTCTCGGATTGCAAGTCGATCACGAAGAGGCTTGGTTTGTTTGCCAGGATCAATAGAACGAGCACTACGCTCAAGCCAAGCACGAACATCCCTCATTTTGCGTTCGCATTGTTCCCATTCTTCTGTTGTTTCATGAAGTAAGGAAGCACGTTCTTGGACAAGTGTTTCTACTTCGGTTTTTCCTTCTTCAACTTCTTCAAGTTTAGAAGCTAATTGAGTCGAATTTGATACAACTGTGATTGTTTCCAATTCATTTGCCATATCGGTAACACTTTTCGTTGTCGTTTTACAGGCTTTTACTGCTGCCTATAAAGTAAAGAATACTCTTTTAATAAATGCTCCAGTCGATACAGAATAATTACATTCTAAATCATCTAAATAATTTCAGTCTAAGTGAGATGCAGTGCACTTAGAATGACATTTTCTTAGAAAGTCTTATATAATTATGTCAAGATTAGTCTCAAAGATTAGCTAGGTTAGCGATTTGGTACTTGGGCTCGATTTCAAAGAGTATAAAAGCTAAGTCAAAAACATGATAAGACTATGAATTCCCTTTTGTATGTTCTTTTTTATTAAAAATAAATATATTTAAGCCGGATTTCATTTTTATAGATGTATTTATGATGAGTGTTAGTAAAAGCTGTGGTATATGAATATAGACACATTTCAAAAATACATCAACAGATAAAATTTTTTTTTAATAATAGTGATGCGAGGAGAAGTTTCACCAAGAAAGTACATCTATACATCACTATTGAAAAGAAGGGAAAAAATATGGGAGTCGGAGGTGTCAAAAGTTTTATATTTATTTTATAATATATTTATTTGATTTCTTTATTGTATATATGGTATTTAAAAGATACCTATTCTTCTCTAAGCTTTTAATTTACACTCAACAATTTCCTTATTCCTTTTAATAAAAGAACTCTATTTCTTTCTTTTTTTATTAAGTTTATTTATTTATTTTACTGCGGTAAAGTTTTTGATCGATGGGTTCTGTTTAGTTATATGTTCATATGAAACAGAATATGTAAAAGTAATCATTAAGAAAATATATTTCTATTAAGAATAGAGATGAAATAATCAAATGTTAGTGAGACAATGAAAAGGGAAGTGGAACATTTTGATTTATTTTCAAGCGTTTGCGATGAATAAGAGTTTTATTTTAGAAAAGTTAAGAATCTAAACAACTTTTATGTGAAGAAAAAAAGTCTAAAAATAAAGTCTGATGCGATGATATCATGACCCATATTTTCTCTGAATATTTTCAAAAAAGTATAAATAGAAGTTGTACCTCAAATTTATTCATTCATAGGTTATTATTAATAAAAAATTTTATCGAATAGTTATAAAAATGATTTAAAACACAAATTAAAATAACTGGTAAATAAATTCCACTTTTAGTAAAATTATAGTGGCCATGAGCGATTGGAACTCGCAGACCGTAATAAATTTTAATACGATTTTTGATTAGAGGGAAAATAATTGTAAATTTAAAATTTGATCTTTTTTTACTTTTCGGGGTACAATGAATGCTGTGACATACAGAGATAAACGGACAAACGTTGTAACTAATAGAGCTCGGTTTTACTTGATTTAAGGAATCATAAAAATGATTGCGTTATGTTCAGGTGAAATACTATTTTGATGCGGTCAATATTTTTTTGAAAACGTAACACTTTTCAGATACTTACGTTATATTCCGCAAGACGATGTTTGGCCTGAGCCAAGCCAGTTAAACTAAGCGGTTGAGCCAAAAATGGCTTTTTCTCGGCTAACCATGTTAAAACTTGGTCATAAAGCGAATGGAAACGATGCCAAGCATCGACTGCTTCATCGGTTTGATGTCTACGTTCTTCCAGAGCTGAACGTAATTGGCTTAATTCTTGTCTAATGGAATCTATTGTTCTTTCAAGTCTAACTTGTTCTTCGGGGTCGCGACAAGAATCGCGAAGAGATCGACCACTGCGCTCAATTCGCTCTAAGCGATCTTGTGCATTTGGTATTTGGCTATGAACGTTCTACAAAAATAAGTTTTCGATTATATATTTCAATTATTAAAATAATAAATATATATTTTTGGGTTAAAATACTTACGGTTAATGTTTGTTTAAGAGGTTCAGGTTCAAGGTTTCTTTCTTGAATGGTCATTTCACTTGAACGTAGCCATTCCCGAAGACTATCGATTTCAGTTATAAGGTCTGTCCTCAGAGTGCGAGCTCGTTTGGCTTCTTTCATTTTGATATCCAATGAAGCAGTAAGGGCTTCTGTTTCAAGCTCGGCGTTATTCAACTAGTTTACATTTAAAAACTTTTATTAATATATAAAACTATAAAATAATAATAAATAAATGTTTTTATAAATTTTAGGATTTCATAAAATTTAGTGTCCTTCCTATTATTAACAAGCAGATGCTTTTCTAGTAGAGATATAAAATCGCGACTCTCAGTTGAGTCCTTTAGCCTTCCTAATCAATACCTGTGGGATGTACGTTACACGGATGTAGGAATGACTATCCAAATTTGATTGTCTATTAAACTTTCGATCAAATGAGATGAAAAGTGGCAGACAAATGGAAATGATTCAAGAATAGGGGTCCAACCTTTAAAAAATTGCTAGAGTATCAATTTAACCCACTAAAGCTTCAATATAATAAATTTTTGATCTAGTCAGATTAAAATAGAACCAATAACACTAGATCTGCTATTTTTAACTTTAGAAAAGTTGTTCGTAATATTGAGTTATATTCGTATTCCTAGGCCCAAATACAGTAAAAATTGCTACCTAAAAAAATTCTACCACATCCCAATTTTATAGTAAATTTTGAAATTTTTCAATTTTTTGCATTACTATTCAAACCTCCATGAATAACTCAAAAATTAGGATTTGTAATTTTACTTTTTTTTTCTCTTTTCAATGCGCCGAAAAATTTGGTAAAATTAAAAAAAAATCTAAATTAAACTATATAAATATTTTTAACAGGCCAAATAAAAAATAGGGTCAGCCCACTTATATACCTTTAGTAATTAATTCTTACTGAGTGAAAAAATATGATGTGATAGGCAAAAAATAAAATTTATTTTCAGATTCACTAGCTGAAAATCTGTAAGAATCTAATAAGGTTTTAAAGAACTTTTTCATCGCAGATGTGTAATTAGCCTAAATTAAAGAATTGTGTAAGAAACTATCGACATTTTTTTGTTTTTGAAATAATCCCTAAAATGAATTAATCGAACTTTGTAGAATTCTCTAGTAGATTTGATTTTTATTGTAAAAGTTAAAACTTACTAATTGTGCAAGATCAGCAGGGAGTTGTTTGATTGATGTTGTACAGCGTTGCCGAGCTTCACTACAAGCCAACTTGGTTTCGCCGATTATGGATTCAACTTGGTTGCCGATATCCTATCTAAGGAAAGTATATGAGTATTAATACTGGAGTTATACTGCAAGGATTAATTTTAGTAATATATGGATCAATCAAATATAGAAGTAGCGCATAGAGAAGGAAATTTTAAAAATCTGGTGCTATAGGAAAACGTTGATTATAAAAAATAAGTTGACGTGTTCTGATGTGGCCATCCACTTGACTTTACCATACAACCTAGCCCCTCACTTATATTTAATATTTAATCAAATTATTTATAATCATGTAGGGGAGGGGTTAGTTTTTGCATTTTTAGACTCCTGGGTCCCACTGATTATGTATACAAAATTTGGTTGAGTTTAGTAAATGGCCAAGATTTTCATTTTTTTTACCCCATTTTTCGGAGGTTAAGTTTTTGCATTTTTAGACTTCTGGGGTTCCATTGATTATGTATACAAAATTTGGTTGAGTTTGCTCAAATGGCCTAGATTTTTAATTTGTAACCACCCCAAAATTATTTATAACATTATTATATATATTTATTTACAAAGAAACCAACATGTAATTTGAAAGTTTATAAATAGGCAAATGAGGACGAGTTTTTATGTGTGACTTTTTATTTATCAGCCAACGTTTCGATTGGCTTTGCCGACTTCTTCAGGGCTTCAAATAAAGTCATGCTCTACACACATTCGTCCAAATTTTCTTACACCGTTGAGAATGTCTTTATGTAAGGATCAAAAGAAAAAAGATTCTATTCTGTTAAAAACAAAAAACAAAAAAAAACAGACATTCCGTTGAATTGATAACCTCGCCTCCTTTTTTCAAAGTGGGTTAAAAAGAGTGTTGCCTCATTCTATTTATGTTATTTCTGTTTTATATCTAATGTAATTGTTAATATAAAAAGAAAAGAAAGAAAAATTGTTTATGTGAATGTGCCAAATATTTTTTGAAATTTGTGTTTCTGATGGTCTTCAATGGTAACGAAGATAACAAGAAAATTTAGACGAATGTGTGGCATGACTATTTGAAGCCCTGAAGAAGTCGGCAAAGTCGACGAAACGCTGGCTTATAAATAAAAAAGTCACACATAAAAACTTGTCCTTATTTTCCTATTATAAACTTTCAAATTAACTACAAATTATGGACGGAAATGATAATAATGACAACATGTAATATTACATTAATATTCGGCCGCCAGGGTGACAATTATCAATGTGTACGTTTTACGGGGGATTCCCATTTGGTAAGTTTCTTCGAATTTTGAATTGAGGATTCTGTTCTAGGATAAATCCTCTTATAAAATTTCAATAATTTCTAGAATAATGACAATTTTATTCTTGAAAACAAAACAAACGTAGTAATTGAAAAGTTAATAAGAGGATCTTCAGATAAGAAGAGGTATAAATTTTCGTCAAAGTTTTAGCGCTTCTTTAACTTTTTTCATTCGAAATTTGATTGAGAAAATTTTTGTTTCCCCAGATTAAATGTAGGTATAGTTAGCACTGCCAATCTAATTTTTTTGTAATCTGTTCTCTCAGACGAGCCCCGGATTTTGGGGGCCTTTTTAATGATTCAACTATCGTATTATCTGCTGAAATATACGGTAGGTTTTTTATTATTATTATTATTCATATGTTTTTATCTTTATAAATATATTTAATAATATTTAATGTAAAAAATTCCAATAAACTCTTCAACCACTAAAGCTAACATATTTGTTTATCTTTAAGAATGACTATTTTAAAGGTGAATTTTTAGACATGCATCATCATCTACAAATAACATCATGACCAAATTAAAAATTACCTCATTATATAATTAAAAGTCAAATGAAAAATTAATTCTATATATATTTGGAAATTTTTTTGAAAACTTATATGAATAATATATTATAATTATAAAACTTACTTGTAACAATTGATCGGTTTCATCGAGATTAGAGCCGAAGACGTGCAAATTGTTGATATTCGAAGCAAGCGATTTGATTTGTCCAATTTTCTCTTCAATTTCTTTACTGGCAAGTGCGTATTCTTCCAAAGCCTCTTTCAAAGTACTAAGACGGTTTTGCAATGAATCGCTTAAACTAAAAAATGAATTAAATATAAAATAATAAAACATCTTAAAAATTGAATTAATAAACAATTCAAATAAATAGAGAATAAATGCAATATAGAAATAACAAACCAGATTATCTATAATATTAGATGTGATCTGTTCGAGATCTCATTCAAGACTAAACATCTACGAGTGAGTTTACCTCCCAGCGAAAACAATCTATTCTTAAACTTTGGCGGATGCCATTTTAATTCATCTAATTTTATAAGTAAATACGCATGCGTGCGTAGTGCAAACTAAAATCCTTGCTAAATCATTCCATTTATTTTTACCGATGAAGATATATTTTCATTCAAATATATATTTATATATACCTATTTAAGTAAATATTTATAGAGCAAATAATAAATTATATTAATACAATATTTTTTAATATGATGAATCTTTTCTTCAAAAGAAGAAGTTTCGTCTGAAGTCATCTAAATGAGATATTTTTCATAGGATATTCTTATCAGAACGCACTATGTTTAGATATCCATTTCTGGAGTAGTTTTCAAATGTTTGCAAAGTCATTTCACAAGGAAGACGGTCCTCCCTGCATATTCTGCCTGTACTGGCAGGCCTATTAGAGAGGAAATTCGGGCAAGTCACAAGACCCCTAATTTCTTACGCCCTATTTTCAATTTTCATTCACGAAGAGTTTAATATTTTAGAGAAATTTAAGGTATAAGATCTTCAAGTTATAAGAAATAGAAGAAGTAATCGGTAAATAATAAATATAAGTGTTTTTTTCAATTTATAAGAGGGAGGAAGTTACGAGTCCCTAATTTCTTACCCCTTATTTTCAATTTTCATTCATGAAGAGTTAAATATTTTAGAGAAAATTTAAGGTATAAATAATTGTTCAAGTTGATGTTCAAGTTTTAAAAATAATGAAGTAATCGGTAAATAATAAATACAGGGTGGGGCATAAAGATCTACACACATTTTGAAGAGGTATAAAAAATGATAAAATTTAACTAGAAAAAACTGAATATATTTTTGAAAAGAACATAAAATATATTTTTTTTAATGTGTTTTAAACATTATCAGAAAAAAAAGAGGGGGGTCAAAAATGCGAATTTAGCCCTTTCGACCAAACTATTTATACAACATTTGGTTAGTTTTTGCATTTCTATCCTATGGGGGTCCACAGAATATGTATACAAAATTTGATTGAGTTTGGTCAAAAGGGTTAGAATTTTCATTTTTGACCCCCTCCCATTTTGGGTGGTTAGTTTTTTGCATTTCTAGTCTTTTTGGGATGTAAACAAAATTTGGTTGAGTTTGGTCGAAAGAGCTAGAATTTTCATTTTTGACCTTTCCCCCCCATTTTTATATTCAGTTTTTCTAATTAAATTTTTTCATTTTTTTATACCTCTTCAAAATGTGGTAGATCTTTATGCTCCACCCTGTATAAGTGTTTTTTTCAATTTATAACTACTTTTCATTGTTTATTTTTTAAAATTTATTATTATTTTTTTAAATAAGGTCAGAAATCCGGGCTCGCGGGAAATCACCTCACTTTCTCAGCGTTCTGGCAATTCTCTAACCCGTAAATGGCTATATCTTATTAAATGAGTTCGTAAGCACTTGGAAACGACTCTAGAATTAGGTCAAACGTTGTGCATGTGTTTAATTAAAAATGTATAATCTAAATTTCTAGATGGTTGTTTCGTTTCTTTTAATAAACATCTCAACCACCAAGGATTAAATCAGTAAGGGATCGTTCTTGTCAAGTTTTCTGATATTTTAACAATTATCAATTGTAGAAATCATCAAGAAAATTCTAGGAATGAAAACAAATATTTAGAGATGACCCAGTATCTAAATCTAAACTTAAAAGGTTTTTAATATCGAGACATAATTAAATAAAAATGAATTTACAATTATAAGTTAGTGGCCATCTTCTGTCTATGCTGGTAATTGCATGTACCCTGTTGCGTTTCTAATATGGAGATCAAAGGTCGAATTTCCTGCCCTCCTCTCCCTCTTTAGGTTTCCCATATTTCACTTGAATTATCAAAGTATTTTACGGAATAAATCTAGAGAGACTTAAAACCGAGAGGTGAACCGCGACCTAATATGCTGTACACCTACTTCCACTTCTACTTCCAAATATTTCCAAGTACTTCCAAATATTGCCAAGTAATTCCAAATATTCCCAAGTAGGTACTTCCAAATATTTCCAAGTACTTCCAAAATACTTCCAAAGAGATGTACACCTATTTTCCAATCGCGGATCACCCCTCGCTTTAAACGTTGTGTTAGGCAGATTAACAAACCAAGGAATTATTTTATTATTTTTCTTTCTGATTAATCAAATACCATTTGATATGTCTCTTCAATTATTTATAAATTAAATCAACTTTCAATTAATAATTTTTTTTTGCATGATTTTGTCTTTGCCTAGACTAGGCATTTTTCTTGACAAATCAGTAAGCTTTACTTACATACGATAACCGAGGGGTGAACCGAGGCCTAATATTATGTACAGTGTACACCTACTTCCACTTCCACTTTCATTTTCAAGTAGAAGACAATAGATTATCTAATGAATTCCAAAGTAATTCCAAATAATTCCAAAGACGGTGTACACCTAATTCGAATCGCGGTTCACCCCTCGACGTTAACTATATTCTTCAAAAGTTAAATGTTATTTTTACTTTTTCTTCAAAAGAGGCACGAGAAAATAATTTTATTTTTAAATGATGACTCCGAAATTCACTTGTTCTTCCATATCTATCTATCGAAAATTGTATTAATATATAGGGTGTTTTTTTAGAGGTATAGAACTTCGAATTGAAATAAAACACAAGAAAATCGTTTTAATGTCCATCAATTTGGCTTTATTGGAAGGATAATTTTATGCCATTAATGTTTAAATATGATTTCGGGCATGTGGCCGCCGCGGCTGGCTCGAATAAATCCAATTCTACAGGTCCAATTTTCAACCACTTTTTCGAGCATATGGGGCCGTATGTTGGCAATAACGCCACGAATGTTGGCTTCCAAGTCCCCTAACGTTTCTGGTTTGTTGGCGTAGACGAGCGACTTCACATATCCCCAAAGAAAATAATCCAATGGTGTCAAATCACACGATCTTGGTGGCCAATTGACAGGTCCATTCCGCGAAATTATGCGCTCATCGAATGTTTCCTTCAATAAATCGATTGTGACGTGCGCTGTGTGGCTTGTAGCGCCGTCTTGTTGGAACCACAACTCATCCACATTCATGCCATCCAATTCGGGAACAAAATAGTCGGTTATCATGGCTCTATACCGGTCTCCATTAACGGTAACTGACTCTCCAGCATTATTTCGGCCCAATGACTCCACCAGCCCATAGAGCACACCAAACAGTCAGTTTTTGTGGATGTAATGGCGTCTCAAGGGTCTCATGTGGATTCTCTTCACTCCAAATGCGGCAATTTTGCTTGCTGACGTAGCCATTCAACCAAAAATGAGCCTCATCACTGAACAAAATTTTGCGATGAAAATCAGCATCGAGATCAATCTCATTTTCGGCCCATACACCAAAATCACATGCCCGAAATCATATTTAAACATTAATGGCATAAAATTATCCTTCCAATAAAGCCAAATTGATGGACATTAAAACGATTTTCTTGTGTTTTATTTCAATTCGAAGTTCTATACCTCTAAAAAAACACCCGTTATATGGTCAGTCGATCTCGAAAATGGCTTTAAGGATTTTGATGAAACAAACTTTACTAACCATTTTCAAGAAGAAAAAAAGATTTACCCAGCTGTCAAATTTGGGAAAAATAACTTTGATAACTTTTTTAATTAAACTAATCATTAACAGGTGTGTGAATCAAAATGAAACAGGTGAGTGAATTAAAATGAAACAGGTGTGTGAATCAAAACAAGTGGTTGAATAAATAAACAATAATTAATAATAATATTGATATAGTACTTTTAACTAGTTAACACAAAAAATACCGAGAAAAGCTCGGTTTACCTGGCACTTATTTATTTTAAATAGTTTAACATTTTATTTATAAAAATGACGGTTCCATGAGCCTTTGAATATAACATAGCGTCGTTACCAAAGAGATCTCTTAACAAATAACAGTCTATATGCATATTTAATTATTGTTCTTATATTAAACGAATATTTTTAATTTATTTTTCAATTTAAGGCATTTTTATTTGATTGTAACTATTGTGAAAAAATATAATAAGCATTAGGGGCATTAAGTGCATTGAACTGGTCTCTGTAAATATTAAAGACTTCGACTGTATTTGGATTTTGAAACATCAAACACAACCGGTAAAAAGCACTTACATTCCCTTAATACTATATTATAATTAATTTGGTCTATTATTTACAAGACTAAAAAAAGTAGCGTGTTTTTTTTAAAGTGGTTTTGCAAATGGACCACTACAAATCTGTATAAATCCATAAGTACCTTCAACTCCGACCCAAAACCTGAATGTTCCCTCTTTCTTCTAGGATGCGAGAGTCTATCTTGACTTATAGGTGTTGCACCTTCTTGCATCCCTATGATTAAAAAAAATCCCGTTTCTACTTTAAAGTCTCAAACAGATCTCATAGGATTCAAGCACCGTGACTAGAAATGGATTGGTCTATATTTTAAATATTTATAAAAATCACGGAACTTCGTTTTTTATACTATTAGAATATTGCTCTTTTTTAATACTAGTTTTTGTTTATCGAAAAATTAACATTTTCCATAATTTTCTAGGTTTATTTTTTATAATTAAGAAAATAAATGCGCAGCTCTTACCTTGAAATTCTAGACCCCAATGCTTCAAAGCGAGGTTTAAGACATGGTTCAAGTCGTTCATCTTTCTCACCATCTTTGATCAGTTCACTAAGCAAGGGGCTTAATTCAGCACATTGAGAAATTAATTCCTATACATAACAAAAATTATTTATTGAATTATTATCTCTTTTTAAGGTCAGTGATATATATTATTCCGAACTTACTGTAAGAAGAGCTTGTGATTCCAATCCTTGTGTTTGAGAACGAACTATTGGTTCCACATGCTTGCTTCTTTCTTCTAAACCAGTGATAACACCATCCAGATCTAAGCAACGTTGTTCTAATCCCTAAGTATAAAAATAAATAGAAGAAATTTTAGAAGTTTAAGCAATAAAAGTCAAATTGATTAATTTGTTTATTCTTATAACTTCTAGAGAATGAAATTCTCTTTATGTTGACATCTTCGACTAATTGAAAAACCATCAATCCTTCAAAAATTAAGTTAAAAAATCCCTCAATTCAGTTCAACCATTATCCTCATTTTTTTCTACATCCATTATTGCATATTATTTTATCGAATTGGAAAATTCTTTTGTCTGGTCTACAGATAGTGAATTAACAAAATTTGTTAGAATATTTTAGTTTTATTCATGATGTTTCGGCTTCTAGTTATGAAGCCCTTTTCAAGTAATAATCGAATCAACTTAACAAGCATTGTTTGTTAAATCGATGTTAATTAAGGTAGTTCTTTCGCGACAATCCACACAAAAAGTTTTAGCCTCGTAACCTCTCTATACATATGAACGGTGCTAAAATTTTAGCTTATGTTTTTTAAAGTGACTGTACTTTTCACACTACTATATCCTTTTTATGAATGGATCGTTTCCAAGCCATTGATCTTATATCCCCTCCACTAAAAATAATCTCCCAAATATGTTTTTTTTTATTTTTTATCAAAACTACGAGGTAAATAATTTCATTTTTTTTTTTTAATTACTCCGAATATATTATTCTAACAAATATTAGTTTTTCACCATGATGGTGAAAGTCCTTCAATGAAAAAAATAAAATAATGATGATTTTCCCACCCTTTCCCAATCTACCATATGTAAAAAATTTCATTTTTAATTGAAATTATTTCATGTTTGGTGTGGTAAATCGTCTTCAAATTTTAACAGAGTGTTTATTATGCTTTTAATGACTTATATTCCAAATTTCGAAGACTTCTTGAATTTTTGCATTTGTGAAAGAACTACCTTAATATAACTTCTGAGACGGAAAGGTCAGTTTTTACGAATGACTTACAGTTCTTTCTAATAGTAAGTGTCTGTTATTTTAATGAGAATTAAATTAAAAAAAATATTCTTATTCTACTTAATGAGATCTTTACAGGGATAACTCACATTACATAGTGAAAAAATATTTTTTATTTTTGACCCTACAAAAAATACTACTCTCCCCAAAATATTCATCTGATTAAAATTTTAATACGACTTTTGATTTTGGGCCAAATGGATACACATCGCTGGAAATTTTAAGCTTGTATCTTATTTAGTTTATGAGATACAATTATTTGATAGTCTGATAATTAAACAGACAGACATTGAAGTGATACTAAGAGGAACGGTCCTTTTTTTCATTTTAAATAGAACCCTAAAAATGGGTACCGTGATGCCATACTACTCCTCATTTTAAAGTGAATAAAGACAGATATTGTATTGACACTAACATGACTTTAGTTTTGAACGACAGAACCCTAAAAGTTTCAGTAAGTAGTTTATATACGTAACACTCTTGGTAGTAATTAAAGTTAGTGAGATTCTTTATAATGCCAATCAAATATTTTTCTTTATCATTTTAAAAAAGAGATCTCACTTGTTCTCATAACACGAATGCCCACGACTTGCAGACCAGGAAAGACTTGTATAGTTCATTTTGAATCGAGGGGTAAACCGCAATTAGAATTAGCTGTATACGTCTATGGAATTATGTAGAATTATTTTGGAATTCATTAGATAATGCCCCTTCATCTATTGTCTTCTAGTTGGAAATGGAAGTGGAAGTAGGTGTACACGATATTAAGTCGCAGTTCACCTCTCGTTTTGAATGCTTGGTTATAAAAAAAGACATTTTTTAGAAATTACAAACCTGCAAATTCTTTGCCAAACTCGCAAGATCATCTCTTTTAGATTCTAAAAGATTTAACAGGTTACGCCAACGAGTTTGAATATCCAAAATTTGTTCATCAAGCAATTTGCGACTATTTTGGTCAGCATCCGGGTGAAGAGCTTTAGCATGATCCGAAACAGAATCAATGGATGATTGATGGGTCTAAAAAAAGAATGAAGAATTGGAAATACAATCCATCCAAAAAAGATAAAAATAATATGTATTACATTAGCATCGTTTAGCGCATGTCCTGCTTTTTGTTCATTAAATCTAACAACGGCAAGAGAGCCAAATTCTGCTTGTTCTTTGGCTTCATCTTCAAACCTCTTTAATAATGCGATTGCTCTTTCATATGCGACTTGGTAAGCTGCCCAAGAACGACTAGCCTGTTCCAGCCTGTTTTAGAAAATAATATTTATAAGGTCAAAATTAAAATTACTTCATTTACTCTAAAAGTACATATAAACAATAAATTTACCTAAGTGTATAAGATCGAGCTGAGTTAACTGTATTCTTGAATGATTGAAGTTGTTCAGAACGTAAACTTGAAAGTTCATCCTGTTCATTACTTGATAGGGATGACCAAATTGTATCAGAGGAACGTTGTAATCTTTGTGATAAAAGTTCTTTAGTGGCAGGTTCTGTACTTAAGAATGTTTTCAATTCCTGTTTAAAAAATTAAAAATTATAAAAATGAAGCTAAGGACACTTTTAATAAGCTAAGCACAAAAAATAAAAAATAAAAAAAATAGTAAGCTTTTATAATAACAAAAATTATCATTCATTACTATACACACAACAGCAAAAAACATATCGTCGCCTTAGAGTGTAAACCTGCTAAATCCATTTTTATCATATATGACATATTAATAGCTTTCGAAAGAAAAAGAGATGCAGTATCGTCCAAGTAAAAATGCTACTTAAAATTATGATCGTAAGTTGTAGAGAAAAATGTGAAAAATAGTTTCTTTCCATAACAACAATATTAAATTTTGTTTGTTTTTTCTCTGCCCTGTAAAATTTCCTTTTTGTGAGTTAGCAGGATTACACTCTAAGGCGACGATATATAATATCATATAATTGTATACATATAAGTGAACGTAAAAAATGGACACCCAATAGGAATAAAAAATGATTTAAAATAATTTTTTAAAGTAAAGAGAATTAACTCACTAATTCTTTTGTAAAGATAAAAAAAATTGTTATAACTCTGAAAATACTTGAGACAACAGAATCAGTCTTATTCGATGTTTATAAGCAGAGAATGGACCTATTTGAGGGATTATTTCATAATTTTAAAGTCAATGGTTTGGAATCCCATTCCGTATAAAAATCGTGTATAATGGTAGGGTTCGTTATTCAATTTTACGGAGCCCTAAAATGCGGAGAAATCAGAGTGTAAATCCCATACCGAGAGTTTCGTCATTTTTTTCATCTGCCATCCAAATTAATTACCAAAATAATTTTATTTGAAAGAACTCAAACTTAACTACTTTGGTGAATTTTTACATATTTTTAAATCAAAGAATTGCAAAGTCAGAAGGATGAGGAGAATATTTCAAGGCGACTTTTTATTCTCATAGTGCGCGACAAATTTACAAAACATCTTCAATAATTGACAATAGTCAATTATTAATAGAAAATTTTTCAATTCATTTTATTATAAAATTATTGAGTGTTCAGTTTTAATGTTTTAAGTATATATAGCCAATTATTAATATTTTTTTTTATAAATAAATATAAGAAATGTATAAAAAATTCTTTGGAAGGCCAGGGCTTGAAAGGAACTGTCGAGAAAATGATGACTATGATGATAACAAATAAATTCCTGCAAATGAACAGTAATATTTGGAAGATCAATTAGCTCATTAGGCCCTTTGATCAGTTTTGCGGCATCACGAAGCCATGCTCCTAATTCTGCAATTGCATTTCCGAGTTCAAGTCTAGCTGTTCTGTTCCTTTCAAGGTATTCTTTGCGGTCTGCAAGTTCTCGTGGCAAAGATGATATCAGTGAAGTCAGTGAGCCAAGTCGCTCAGCAAGAGCTGCTGAAGTAATTTGACCACGCGAAGATTCGACTAAGGCTTGACCTCGAGTTAATTGTTCATCAGCCACTGAAGCCATACGCTAGAATTTAATTATTAAATAAATTAGGTGTTTTATTTTAACTTAATTATTAAAATACTAATAACATTTTTCTTAAATAAATGAAAATCTAATTTATAGACACATTCCAGGGCATATTCAAATTATCCCTTTTTTTAAAATCTTTGGAATGGATAAAGATAATCTATTTACAGAGTGAATCAGTAGCCAACTGGCTATAAGTAAACCAAAGAGAGGGTCTTCGGCTTGATGTGAGATGTAATAGATAATAATTACATGTAAGAAGAGCTGTCGTTCACTCAGGAATTGAACCCATGTGCCAAAAACCTGATGGCCCGGATAGCTCTTTGAAAATCAGAGAGTGTCCTCTGCTTGATCTGAGATGTATAGATAATTTTGTTTACGTCATAAGGGCCGCCGTCCCATCGAAACCAAGTGACAAAAAACTATAAAAGTTATCAGCTTTTTGGCACTTGGGTTCGATTTTCGAGGGACGACAGTCTTTTGACATGTAAGCAAAATTATCTATAATATTTCAAAACGAGCAGATGCCACTGTCTTTGATTTTCTTTTATAAAATCAAGTGTTGTGGTTGTATGTGAACTCGAAATTGAATACCGATTCTGTCAGCAAAATTTATTCGCTGATATTATATTCAAGGTATTCCAACAAAATCAGGGAAAAGCAATGGAAAACTATCTCAGGGGAATAATTTTTCAGAAAATTATTTGGAAAAAATATTCTTCATACTCAACGCTCAAGAGAGTGTTGATATGAGAAAAAAAAGTAATAATTAAATTGTCTTCACATATAATATTCAAAAGTATTAGAAAAAAAAAGATTTTGAATGAAAAAATTTCTAAATATTTTATATTTCAAATAAAAGAAAAATTCTTACGTCATGTTCAATCAAATGATGCTCAACACTTTCAACTAAGCGAGCCATTTGTGGTCTGCTTCTTGCTTGACGTTCACTCTCCCGCAATTCTGCCAGAAGACGTTCAGCATCGCGCATAAGTTGTTCTTCTTTTTGTGTTGCTTCAATAGTTCTTGATCTTTGCGCTTCGATTTCAGTACGTAGATTTGCCAAAGTTGTTTTAAGGCCATGGAGTTGTTCAGCGACTGCATTCCTATCAGCTGCTGCGGCATCTTCACTCACTTGACGACCTTTGTCTTCTGCCGAGGCTAAAAGAGCTTCACATTCTTGAATACGACCAATCAATTCGTCATATTTGCCTATTCGTTCTGCTCCTGTAAGATCTGATCTTTCGAGTTCATTAACAACTCCTGAATAATGTGCTAAAAGTCGAGTCAATTCTGCTACCAATGCCATGAATTGTTCACGAATTAAAAGAAGTTGTTTAAGACGCCCTATTTGTTTTTCAATTTCCGAAATAAGATCTTCATAACGGGCACGGATTTTCGCCATTTGATCTATATGTTCCGGTAATAATAAAATTTCCGACTCATCACCATCAGAAATAAGAGCTCCTTTAGCGTCAGGCATTTGTTCTGTAAATGATTGCTGTTTGGCTCTCAACGCTTCTAATATTTTTTCATATTCACCTAATTTGTTTCTAACATCCTCAGCATCTTTACCTATACAAGGTTTATTTAGATTTGCTAATTTGTCCATCATTTCATCTACGAATACATTCGAAGAATGTACTAATTCAGATCCTAATTGAGCGCATTGAGCCGTTTTAGCCAGTCGTTTCAAACGTTCCCCTAAGCCATCGGCAAGTTTTCCGTGTTTGGCTTGTGCCTGATCAATTCTTTCAATTAAAGATATACGATCGGGTTCGCTCAAAGTTGGATTTATTCCTTCACTTCGAGCTCTCAAATGTTTCAAACGCTCAGCAACTTTTTCAGAGGATTTCGAAAGTGATACCAATTGATTAGTACGATCTTCAAGAGCAGCTTCTGTTTGAGGAATACCTTCCAAAGCAGAACCAGAAGATTCAATATTATTTAATTCATTATTCACTCCTTCTATTTCTTTTTCTAAATTTAAACGATCTTCTAATAAATCTGCCATTGCTTTTCCTCTTTCATTCGCAAGTTTTTTCAGATCATCAAGTTCGTTGTTAAGTTCTGCAAGAATGGCATTTATTTCTTCCTGATCTTCATCAGAACAATCTTTGAGTAAAGAATTTGCTTGTTTAGTAATATCAGATAAAGTATTATCACAAAAATCTTTGATATCATGTTCATGTTTTTTACATTGATTCAAATCACTTTCAACAGTAGCTGACTTTAATGGTAAATAACCTCCAGGTGGAATAACAATGGCATCTCTACGTTGACGAATCCAATCTCGGACAGAGGAAATGCCTAGAGCAAGTTTGCGACGTAATTCTAGTCCATTGGATGCTTTGTTTATTAAGGCATCTAAATTTTTTCTAAGTTGTTGTCCACGTTGTATCGCTCCATGTAGAATTGGTTCAACGGAAGAGAATTCTGCTCGGCAAGCAGCTCTTCTCGCTGCAGCCTCTGCGGCAGCCTGTTTGCCTTCAAGTTCGCTAGAATGAGCTTTGAGCAAATGTAATCTTTGTTCTGCAAGTGCAGGGTCGTGACCAACTGGTTTCAAGTCCACAAGTTGATTTCCTAAGTCTTCCATCCAGGTGGCTAATTCACGAGCTTCTTCTTTAGCTTCTTCTAATTGTTTAGCAGCTGTATTAACGAGTTCTCGTTTCCGTTGTAATCGTTTTCCCAGTTCTGTGTGTCGTCGTTCTAAAACCTTCAACTAAAAGGAAATATATATATAAATATATTACATATTTTCAAGTAAATTCTTTATGGAAAATCAAGAGAGGGGGTAGACTAGTAAATTTGAGATGTTCTGGATAATTTTTATCATGTTCGAAGGGTCTTCGAGAATTGAAAAACTAATACCAAAAATCTCGGCACCCTTCGAGCTGTAACCACATAATTATGACATAAAGCAAGCGTAAAATTTTTGCTTTAGGATTTTATTATCATCATTAAATAATTTAGCTGTCACTTGATTCTAAATCTAAACATACAGCCAAATCATATATTTTGAGGTTTTCAATTTTTGAAATTTTTTAATTATTAATAACTTCTCGGATTTAGTAGTTGACAAGCTCTCTTGATTTTCTCTAGAAAACTTTATTACTATCGGCATTTGTCTTGTAAATTCAAAATAAATTCTTGATTGTTTTGAAAAATTGTAAAATGTAGGTAGTTGATATTTTCTTTAAAGCAAATAAATTTTACAATTTTTCATTGAAAATGGAAGAATTTCTCCCTAAATTCTTGTATTAATATTAATAATAATAATTTATCATTGTTTTTATAAAGAACTGTATTCATTTAATATATAATTATATATATATTATATGTTTTGCAGTAGTTACTGAATTTAAATTTAGAGAATGCGCTGTTGGCATGAAGTAAATAAATTTTGTCACTTGAAGAGGATTAAAGCCTTTTATGGTGTTTCAAAGTAAAAATGCAGATAATGTTTATAAAAACTCAATAATTTCAGGCTATTCGCCCATCTTTAAGGGTTTACATTAGAATGAGTCATGATGGGCAAATATTTTGAGTTTTTACAAACTTTATATGTATTTTTACTTTGATAAACCATAAAAAACTTTAAACTTTTTTATTTGAATCTGAGTTTTTTCGATTTAGCTTATGAAGAGTTAATAAGAAAAGTGATCGATTATTTTCTTCTAACATTACATTAACATTGAAGAAAAATTTCTAAATTAAATTATATTTTTAATAAAAATGAAATTAATAAAATTATATTTTTACCTGTTCCTCAATTTGTTGAGCATCCAAGTTAGTTACAACAAGAGCAAGTTGAAAACCTAAATCTTTTGTTGTATGGACTTTTTGAGTGCAATTAGTATCATATTCTTCTTTGAGCTGATCTAATAGTAATATACGTTTTTCGATAGGCGTTGTTTCACCGGTGTTTGTATTTCCATCCTCAAATCCAGCAGCTACTTTTTTGCTTAATTGATCTAAGCAAGTAGTTGCTTGGATCATACTTGTACGATATTCTTCCATTAAATTTTCTTCAGATTGTTTTTTAGTAAGAAGGCTGGATAGCTAAAAGTTTATTAGTAATTAATATTTATTAAAAAAATGAGTAATTTTAATTCAAATTTTTATATTATTCTGATATTTTTGAATGCAAATTATTACTTTAATTCAAATTTATTTTAATCATTATATTTAGAAAAAAGTAAATAAAATACGTACATCTTTTTCAAGTTGATCCATTTCATTTTTGATTTGTCCAACTTCATTCTCTGATAAAGTTGGCAAAACAATCGCTCTTCTTTCTTCAAGTCCAGATACTAATTCTTTCAATTTAGCCATATCTTCTCTATGAGCTTCAATTCTCAATTTACTTGGCCGCGCAGATGCTTCCCGGCATATACTTTGAGCTTCGCCCAACCACCTTCTAAGTGAATTGAGTTGTTGCATTTTGCCCTCGAGAATAGACGCTGCTCCATCAATTGTACTAAGCGCACCTTGAGCCTGATCAATCAAATCCTCAAGTCGACTACGAACTTGTAGTTCTCTTGGAGGAACCGGAGCAGGAAGAGGGTCTTGTGGAGAGGATGGTCGAGAAATACATGCAGTCGCAGCTTCACAGGCTTGAACAGCAGTTGCTAAGCGGGCCTTTTCTGCTTGCAATTTATTATGGATTAGACGAGCTTCTTCTTGTTTTTTATGTACATCTTCAAGTTTCGCCTCATCTGGCATTGAACTTAGCTCAATAACACGTGGCTCTAATTCATTTAAGCTCTCCCAAATAGATTCTAAGCTATTTTCATATTCTCTAAATTTCGACAGTGATTCTTGTAGTCGCGATTTAATTTGTAAAGCAGTTTTTAATAAAGAATCATATGATTCAGTAACATTTCTTAGTTGGGTATCGATTGTTTCCGCTTGAGCTGGAGCAATGGAAACAAGACGATCTCTTTGCGTTTGTCCTTTCGATTTAACATCATCTAAATTGCTACTAAAAGCATGCATTTCTTCAAGGAGTTCTTCGTGTTGTTCTAATTGTTCTTCTGTTTGCTCTCTATCAGTTATATAGAGAGAATTATGTGCCATTAGACGAAATGATATTTGCAATAACCATCTTTCTGCGGCTTGTAATGCTTGTTGATATCCAGTTCGCTCTTTTAGTTCGGCCTCTAATTCTTGGCGTAGATTTAAACATTGGTTTTGAACAGCCTCAAAACGATTTTCTAATTGGGGTATAAATTCTTGCGGGCAGAGAGGATCTGAAATTAATAGTTGCAAATCAGGTCGACGAGCATCCATATCTTCATTGATATGTTTAAATCGTTCAATAAGTGTTTTAAGTTCCCCTAGTTCTACAATGGCATGTGAATGAGTTTGTGCGGCTAAAAGTTTTTCAGTTTCATCTAAGCTTGATGTTAGTTTATTACGGAGTTCGTTGAATTCTTCCCAGCGTGTTCTTACTCGTTTAAGTAGATCCATTACGGCATTAAGTTCTTTATTTAGTTTATCCCAATCTGCTTTAACCTGTGCTAATTCACTATCAAGATGCTCACAACCACCTGCAAGAGCAGTGCTCTCAACGGCTTTTGAATGGCATTCTTGAAGTTTTGTTACCAAATGTTGACCTTCTGTCATCCGAGTTGATACAAGTCGGAGTGTTTCAGTTTTATCATTAAGTTGACTTTCATTCAATGAATTTTCGTTTGCTCGACATGATTCTACTGTACCTAAGGCAACTGAGAGCCATTCGGCTGCTTCTTTCTTAGCACGATTAAATTCTTCCAAATCAGTAGCTTTCTTTTCAAATCGTGAGCTTTCGCAACGAGCAAGGGCAGTTAATTCAGAATATCGAGATTGCGTAGAGGATACTTTATCACGAGCCCATTGACAAGCAGTTAAATCGGTTACAGATTCACCTAATTCTGCAAGATTTTCTAAGTCTGAACCTTTTTCTTTAATGTTTGCAACTAGTTCTCTTACAAAAGCTAAATCATCAGATTCATTGAGATTTTTGATTTGTTGTTCAGTAGAATCAAGCCAAGCGTTGAGATTTTTATAAAGTGTGTCGAATTGGCTAAGGGCTGAAATACATTTGGCATTACATTCACTTGTTTCTAAATGAAGTTTGATAAGCTGTTGATAATCATCAAAGAGTTGATCTTCAGGTTCATCTTCAGAATCACTACCAAGGGCCTCGCAAATATATTTTTTTCCATCTTTCAAGTTATTTCCAATAGTTTTAAGTTCAGCAGATTTAGATTCTAGGATTTTCAAATCTGAAGGACAATCAGAAAGAGCTAAAATCTCTGCTCGTGTTCGTCTTAACCATTCAGTTGCTTTATCTCTTCGTTGTTGTGCTTCTGCTTGTTCTTTTACGAGATTTTCTAAGGCTAATAATCGCTCAGCTATCCGGCCGCGTAATTCTTTATATTTTTCAACAGTGGGTTGATATTCAGAAGCTGTTAATTTATCGACAAGTTCATGATATGAAGCAACTTCTCGATCAAGAGCCTTAACACGTTCTAGAGTAGCTCGATCAGTAACTATACCTTCTTGAGGTTCTTGTCCTTCTCCTGAACTTACTTCTCCACAACGGCACAATTTTTGTTCTGCGAGCTCAAGAAGTTCTTTTAATTCTCTCTCAGCTTTAGCTTGATCTTCTAGTTTAGCTTGATTGGCTGCTAAATTATGTCTGACTTCTGAAACTTCATGCATTAATTTAACATAGTCTGCTTTTAAATTATCTGTATCATCCGCAATTTTCTTAGCTCCTGTTTGTTCAGTACTCATAATAACTCTAGCTTTTAACTCATCCAAATAACGGAATCGGCTGTTTTGGGCTTGTTCTAGACTCTGCGCCATCAGCCTTAGAGCATTCATTTTCTCTTGGAGTTCAGTTAAGCTCGAAATGTTTTGGGTTCCTGATTTAGGTGCTACAGAATTGAGTTTTTCACGACTTCTTTCTACGAAGTCCTGGCATTCTTGATATAAAGATTGATGCTGTTGATGTTCTTGATAGCTCTGTTCTAGTTTACGCATAAGCCCCTTAGCTTGACTAAGTAAAGCATTATATCTTGTTCCAACTGAAGTTACTTGATTGCTAATAGAAGCTTGGGAACAGGTGTCAATAAGTAATTGACCCCTTGCATTTAATTGATCAAACTTCTTTTGCCAATCAAAAAGATGTTGAAGTAAATTTTGGAAAGTTTCTAAAGCAAGTCGTTTAGATTCTAAATCTGGTTTCAAATCAGTATATCCTCTGACTTGTTCTTCAGCATCAGTTAACCAAGAAAGAGCTTCATCATGAAGCTCCCCATATTCAGTCCATCGCGCAATACATAGCTCCATGCTTTCTCGTGCTTTTCCAAGATCATCAATATAACTGTCCAGGTCCTCTTGTAATAAAGCAACTTCCTCTTCGATAATATCTGCATCATCTCCTTCCAGACGACAAGCCAGATCTCCTTTTTCTAGCGCTTTTTCTAATAACGCCTGCCCCTAAAAAAAGTAAAATAAATAAATAAATACCATAAATATATAGATTATTTTAAATTATTTGGAAATAATTAATTTAATTATTTATTATTTAAATGCATCTTATTTTTAAATGATAAATATGAGAGCAAGATGCTGTGAAATGTAATTATCGTATCAAGGTAAGGGAAATATCGTATAAGGAGAATAAATTCTAAAATCTATCTAAACCTAAATATATGAATATTAATTAAAAACTCGAAAAAAAATCGTTCTAAATGAATACCAGTTTCTAGAAATGAAAAAATAAAAAAGTATATATTCAAACATTTTAGGATTTTTTTAGATTCACTTTTTATGTGAACAATATTTTACTTTGCATCTCAGAAATTGAATTACTAATTTTCGAAATCGCTAAATAATTTAAAGAAAAAAAGCAGCCTGTGATATTTTAGATTTAGCTGAATTAAATGAAGAGTGATTGGTCTTTTTAAAATTCCTATGGTCTTTTTTAGTTAATCAATATCATTATGTGTTTTTTTTAAATACATCTTTTAATAGAAGAGTTATTACTTACTTGTGATTGTTCGGATTCCAAAACTTTGAGTGAAGCTAATTGACTTGAGAGTTGAGCTCTATCAAAAACAAGCTCTTGGCATTTTGCTAAACGTTCTCTACTTGCTCGGATCCAATTACTTAATTCAAGAGCTCCATCAACAAATTGTTGATAATGTTCAACCGTTTGTTTTTGCTCTTCATAAAGTTTATTTGCTTTTGCAGATAGATGACGATACGATGAAGAAAGCTCTGAATCTTCTCCTAAAGAAAGTATCATTGGTTCAAAAGAAACAATATCTTGTACAATCGATCCAGTTCGTCTTAATGTTGCTCTTCGTTCACCAATTGATGTTAAAGTACTATTAGCTTGTTGAGCAGCATCTGATGGCACTGTTTGTGTTTGTCCTTTTCGTGCCTGGGAAACTTTTTGTGCACAGACTTGTTGCAATTTAGCTTCCCGTTCACTTAACCACTGTCTCATTTGACTGAAATTGCTAGAATAATCAGACCATTGTAAGAGTTCAGTTTCACATTTAACTTTAGCTGTGGCCAGTTTTCTAACAAGTCTATCCCAATCATTCTGTAATTCTTTAAGTTCTCTATTCATTTGATCACGACCTTCGGATTTAGTATTACGAAGTGCTTTTTCTCCAGCGTTAACTGTAGCATGCACCAAAGTTTGACCATCTTCTCTTTTTCGGACCAGTTCTTGAATTTTATCTAATCTTGTTTGAAGTGCTTCACGTTCAATTGCAAAATTATTTTCATTTCCTGCTCTTTCTGATGCAGATTCTCCCGAAGAACGAATAACTTCCCAGGCATTATCAATCCATGATCGTGCACGTTCCATACAATTCATATATTCTGTATGCTGATCTCTTGAAGCCTCTAGTTTTTTCATGACATCTTTTCCAAGATTGACCATTACTTGATATCGTGAATTCAAATGTCTTAGTTGATTATTTACGTAAGTGTCTAAATGAGATGTTAAAAGAACAGATGCAGTTTGATTGAAAGTTTCTATTTGTTCGCTTCCCTTTTCTAAACGATCTAATACTTCTTTCATTTCAACAACTTGTTTTTCCTTTTCGGGTAAAGAGGCTACTAGTGTAGTTTTATGAGCCTTAACAAGAATTTCCATTTGTTGAAGCCAATCAGATAAACGTTCATATTCATCTTTATATTCTCTCCATTGAACAACTGTTATTTCTAATTGGGCTTTTTGTTGTTTCACCTCTTTGAAAAGACCAATAAAATTTTCTCGAATAGCTTGGACCTCTCTTTCCATAGCTTCTCTACCCTGGGGAGCAGTGCTAGCTCCGGTCACCTGACAAGCACGCTCCAGAGATTCTACAAGTAGCCATCCTTGAGCCTCTCGATTCAATAGAGCTTCAACTGGTTCTAAAGCAGATTCTAAGGCTAGTCGATCTCCTAGAAATTAAAATTAATTAAAATAAATTTCTGTTTACCAAATAATAATAGATTATTATTTTTTTATTTCAACTGAATTACCTAATGGTCTCTGACGGAGAGAAGGAAGACGTTCTCGAGCTCTAGCAAGCCAACCTCCAAGCTCATCATAGGCTTCTCTATAGGCACGATGATCTTTATATTGTGCTTCCCGCTCATCAAGTATTATACGTACTTGAGAAGCAAGTTGTTCTAATTCAGCGATAATCCTTTGAGCCTGCTCAGCAGCTTGAGGCTGTTGGCCACTGGCAAGCATCTCATTGGCTTTACTTTTTAGCGAATCTACTTCTAGCATTTCACATCGGACTTTATCATCTAATGACTGTTACAAAAGAATAACAACAATAGATTAATATAGAATTTAGCTATATTATTTAATTTTATTATAATTTCTAATGACTTAATTCTTTCAAGTTGAGCTCTTTTTTCAGACATTGTGGATTGAAATTCGGATATCTCTTGAAAGAGAGTCTGAAGATATTCTACGGTTCGATTAAGTTGTTGAATTTGTTCCAAAAATCCAGCCCATCTGTGTATTGAATCATCTAAGATAGTCTACGAGATCAAACAAAGTATTCTTTTGTTAATTCAAATTGAAGAAAATATTAATATTATTTCAATTTTAACTATAACGCAATTATTAACTTTTATATAAATGCATAATTAAAAGTATTTTACTAATTACTGAATTTTTTAAGTGCTGCATAACTATTTCTGAAATTTCAGGAGAGGTTATTTCACCCATGGGAACCCCAAATATTAGGCTATAAAATTTACTATTATATGAAAAAATATGAAAAATTTTTAAATTAATTTTAAGCCATTTAGGAATTCCTATCTGGATAATTTTGTGTGTTCTTTAATATAATACCATTTTTTTAATAAAAAAAAACTCATATAGGTAATAAATGAATTGGAACATTTGTAAAAAGTGAAACTTCATCAAAAGAAGCTGAAATATAATTTTGGATAAAATAACATTTGAGATATTATTGAAAAACTGAAAATAAGATTTTAAGAAATATTTCTCTTTATCAATCAATTTATTTAAGAGTTCTAAATAAAAAATAAGATAGATTTCTAAGTAGTGACTTAAGACATGACATTATAGATTTTAAAGAAACATTTTTTTTTTTTAATTTTCAATTTATAAAGGGAAAATTTGTCTCGAAACGTTTGGAAATTTAATAAACTTTTTTTACCTTGTTTTTATACTGTATTTATTTCATACAATAAAACAATCAATAATTTATAATTAAATAAATTACCTTAGTTTCTATCATTTTAGCAGCAAGAGCACTCCATTGATCTTGAAGTAGAGTAATACGAGTACTAATTGGTTCATGACCATTTGCAGAAGTCCAAGTTAAGACTTTATGGGCTAATTCCAGAGTTGATTCCACCCTTGAAAAGCCTTCTTCACGATATAACAATAAATCTTGAATGGTAGCTAATTTAGTTTCTAAATCATCTTGACTAGATGCTGACAAATCACTACAATAGCTTAATTTTTGAGAAATATTATCTAGCCAGTTGGCACATTCTGAGCAAACATTATCTAATTCCTCATGATCAAGAACGCATTGATGCCACCGTGTTACAAGTTCTTTAACTTTAAGTGATACTTGTTGATATTTTATTCCAAGTTCTCCAATATGAGAAGACCGTCCACCTAAAGACCCTTTATGTAATTGTTGGGCTCGTTCCGTTACCGAATCAACTTCAAGTTCTCGAGACCGAACTTCTCCTTGTATTGTCTGAAAATAAATTATAATAAATATATATATATATATATATACATGTGGGATGTTTATTTTATTTACATTAATAAGAAAAAACCATATTTACTTTAAGTGCAGCAAGTTGTTCACGCTTTTCTTCTAAAGTAGCTTTTAATTCAATTCCATGTAAACGACCATCTGTATCACGAAGCCATGCTAAAGTTTGTTCTTTGCTTGATTCTAGTTCTGTCCATTGCTGTAGTTTTGCTTCTAATGCTTCTATTGTTGCTCCCACGGCAGCAACAAGACCCTCCCATTCTTGTTGAGAAGCATCAACTTGTGCGCGAATATTTTGTTGTCCATGTTCAACCGTCCCAGGTAAAACTTTATCAGCAAGAATTCGTAATTGTTCTAGTCTTGGAGTTTCTTCTGGTAACCTCAATTGTAAACTCCTAAGACGTTCAAGATTAGTTCGTATTGAGAGTCTTTCTAAGTCACTATCTCCCCATAATAAAACAGCGTTATTTGTCGCCTCCATCCATTCTTGCATATCCATTACTGCTTTACTATATTGTTGATGATCGGCTACAATAGCTTCATATTGTTCAACAAATTGTTGTGTGCGTTGGAGTACAATGGCATGTCGTTGTATAAGATTAGATAAATGATCATCTAGATGTCGACTTCGTTCCGGCATTGAATCTGTATGTGCGCTTAGTTCGGAAATTGCCACTCTATGTTGAAGAGCAATATGTAATTGTTGACGATATGAAGCCAACTGAGCCCGCTTCTCATCAAGAGTCGCATGGAGCTCTAATTGTTCATTCATTCCAACCTAGAAGTAATTATTTAATAAGAGTAAACATATATTATAATAATTAAACATTTAAAGCTATAGGGGATTCACTGCAGAATTATGAAGATAAACAATATCACGTTTAGGTGTTGTAGGACCTTTAGCGCCCACAAGGACATATAAATTGAGTTAATAAAATATGTTTAGTAAAAAAAGCTTAATCATCTGATGAACTGGGGATCGAACCCATATCAGCACTCTTACTACTAGATTATTTATCGACGACATTGATAAATGAATTATAAAAAAAAAATGGATTACTTTCTGAAAGGATCTTGAATTCGTCTAGTTTAAACAAAATCTTTGGCTTGGAAGCAAAAGATAAGATTCCAATATCTTGGCAATTTACGTTTTTTTCCTAGTTTGGAAGAAACGAACGTCCCCTCCTTTCCCGATCCACCCACAACCTCAAACAGGCCTCCGTTTGCGTCATAATGACATCACTTGCTGAATTCAGTCTTTTAGCGACCTACTAGATTTAAGAGACTCAAGATCCAGCATGAAGATAAAGTCAGAACCACCAATGGTAAATGCCCCTCCAATAGCACGTCATATCAAAACCGCGGAATAGTCTTCGTGCTCAGATGAATATGTAAATATATTTAAGTAAATGATAGCTTTTGATAAGAGATGCAGAAAATAAAATAAAGAACAATTAGACCTATTAGAAGAATTTAGGGGATTATATAGACTAAAGAGAAGATGGTATTATCCAGAAACAAATGTGGAAATGAGTATGGTTTTTGATAAGTGAAAGGAAAATGACAAATAAGATAAACAAGATATATGACAATGTAGATAACATATGATTTATGTATTAAATATCAAGAAAGAAGAGTAAAGGAATAAAAGAGAATGGAACTTTTTCTCTAATAATCGACATACTTGGTCAAGCCAGTGAGCTAATGTTGAACCAGCTTGATCAACTCCACTCCAATGTGCAAGAGCTGTTCGTAATTCTCGATCCAGTGCTTGAGCTGTGTCATAGAGGGCTTCATGTCTTGATTGAAGACGTTGAATTTCAGCAGCAATAACCAGCCGTCCTTCAGGTCCAGTAGACCCTTGGAGGTGATCTGCACTTTCTGCTGCAGCATTGAGAAGAGATGAATTTTCTAAACGTCTTGAATCACTCATAAGTTCACTGAGAGCAGCTAATCTGCTCTCTAATTCATTTCGCGAAGAACCGGCTTGTCCAGGTGTTTTGGATTGTGATTTTTCTAATTGTTTTTCTGCAGTCGTAAGAGCTTGATCGCATAGCGTAACCTTTTGAGTATACACCTAGAAAAAATACGATTTGATAAATGTTAAATATAAAATATTTTTATTAAATTTGTAAATACTTGAAGACAAAAATGATAATACCTTATGAAATTCAGACGCTTGTTGACAACTTTTAACTACTTCTCTTGCGAGAGCTTGAACAGCTTGGAATCTGGATAAAAGTTGATCAAGATTGATAGGTCCAACTCTTGACCGTCCTTCGTCACGCTCTTCTTCCGCAATATTTAATTGATCTAATCGTTCTGCCAAGGTTTCAAGCTGTTTAACGTCTTCTTGGCGTTCTTGAATGCTCTTATCAAGATCACGAAATGTTGCTAATTGTGTTTCCTTCTCTTCTAAAGTGTTTTTAGGGCAAAATAGCTTAAGAGTCGTTTCAGCTTGATTTAACCAAGAGACAAGTTGTTCTAGGAGATGTTCATACTCAGCCCATTGTTTCAGAGCCTCTTCAAGACAAAGTTTTGCTTCACTTACAGCTGCGGTCAATTTATCATAATCGAATTTAGCGTTCGCAAGTTCTTTCTCTTCTCGGCCTCCAGCCAATGCTGTCGCAGCAGATTCCATGTCTTGAACAAGTTCTAATCCATGAGGCAAACTAGCTGTTTCAAGTTGTTCTTTAACAATAGATAATCTTTCATTGATTTCTCGTTTTCTATCAGCACTGGACAAAGGTTGAATTTCAAGTTTAATTGAAGAAACTTTTGTCCAGGTGCTACGTGACCATTCATTATAGGAACGAACAAGTTCAAGTAACCTCTGTCGAGAATCCAGCCATTTATCTAAGACACCAATTATTGCCTGTACATTACCCACAAGATTCTTATATCGAACAGAAAGTTGACCCGGTGTAGGATCATTAAGGATTTGAAGGGCTTGGGCTTTTTCAGAGGCAGAATCTACTGCTCTTCTATAAGCCAATGCTTCTTGAAGAGTAGTCTGAAAAAAAATAAAGAATTTATTTCATAATGAAAAGTATTCATAATTAATTTTTGAAGTAAAACTTCTTTTACTACTGTAGAGTAAGTTCGTATGTCGGAAAGTGAAAACGTACTATATAACATTCACTTACCACCATTAAATATTATGCCATGTTTAGTATGCACTATTTGACTTTCACTTACAGACATTAAATTAATAATTGTCGTGTTTAGTGCACACCAAACGACTATGACTTAACAATATTAAATAGTCTGCAGTATATGATGCCCACCATAATTCAATTATTCTTAGACAAACTCACATCACGAACTTACTATAAATTGAATGAGATGAAAGAATGGACACTTCAGAATAATAAATAAATATTTTTTCTCAATAAAATTGTATTGTTTTTATTACATGAATATCTTAACATTTCCATTTTCTCTCCTCTTTTTTAAGAAAGAAGTTTCACTTCTAACTCCACGTATTCTTTTATTGATTTACCTTATATTTAATAAGTTTCGCACGAATTTCAGGTGCTGGAAGCGCAGTAGGAGTTGCAACATTACTTGATAGTAAAAGTTGAACATCTGGTTGAATGTTTCGTTCAGAAGCAGCTAACCATGACAAAGTATTTTGTAAGGATTCTTGATAACTGCTCCATTGAACTGATTCATTTTCTTGACGCTTTTGTTCTTCACGGATACCTTCTTCAAGAGCATCCCATCTTTTATTTAAATAAAAAAAAAATGTTAAAATAGTAATTTTAAATATACAAATAGTATGGAAAATTATTAAATGAAAACGTACCTATCCCGCAAATCTCTAAGTTCATTACGAATACGTTCCCGGCCAGATGAAGATGTATCTGGCAAAAGACGTTCGCCCAAAGCAGCAGTATTTGTGACTCGATGCTGTCCTCGGTCTCTTTCAATAACAATTTTAGAAAGAGATCCTGCACGAGTCGTTCGTTCCTCTTGCGTGGGTGTTGCATTTGGTTGCTGTCTTGTAGTAATTAATCGTGCTAACTCTTGTTCCAAGTGTTCAAGCCATGTATAAGTGGTTCCTAATTCATTCACATATCTATTATGTTCATCCACAAGTTGCTGCCAGCGAGTAACAACTTCTTTGCTAAGAGTGAGGACTTGTTGATATCGGACACTTGCATGAGATATTTGTTGTTTAATACGATCTACTCCAGAAGAAAGGAGAAGAGCATGCGCATTATCAACAAATTCATCAACCTTAAAAAAAATAATGAAATGTTAGAATCATAAAAAAAGGATAAAAGAGAGTAAATAAAAAATAAACCTAGACCATGTTATAAAGTACTGTTGCAAGGCTCCGCCTTCGGCGGTCCTCTTGCTAGCCGGGGTACGCCCCCTGGACCCCCAGCCCACGAACCCCACCCTCACACTCCACTCCCACCCACCCCCCCCCCGAAACCCACACAGCACCCCCTACCCCTCGCACCATGCACCCGTGCCCTCCACCCCCGCCTAGCCCCCTGGACTCACCCCCAACTACGCCCTCTGGACCCCCGCTCCACCTCCTGCACCCCCTAATCCGCCTTACTCCCTCACTCCACCCCCATTCCACCCCGCGCACCCAGTTTTTGCATTTATAGCCTTCTAGTGACCCACAGATTATGTATACAAAATTTGGTTGAGTTTGGTCCAAGAGCAAGAATCTTCATTTTTTGACCCCCCATTTTGGGTGATTAGTTTTTGCATTTCTAGCTCTCTAGAAGCTCACAGATTATGTATACAAAATTTGGTTGAGTTTGCTCCAAGGGCAAGAATTTACACATTTTTCACCCTCCCCCCTTTTTGGGTGTTTTTTGGGGGGAATTTTTTTAAACAAAAGTTGTCAGAAATCACATCCCCTACAACTTTGCTCATCATAAAATTTGCCGTAGAGTTAATAGTTTAGGAGTTATTTGATAATTTCCATTCGTGAGGCCCCCCAAACCCTTTTTTTGGGGTCAAAATATCAAAACGTTATATAACTAAAAACGTAAGTTAGAAGACATTTGATACAAATATGAAATTTCATAATAATCCCTTCAGCCGTTTTGACGTGAATCGTGAGCAACTTTTCGCGGAAACCATTGACATACAGACAGAATTTTATTGAGCGTGTTTTCGTTCATAACTTTGCTTGAAACGCGTGCAACCAAAATTTGGCGTGATTTGGAGCAATGTACAGACAAAACCTTAATTTTATATATATAGATTATTTTTCTAAAAATAACATTATATTGTGGTTTAATTAAATTTTTGATTATTTTGAATTGAAATGATTCGATTTAATTAGTTCTACTACATCACTTAGCATTTAGTAATGAATCCAAGTTAGAGCAGAGCATCTAGCGTAATGAGAACGACTTCCACCGAAAATCCAGGAAATACTTCGTTCAGTTAAAAAGGGATGGTAGTGTCTAGTGTCGAATTGAAGCATGTGGACCAATGGGTAGTTTCGCAAATTATCTCCTAATACGTTTTTGATATTACTCACCTACAATATTACTAAATCATTTTAATTACACAAAACAAACATAAACAATAAATAATCACACGAAAGAAATTAACGTATTATTTTATTGAAAAGGGGGGCTAGGTAATTTTCTAGAAGAGGGACTCTAAAGAAATAAACAAGTCAAGTGCGACTCTGACCGCATACTGACGATTCTGTACTTTATATCTTACAAAATACTTGAGATATCAAATTCTATCTTAATATAAAAAACAGATTGCCGATAGAACGATAGTAATAGCGTTAAGATTTCTATAGAAAATCAAGAAAGAGGTTGTCAACTAATAAATCCGAGGTGTTATAGTTAATTTTTTTAATATATGTTAGAAGGGTTGTTTGTATTCACCCTTCAGGAATTGAACCCGAATGCTAAAAATGAAACCCGGACACTTGGGTGGTAAACTCTATCTTGTTTTTCGGTGATAAGGAGAGAATGAAGGAATTTGTGGAATTTTTTCAAAGTATTGAGTCAGGTCATTTCGAAACATCGTCAGGTACAAAAATTCCCTCAGAATGGCCAATTCGGGGCTGAATCACAGCGTCATTTTAACGCGAAATGAATTAAGAAAAATTAAACCTAATTGTATACTTAACAAGATATTTATAGGGATACCACACACTTCATGATAAAAAAATATTTTTATTTTAGAACCCACAAAAAATTCGACCCTCCCCAAAATAATCATTAGATTAAAATTTTAATACGTTTTTTTGATTTCACGGAAAATGAATACATATAACTTGTGACTATGAAGTCTTTATTTACTTTACGAGTTACAATACTTTGCTATAGAGACAGACATTATAGTGTTACTAAATAGGATCCCTAAAAGTCGGTGCCATTTCTTTTTATATGATAATCCGATACTGCGACGAGACCATTATTAGTAACTAATAAAATAAACTGAGAAGTAGAATGGTGTGGCATATAATTATATGTACCTTATTTTCATTCGAATGATCTTGTCAAAAAAAAATAAGTCGTGTCAGAAATCGAAACAAAATTAATTAAAAGAGAAGGACTAATCCAAACAAAATTTTAAATAAATATGTTCAATCTGACCACAAAAGTTGCATTAAGAATAAACATTAAATTTAAAAATATTCATAATCTTACCTCTCGTTCCCGTGCAGAAATATCATTACGAAGAGATTCTAATTGTGATAATTGATTAGCTTTTTCTTCATGCGAAGCCAAAAGATGCTGTTCTCTTAATGTGGCTTCAACCGACCTACTCCATGAGGTCAATTCTTCTAAGCTCTTTTCAAATTGTTGCCATTGATTAATAGCTGTTGAGAGACGATTTTCAACAACATTTATCTTTTCCTTGTGTTGTTGAAAGGATGTAACCAAGTCATTCATTTGAGCCATTAAAGATTTGCATCCTTGAGCTGAAGTCCATTTACAAACCTAAAATAAGTTTGAATTTTATATTCAGAGCGTAAATAAAAATGTGGGCCATGAATTCCAGATAGTATTCTTTCTACTCATCGAAATTAGCCTATAAGTTTATAATAACAAGAATCGTTGTTCATCTTGTTTTTGTTTTTTTAATTAAAATTCATTTCTCAAGAAGGGATCAAGATTTTTATCAAGATTTTGATATCAATATTCTCTATGAAAAAAATAATTGTGGAAATTTATCGTTGCCAAATTTAAAAATGGCCACCATTTTAAGTTTTAGTATACCTACATGTTGATTGCAATATTATCTGTAAAAAACAAAACAAAAAATAAACTGTCGAAATATATCGTTAGCAAATTTCAAAATGGTTGCCATTTTGATTTTTTTGATCATTAATATCTCGCTAAATATTATTTTATCAAATTATGCTATCTTAAATAAAATATTACCAATTTCATTGGGATCAAAATAATACGACATTTATTCGAATCCAATAACAAGCAAATTAGTTAGTGTAAAAATTGTTAAAGTGGATTTATGAAAATAATACAGTCGGATATTAATAAACAATGACATAGGTCGAAGTCCCACTCTAGGTGGCAAGCTTAGATGAAAGAGAGTAGATAGTTATAATTTCACCATGAGAAATGTATATGGACAAGTTTGAAACTTATAGCCCGGTGTGAGCACTGATTGTTTTTCAAATGTATATTTATATGGATTCATCATCATTCAAGTCTCTTATTTTCAAGCTAAGCCCTTACAGAGTGGCTTTGATCTTAGTAAAGGAAGAAGAGATTCACTTTAAAAATATCTGTCATAGCTCGGTTGTTCGATATCGGATTCGAGCAAATTTTGTTCACAAAAAAATGCTCAATAATTTATTTAAGATAACATAATTGGAAAAAATAATTTAAAAAATCAAAATGGTAACTATTTCGAAATGATAACGATATGTTTCGAGTTTTTTTTTACAGATAATGTTGTAATCAACAAGTAGATATAATAATTTACATTAAAAAATCTTAATCTGTTCTTAAGATATGAATTTTTACTAAAATAAGCTGACATGTTCTGATGTGGCCATCCACTTGACTTTACCATACAACTGGCCCCTAGAATTATTTATAATCATGTAGAGGGGGGGGGGTTAGTTTTTGCATTTTTATACTTCTGGGGTCCCACTGATTATGTATACAAAATTTGGTTGAGTTTGGTAAATGGCCAAGATGTTTATTTTTTGACCCCCCCCCCCATTTTGGGCGCTTAGTTTTTGCATTTTCAGACTTCTGGCGTCCCACTGATTATGTATACAAAATTTGGTTGAGTTTGCTAAAGCGGCCTAGATTTTTAATTTTTAACTCCCGCTCCACCCCCCCCCCTTAGTTATTGGTCGATATGCACCAAAATCTAATCAGCTCTTAATCTCAATGGACCAAAACTACATGTGAAATTTGGTTTCTTTATTCGCACTAGTTTTTGAGCTAGCTCGTCCACAAAATTTGGTAACGCACAGACTAACAGACAGAATAACTAACTAACAGACAATTTGACAAAACAATTATTATCTCGAAAAATATAATTTTTTCGATGTTCACTTATTAGAGCTTTTTTGTAGAGCGAAATGCTATGGTTTCGCTCAATTTTTTTAATCAAAATAGTTTTAGCCGTTTTTGAGATATTTCGAAAAAAAGAAGCAAAAATACCACTTTTTTCATGCACTACAATATTTGACCATACCCTGTATGGTAAAGTAAAAACAAATAAACAGATAGATAAACAACGAAATGAGATTGGAGATAGGTTAATATAAACTTTTGGGCTCATTTCGTAGAGTAGAATAATATGCTCCTCATGTAGCGACCTCCTTTTAGTTAAACCATGTGTATTCATAAAATTATAAGAAAAAATAAATATATACTTGTTGAATCAATTTCCCATGAGACTCAAGAAGTTTTTCTCCTTCGATATTTTTAGCAGTTACACTTTTAAGTCTTTCGATTCTTCGTAATAACTCGGGCTTCTCTCCGCTGATATCATCGAGTCTTTCAAGAGCATCAGCTTCAGAAGTAAGCCAATCTCTAAGCTGCCTTGCATCCGCTTGTAAAGAGGCATGACAAGCCACAGATTCATCTAGACTAGAAAGTAATTCATGCGATTTGATGACAATATTATCAAAAAGTACACGAATTGATTCAAGATAAACATTCAAAGACTTGTCGCCCGTTTGATCAACCAGATGACGTGCTCTATCACAAACGGATTCAACCAATTGCCGATGAGAGCCAATTTCTTGGTGCATTAGTTTATGACTTTGTAACAGAAAAATAAATGTTTAGTAAATATTTCACTTCAAAGATATGGAATTTCAATTTATTATTTTACTTAAAATGATAATATTTATGAATTATAATAATAAAGATTATTAAAATGGGATTAACGAATAAAGCGAAAGAGTAGTGGGGACAGTGGGGTTTTTGCAAAAGGTTTCCTTAACTTTCTTTTTAACTTTTCTTTGTTTGTCTCGAAATCAACGGATCTACAGGGGTGTTTCCATTGACTCTTGGTGGAATTATTCTAGAGAGGAGCCATTCACGGTTGTGGTTCCGTAGCAAATTTGTGTACTAAGAAGAGGTTCCCTTGCCTATAATCTTTTATTTTAGCCCCCAGGAAGCTGGATTAAAGGGACCAGCCATTGTCCCCGGCTCCAATACTTCTTAAAGTTTAAATTGTAGGAAAAATAAAAAGAACAAACTTCCGTTTTCGTGGGTATTGGAATACAGACATAGACATTAAAAAATTAATTGAAGATTTTGTTTTTCAGAGAGTAGCAGTGTTGTTGATTCAAAAATTAGTCTAGAAAATTATTTTCTTATTTGCAAACATGAATAAACAAAAAAAATGAAATTTTTTGAGCAAATTTTATCCTCCAGACGCATGGTGAGTTTAAACAAATTAATTATTTATAGGCTAGTAGTAGATAATTATCGTTAATAAGGGAATCCTAACAAGCTCTTAAGTGCTCTTTATTATTTGCATGTGATTATTTCGTGATTAGAAAACTAAACAATTTTGATAAATTAAAAGGACCATCCACAAAGAGAAACAAAGAGGTTGTCCTCTGCTTGATGCAAATAAACATACACACATTTATATCAAAATTATATATCTGTATATATATTATTTATTTGTTTGAGACTATAGTTTCGAAGACTTGGTCTTCATCATCAGTCTTTTTTAATTATAAATATTATTTTTCATGGGATCAATACCGTATGGATATTGAAAATTTTCGATCTTTACTTAGCTGGGAGCCAGTTAAAATCAAAATCAACTTGTAGGTTCACATCTATATTTAACCATATGTATCCCTTTTTGTAACAAAGAACAGAGGACAATAGAAGGGGGGGGGTTCCGGTTCGGCAAAACCAAAACTTTTCAATTAGAAGGACCATGTTGCCAAGATAGATGGTAATTTTAAATCGGTTTATTCTCTACGTTATGAATAAAATAAATATATTCATTAGTAATTATTAATAAAGTAAAATAATACTGACTTTGTAATTGAGCTTGTTTCTCTTGAAGTGTGGATTTAAGTTCTGTATGTTGACCCATGACTTTTTCTACATCTCGAAGCCATTTTGTAAGCCTCTCCTGGGCATGTGAAAACTCAGCGAATTGAGAAAGACACTGACTTAGAGCTTGGATTGCTTCACTAAGCGATTCACTCCATTGTTCCCAGAGTTCACGAACAGCACGAGCCTGTTGCCGAACACCTTCTCGCCCCTCAGTTGAAGTTTGGGAATATAGTTTTTCCGCTTTGGCAACAAGAGCTTCAAAACGATAACTTTCGCGAGTTCTCGCATCACCAAGCTCTAATAGTCGAGCGTGCCGAGTCTAAAAATATAAAAAGTTTTTGATAGTTTTAACTACTATACTTAGCTACTTATGGGATGAACAATATGTTGTGCATATTTACTACAAGAGAGAAACATTAATTTAAATAATTTCAAACTAAGATTAATTAATACATCCCCTATTTAAATTTAAATTATTAAGGAAATTCATGAGACAGTGTTTTCTACTGAATCCAAGCTATCAAGGATAATCTTTATTACATATCAGAAGGGGTTAATAGAACCTTAGTAATAAAAATTAAGTGGGGGATAAATTTAACCAAATTTATCGCGCGGAGAATTTACCACTGCTCGAAGCCCCTAAAACCTTAGTAAATTGGATATTGAATTGCATCTAAGTTTCTGAGATTGGCTCCGTGATCCCGGCTTCTCTTCCTTCTGCTCTGTTCTTTTCACGATGGAGGGGCCAGCCCATACAGGCCTTTAGGGGATCCACCTTTCTGGTGTATCTCCTTCTCACATCAATATCATTAAAAAAAAAAAAAAAAAAAAAAAAAACATTCCTACATGTAATATAGGTTATCCATAAGAGGTCAGATTCAGTAGAAGATATTATTCTCTTATGATTTTTCTTAATAATTATAATATTTAATCAGTATTTGTCCATAAGTACCTTTTTTTAAACAATTCTATCTATGCAATAATTGCTGTTAAATCAGCTAAAGCTTCTCAAAGGTTTATATAGGGTGGCCATCTAACTTTTGGAATTCTAAATCGGTTATAAAAAAAACTAATGAATATTTTTTCAAAATTATGAGCTTATTAGAAAGATTGGACATTTTCATTTAAGAATGAAACACAACATTATTATTATTATTCGATTTCCAAAAAAAGTGCGCAAAAGATCGATGGTTACGTTGGCTGTGTGGCAAGTGGCCTCCGTCCTGTTGAAACCAAATGTTACCCATGTCATCCTCTTCAATTTTTGGAACAAAAATGTTGTGTTACATTCTTAAATGAAAATGTCCAATCTTTCTAATAAACTCATAATTTTGAAAAAAATATTCATTAGTTTTTTTTTATAGCCGATTCAAATTACAAAAGTTAAATGGCCCACCCTATATATATTAAAGTACGAAACCAGCAAGTCCCAATTGTACTTGGTTTCTTATTTATTTATTAAAAAATATATATAATCATGTTCCCAAAATATTTATAAAAAAATTCTTAAAAAATTATTTGAATTTATTTTTATTTTAAAAATATTATGTGTTGGGTTTTTTCCTGTTAAGTATTTATAAAAAAGCTATAAGCTTGTGAGTATTTAAATTAAAAATTACCTGCAAGATCGCAAGGTCTCCTGTAAGAGGACGAGCTTCTTCCAAACGGACTCGAGCTTCTGAAAGCCATTGAGTTAATTGATCGCATTCAGAAATAAATTGATTATGATCTCTCACATAAAGTTCATAACGAGCAGCTGCTTCCTATAAATAAAAATGTTAATTTATATACAAGTCTCAAAAACATAATGAATTTCATTCCCAGCTTCCTTGGCAGCTAAACGGAGTGCTCGATAGCGGGCTTCTAGTTTTGTTAGTTCTGTTTCAGCATCGGGCTCAACCAATTCAATTTCCCTGAACCGTACAGCTTTAATCAATTGATCAAGCTCTCCATTTCGAGAGTCGACTTCGGTTTCCAAATGACGTAGTTGTTCTAAATGAGCTTTTTTAGCTTGAACAGTTCCTTTGAGACTTTGGTCCTTTACCTAAATCAATATAAAAAATTAATATATTACAATTTCATTTCAATTTGCTTAGAAAAATATAATCTAGATTCATTTTAGGTAAATTAAATTTTTTTCTTGTGTTCAACCTAACAAAATACTATTATTATTGCGTTGTACATAAAAAAGCCACTGCGTAAAAGTCCAGTTTTGGAAAATTCATTAATTTTCGTAAATTCTTATCCAACAAATTAGGTGTATTCTTTTTAGTACAAAAGGTTTTTTCTTTGCTTTGATTTTCCTCAGCCTACTATTTATTTCTTTTGGAAATGTTTTATAATGAGTCTGGTATTTAAAAAAATATAGCTTAAAAAGTCACTTTTGTTTTATGAACTTAATCGCATTGGCATCTGAATGGTTCAATTTATTGTTAACTATGATTACAAACCCATATAAAAATGTACACAATGGCTTAAGAATTGGAGGAAAAACTTTCAAGACTCAGTATGGCTGTCCGTTAATAGTTTAGTAAATGGTGGAAGGGGGGGGGGGATGTGTCAGAGACAGTAATAGATTTAAAAATATTAAGCTATTTAAAATTGATTTCTTGAAAATATCTGTTTGTTTATCCCTTTATCATGACAATGCGTGAAATTCTCAATAAAATCTTCTATAAAATATTTTTTTTGTATTTTTGAATCAGAAGTTCTTAAGTTAGACTTAGAGAGACCCTCATTGCAAAATCTAAATAAATTTCTACATTAGAAATAGAAACATTTTGTGAGTAGAATGAACTTTCTACGAATTTCCGTTTTTTGAGTTATCTTATATATCGGAATTCACACAGAGTGGGAAAATTATGGTTGAAAATGATTCTTGTCAAATTAAATTAAAATTAATGATACACTTTCCTATTAGTCTGTTTTTATAAAAATTGAATTTCTCACCTTGCCTTCCAATTTCGTCAGCCAATCGTTTATTTCCTTAATGTTCTTGATTAAATTTTTACGTCTATTCTTGAGCTGTTCTCGTTGAGATTCTAATTCAGAACACCTTGTAACAATAGTCTGCCAATCAGCTTGTAGGGCTGAAACTTGACCATTCAATGACCCAAGCTCAGCTTGTTCCGCTTGAGTTTGTGATCCAGGTGACACTCTATTATTAATAGTTTCCATTTTAAGTGAAATTTCATCCATCAGTAATTGTGTTTGTGCTTTTTCATTTTCCAAGCCTTCAGTTAATTCATTGATGTCAGCAAATATAGCAGCTGAAAGAGCTGTAATTAAATCTCGTCCATTTTCAAGCATTACAATTAGTGTATCTAGTTCTAATAATCTGGGTTCTAATTGGTTTATAAGGCACTCAGCTTCTTCATTAATGGATTTAAGTTCTTTTGAAAAATGTTCTGCATCTTTAGATGTTTCAGCATTTTGACAAGCATTTTCGAGTCTAGGTAGTTGTAAAGCGATTTCTGCTTTAATAGAGCGAAGATTATTTAATGATAATTTGATATCAGTCAAAGTAACAAAAGGTTTATCAGCAACTTTTTCGGAAATTCGACTAAATTTGTTTCTTAATTGTTTTGTAAGTTCACTAAGTTCTGCAAGATTTCCATGCTTTGAAGCTGAGGATAGTTGGGCTTCACGAAGTGTTCTTCGAACTATCTCATGTCGATTTACCAACCCTTCTAGACGTCCTCGTAATTCTCGAACTTGTTCCCTAATTGTAGGACGTGGCTTTTCAAGAACAAGAAGTGGTTGACTCGCCTCCGCGCATTGTTGTATTAAGCGATGTCCTGCTTCTAACTCAACATTTAAAGTTTGCCCTTCTTTTTTTTGAGTGGTAGAATTTTCTATTTGAGACATTTTTTCTTCAGCTTCAGAAAGCCAACTAATCACTTCGTTTATCGAAGAATTATAAATATCCCGTGATTGAAGTAATTTGTTCAACATTTCATAATTTTGCTCTGAGTATTTTAGTAAATTTTTATATCTGGAAACTGCTTGATTTATTTGTCTTTGATAATTGACTTCATCAGCAATTTTTTCAATTTGATCAATATTTTTCTTAAAGTCTAAAACTTCAGTATGAAAATTATTTGATTCTTTGAGTTTATCTTCTAAATTATTTAAGTCAACAATAGTTAAAATATTAAGTTCACGAGCTTTTGGCTCATTTTGCTTCAGCCAGGACAAGATCTTATCAAGTGCAAGTTCAAATTCAGCCAAATGGGAAAGTTGTTCTGAAAGTTGAGCTACGCAGACTTGGCAATTTTTCTCTACCTCTTCAAGTTGTTCAAGAAAACTTGCGTGTGCTCGTGCAGATTGTTCTCCATCAGGACCTAAAACACTACACCATCTGGCCAGTTCAGGTTCCTGGATGCGTGTTTGAGCTAAGCTGTTTATCAATTCACCCACAGAACTTAATTGCGCTTCTATACTCCCTCGATCTAAACCAGGTTCAGCTGTACACCAATTAAGTTTCTCTCGAGAAACTACTAAATTCCTGTTCAAATTTTCCATTTTCTCTGATATATTTTTCATTATATATGTAATTAAATTAGATTCAATACGATTAATATGATTTTTAACATTTTCCAAACGCTTCTCTGTACCTGACATTTGATTGATATCAAAATGTTCTAATCCTTTTGTATCTCGTTTCAATTCATCAAGAATTTCCTCTATTCTTGATGCGAAATTTGCAAGTCTTTGTTTTAATTTTCTTATTTCAAGTAAATGAGTAATAATAAGATCAAGATCACACGATAAGTCTTCACATTTACTCCCAGAGTCTCGAATCTCATTGAGCTCTTTATCCAACTCCTTAAGCCTATCACGCAATAATTGTGCTTTTTCATTTAAAGCCGATATATCTGATCGTATTAAGTCAGTAATCTTTTTAATCTCATCTAATTGTTCATGGAAACTTTTTTGTACAGTTAAAAGTTCACGATTACCATCTGAAGAGCCTGGTAATGCCTTTTGAATTTCAGTTAATTTTAATAATTTATTGTCAAAATTTGATAAGGATTCGCTAATGTTTTTTGGCGATTCTTCTACCAAAGTATTTAATTGATTGCTTCGTTCAGGTAAATCTGCAGCTAGAAATATTGAATGCATTTTGTGCCAATTCGCGAATTTTACTGTAATATCATTGGCTAGTTCTTCCACTTGATGCCACAGAGTCAAATGAATTTGAGCTGTTTGGATTTCACCCTCGAGTTGATTATATATTTCGATATGATCAGCTTTAATTGCACTTAAATCTTTCGAAGGTTGTTTTGAAGGAGGTAACTGTTCTACTCCACTTACTAAATTTTCTAAAAGTTCAATCCAACTCTTGGCTTTCGATACTACTTCTAAGCACGTACGAGCTTGATTGAGATCTTGGTCTAGATCACGGGATATAGTCCAGCGGGCTTCTTTTAATTGTTTCAAAGCATGTTTACCCTTTGCAAGGGCGGATTGTAAAGCGTTAATTGCTGCGCGCCATCGCTCTATATTAGCTCTAGCAGATTTCCATTTACTTTCAGATTCATCAATATGAAGTTCTAATCTATCATATGAAGCTTCAAGTTCTGCTATAGCTTTCGTAATACTCGTTTCAACAGCTACTTGATCAAGAACGAATCCTCTGGCAAGAGAGCGCAATTCTCCTTTTTGGCGTTCATTTGCAAGTTTTTGTCGAATTTCAACGATTCGAGAACATGCCACATCTGGATCGAGTTCAGATGTATTAATTTTTTCTAGTTCAGCTTTAAGAGCCTGAATGTAGGAAGCATGTTGTTTTTTTGCTGACAAAAATTGTTTCAATTCTGCTTGGCTTTTATCAATTTGACTCTTTTTGACATTCACTTGTTTAAGAAGAGCTTCATGTTTTTGTTTTAAACTTTGAAGTAATTCATTTGAAGTAATACTATTATTTCTAAGAATCGCTCTTCCCTGAGGTTCACGTGTGCCAAGCAAATGTGCTAATTCATTTATTTTCGATCCTGCTTCTGAAATGTCTTTATTCATATGTTTTATCTCTTCTTTCGTTTGTTTGGGGCTTTCTAAGCTGAATCGTACATGTTCAAGCTGTTCCCAAATTTCATTATATCGGAAGAAAACTTCGGACCAAAGTTCAAGATTCGATTTATCATTATTCAATGAATCTTCAAACGCCTTAAAAATAAAGAATCAATATTATGTCTGGCAAAAAATTGTCAATTTTGAAACTTTTTGAAAATACTACTCTAGTAGCACAATGTTTCAAACTATATAGTAAATATAGTGCCTATATAGATTTCGGGGATCTATATAGCCCCTATATAGTTACTATATAGTTTGAAACATTGTGCTACTAGGTATATATATATATATTTTGTAACATTGAAAATGCTTATAGAAAGGTTAGTCTTAAAAAAAAAAACTAACATACATTCAAATACCAGATTTCTGTTTTTTTTTTTGTTTTTAATTCTGAACATCTTTTGTTATACAAGAAAAAAAAATCAGACACCAGGTATTCCAAAAAAAACATTTTTAATTTTAATTTTAACTACCATATTTGGGCAATGAATTTCCAAAAATAAATGAGGCGTTAACCAATATTTTTTTAAATTTTGAATAATTTAAAAATAAAACTAATGTTAGTTTAATTTTATTAGTATCATCGGATCATCATAGCTATTGGAAATTTACCTTAAATCTGTTTTTAAGATCAGTTCGTTCCACAACCAGTATATCATCTTTTAGTTCGGACAGTTGTGCTACGTTAGGTTTCTTTTCACTAACATCTTCAAGCAAATTAAGGGTGGCTTCTAATGAGGATGAAATATTTTCCAGTTCAGGTTCTTGTGGTTGACGACTTGCTCTATTTGCCTCGCGTATTTGTAACCAGCTAGAAAGCTCGGTCAGTTGTCCAGATATTTCTTGTCTAATAGAAAATAAATAATAATTATGATTAAAAACATGAGTTTATCTATATGTATTTGTAAGTATACTTTTTTAATGGCAAAACTTATTAATTTTTGACAATTAAGCTAACAGAAAATTCTATATTACAAATTAAAAGAAATGCGTTTTTTGAATTTTTGAAAAATACCATCATCACTTGGGACTCTGATTTTGCCACAATATAAAATTTACATTAAGAAGAATTTAAAAGTTGAATCAAGATCTTATTAGATGTTTGATTCCATGTCAGAAGGATCGCCCCCTCATGAGTCGAACCCAATTGCTAAGCTTGCAATTCAGGCTACTAGACTAACTAGAGTCGAAATCCTTCCGACATGTTGTATATGGGCAACTAAAGAATTTTACTCAAGTCAGAGGTAAATTCGAATGTAAAATTCTGCTTGCGACTGAGTGAAATTTTCAGTACAAGGGCATATCCTATATTAGTTGGTAAACTGCCCAAAATGCAAGTTTGATCCTTGTGTTCGATCCACGAGGGGAAAATACCTTCTGACATTAAATCAAACATAAGATATTTGATTTGGCAATTAAATTATTCTTAATTAAATTTTTATATTTCAAAATATATTATCATTATTTAAGAAATCCAAGGCGCTAGGTAAAATATCCTAGATTTCTTAATCATATCTGGTCAAAATAATTTATTAATCCAGAACTTTAAAAATAGAAATGATTATTATAAAATAATTGAACAATTTTACCTTGCCAACATAGCGTCAGAAAGATTAGTGATGTGATCGCGTAAACGTTCAGCCGCACCACCAAGACGTTGTTTTAAAATTTGAGCTCTATTTTTGAGAGGAGCATGGGGAGCCAGAGCAGCTACCATTATAGCTTGTTTACTTGAAAGTTCACTTCCTAAATGCTTTAGAGCAGTCATTTCAAGAGGCTCTGGCTGAGATAATTGCTGATCTAAAGCATCAAGCCAAGCTTCTAATGCGTCAGCATCTCTTTCAGCTGATGTCCATTGTTCTACTAAAGCAGCTGCATCATCAAGACGACTTTTTGCAATATTTTCAAGAGCTGCTGTTGATAATTGTGCTTGGCTTAATCTCTCTTTATCTCTTGAAGAAGCGACACTAGAGCCCTTTTCAGCAAATAAATTGAATATTTGTATTTGTTGAGCGCATTGGGGAAGGGCATTTTCTAGTTCTTTCAGCTAAAAAATAATAAATATCAATTAATTTAAATTACATAAATATTTCCTTTTAATGTTAATTTACCTCTAATCGAGCTGCTTCGAGTGATACAGGTCGAGGAACTGCTAAAGCAGTCAATTTGCTTTGGCTATCATACCAAGATCTCCATTTGTCTAAAACATTGTCTAATTCATGGGCGTATTCTAAAGCTACAGATGCAGCTTTGTGTTCAGCAGCCTCAGCAAGAACAAGTTCTTCAAGGGCCCGTTGGGCTGACAATAGCCAGGGAGCATCTATAAAAAAATAAAAAGTATTATTGAGATTGTTTCCATAAAAAAATTGAAAAAAAATAAAATAAAAATGTATGCAATAAAAATACTCTGTAGAATGTGTATTTCAAAAATAAAATAAATTGACACGTTCTGATGTGGTCATCCACTTGACTTTACCATACACTTCTGGTTGAGTTTGGTACAAGGGCCTAGATTTTCATTTTTTGACCCTACAACCCCCCCCCCCCCCCTCCATTTTTGGTGGTTAGTTTTTGCATTTTTACGTCTTTTGGTAGCCCACTATACAAAATTTGGTTGAATTTGGTCCAAAAAGCCTAGATTTTCATTATTTGCCCCCACCCCCCGTTTTGGCGGCTTGTTTTTGCATTTTTAGTGTTCTAGCCCACTGATTTTGTATACAAAATATGGTTGAGTTTGCTCAAATGGCCTAGATTTTTATTTCCCCCC